>OY728140.1:1032414972-1033014972 GCA_963277665.1 Viscum album
AGCTTATTTTCCAACAGTTTAGAAAACCGGTGGTATATATTATACCAACGGTTATCCAGCCTATACCAATGGTTTTAAACCGTTGGTATATAATAGATTTCCAGTCCTGAATGATGAAATAGAGAGTGATGAATGGAATATGATGATAGCCTTGGGAGTAATCCTTAGAATATTCTTATGATGTCTTGATTATGATGTTTCTACATGCTTAATATTCTATGATCTTATTATAAAATTACTTTATTCCATGTTTCCATTCTTATCTCACACTCTTATATCATTATGCATTTTTTTCTTTTGGGATTACATTTCCTTCAATAATTATTTATAGAAAAATATAATTTCACATGTTCTTTTAATAACAAATTTATCTATTATCTTATTTTCTCATATTCTTATGTTCTATCCCTTGATGACATGTTGATAAGTTTTCCCTTACTGAGAATTTGAGCTTGAACCTTTCTTATGATCCCCTTTCCCCAATTATTAAGATAAGTATAAATTTTAAGAAGCATACAATATGGTCTAGAAGAGTTTGATGATGGAGAAATGGTCACAAGTTTTGTTAAATAAGTTTTCTATCTAGTTTTTACTCGAAGAAACTAAACAAAAATGTTTTTTTGATATATGTGAGATTATTATGAGATGTAATTTTTAAATTATATAAATGATTTAAAATTAGGATATGTTTAGTTTAGGTCATCATAGTTGGTATCAAAGAAGGGTTTAGTTTTTTTTAGTAATTGTGTAGTTATTTTTTTGAATTGGAAAAGATATATTTAGAGAAATACCTTGGATAAGTCTAAGGGATAATATAAGTATAGGATAACATCCTAGAAGTTCGCTATAGAGTATGTGGTTTTCCTAGAAATTCATCCTTTTCTTGATACTACAAGTGGATGTGAGCTTTTTCAAAGATGTTCCTAGGGGTAAAACCTTGAAAAGGGTGTGATGGGTATTAAATAAATCATCACCTAGTGTATGAAAAAGAGTCTTAAATACCCATATAGTTTAAAACTATTGAAGGATATTCTTTGTTTAATCATATGAACTTTATAAATCACTCTCAAGGATTGATTTATTAGTTACCTAGAGGGACTAGTCTGAGAAGTATAAGAGAACCCAACTTAAGGTAAACTACGATGAATCAAAAATGATATAGGTTAAACCAATGATGATATAAGTTGATCTAATAATGATATAGAATAAACATTGATTGTTATAGGTTAATAAAAGAGTGATATATCTTAACCTAAAAATAATTATAGGCTTAAATGATTGTATTATAAAGTGATAAATATCCAGGTTATATTTCCTTTTGGTTATCTAGGAAACTTCTCTTATAAACATAATTATTCATCACTCATGTTAACCCCTTTTGGTTTTAGTGATGCCTAAAACAATAAGGAACCAAGTTAAACTTAGGTTCTAAGGATGATGTGATGATTACCTCAATAATAATCAAATTGGAATGGGACATAAACTAAGAAATGTGGTTATTATTCCAAATCAACTATCACGAAACATGGTTAAAAATGTAACCATGGTTTAAATCCTAAGTGAATAAAAGAAGAGAATTAAAGAGATTAATAACAAACTATATATAAAAAATATGGGAAGTTAATCAGAGGAATTGCTTCAATATGACTAGAAGATTCATTACTTGCAGTAAAATATGGAATCAAGCAACAAGCTATTGAGGGGAAATGAAGGATATAATGGAGAAACATAATAGTCTTCCTAAGAATCGACTAATAATTTGATGTTTCTGATGTGAGTGATTTTTTCACTATGAAACCTAATGCACCGATCCAAGGGTTAAATTGGATGACTAACACCAAAAACCTACTAGGTCATGGGAATAAGGAAAAACCTATGCAATGACTTCTACCAAGGTAGATAGTGATTTTTCACTCTATACTTGTCGATGTCTTATGTCATGTAAGATTTCACCTATTATGTAATGAGATAAAAAATATTTGGTGGTATAATTATTATATTTATAGTATATAAAAATTGTTTAATATTTGGATAATGTTATGCATTATATGTTTTTCTCCTCTTCGATTATTAGTATTCAATTAGGAATGGACTATCTCTTTTTTATAATAGGCTAATATCAAATCGCTTATAGGGAAATCTCGCATCATATCCTAAATATATAAATGATAAACTATCAGTGTATGGTCAATTAGGATCTGCTTATGGAAATTAGTCCCATAATATGAGTTTTAAAATTGTAAGGATTAATTTTTTAAGAGTGGTGAAATGTGACGACCTGAGTTTTTAATATATTTTTCTACTAATTAAGTCAAATGTATTTGATAGCTTGCTCTAAATACAACACCAAAAAATAGTGATATATTTATACCACTAAAACCTATCCATTTAATTAATAGATATGAATAAAAGTAAAAAAATTATGAAATATATTAATATATATGTTTATATAAAGGTTATTTTACATAAATTTACTTAATTCATTACTGTATTTAAGAGTCTGTATTTTTATGAATTAGAATTTTTATTAAATAAAACTAAGTATATTATTATTAAATTATTATTTTAATAAAATATATTATTTATTTATTAATTATATCAATATTATTGTTTCATATAAATTATAAATATGGACCACTAATATTTTTAAAAGAGTCATTTTCCTATAAAAATAGATTTTCACTATAATTTGTGTTTTTATTTAAAAGTTGAATTTATAAATTTTAGAATTTCAATTTAAAATATTAACATAATATTTGTATTTATAATTAAAATATTATCTTAATATAAATTTTTTGTATTTTTCAGAATTAATGAATTTTTAGGTGAATGTGAAAAAATACAATTTTTGTAAGAATGATTACTTTTATCACTTTCTCAGTATATGTGAATGGCCTAAAACATTGAAAAATATTTTAATTTATCATATATATATTTTATGTATATAAATATGAAAAATAAAATATTATTTTTAAACTTATAAATTTTATTATTAATATTTTAGGACTTAAGCGACATTTTATTAGAATTTTATAACTATTATCATTTGTTTCTTTTAATTAAAAATTTTCATGGTGAAATTAGTTTTTGGATTAATTTTAAAAAATAATAATAATTATTTTTTATAATAAATTAATTTCAATCATTAAAATTAGTAAACATAAAAAATTTATCTTATATATATATTTAAAGTTTAAAAACACTCTATTATTTAAAAATAATTTTTATGTGTTATGTGTGTTTACTTTAAAATAATATTTCCCCATATTAATGATTTTAATTATCTTAAATGAATACAAAATTAATAATCATAATTTTATAATTTTTAAATAATGTTATACTTATAATTTTAGTAATAAAATAATTGACATGATTACTGTTTATTTAAGAGTAATGAGTGTTTAAATGACTAATCGAAGGTGGGTATAATTTTTATAAATTAACCTGACCTTTAAACCTTATATAAATATTTTTTAGGGTTTTATATACTAAATATATTTCTTACTAATACTTCCTCACCTAATGTAACTATTTTCATCCCATTGTATTCTTACCCCTTACTTAACATTCTTTCCCATGGAAAAGTCTTTCTTCTTCACTTATAAAAGGGGGATCACTTACACCCTTTCAATAATCCACTAATATTTTGAAATTTCCTTGAAAGAATGCCCAATTTACCTCCACATTATTTCATTTACATGACCTAATTCCCATGGTCACCACAAATTAGCCTAAGTCCTTTTGATATAAGACCTTCATCAAGAGGAAGTTCAAGGTCCTAACGTAGGTATCACATCTTTATTAAGGTTTATTTCTTATTATTTCCTTTATAAACCAATAATAAACCTCATAATAACTAGTGTGTTGATATTTTATTATAATAATAATTCACCAATTATTTACTCTCTTCCATATACTAATAAAAACAAGAATCTTATTTAGTGTGTGTGCATGAATTATCGCCCCCACGCAGTGACACTTTTAGTTTTTCATTACCACCTCTCATATATGGATCCATGAGGGTATTAATGAATAAATATGATTTATAAAATGTATTTATTATTATTATATGATCACATACTATCCACCTTCACCCCTATCAATTTTTGAGAAATTAAAATGCTAATTGTATGTTGTGCGGACTACCGCATCTACGTAATGAAATGTTTTGTTTTACATTACCAACTAACATGGAAAATTTTAAAAATTTATTTATTATGTTGAAATTATATTTTCTATTCTATAAATATTATTTAATTATAATATATAAAAATATATAATCTATAAAAAGAATAAAAATTTATAGTAACATTAATCTTCTTAAATAGACTTATCAATGTGCCGTTCTTAATTTGGATCTATTTTGGGATAACATTTTAAACTATATATTTATTTACCAAATTTAATAATAAATTAAATAATCCTAAAAAATTATATATATCATGAATTATCTGGAAACACCTTTGACCACAGTCAAAAAACTAAAAACAATACGAAGGAATTAACTGAACAACCTTGGGTGACTGACGTATGAAGAAACTATATTAAAAATAAGTACCAAAGGTAATAAATGGAACTTATAAAATTAAATATAGATGAATAATTTTCTTGGGTATAAATTTAATGAACTTAATTTAATTATTTAGGAAGTTGAGAGCAGGTGTATAATGTTTTCAGACACTAATAAGGGTTTCATCTCAAAACTTCATTCTTTGAGAGACAAGTTATTTTATGAACCTAATTTATTTTAAATGGTGTATATACAACCATTTAGATATTTGATATAATAAATTATCCTTATTCATCTTATTTTAACTTAAAATTCATTTTCTCTTTCTTTCAAGGGGTTTTTATTAAAAATTATCCTAATTCATAAGGGTTTTCATCTAAATTTCTCTTCATTGGGACGTGTTTTAATGTTATGGATTGATTTATTATTTATATGTTGTATATTCTCAAAAATAATTTATTTTTGATAATAAATTATTTAATTCATGGTATTAATAGAACCATATTATTTTTAATATTTAATATTAATTTTGTTTAAAAAAATTCTAAAGTTGTAATGGTTTTTCATAACTCAAACTGATTTATTGATGTATAAGGTTTTTCTTGAATTTTATCTTCCATTTAATATGGTATACCCTATTTATATCTTGGTATATCACTTTTTTATTCAATTATTATTTAATGGATAGTTTTAATCCTTTTCTAAAATAGTACTATGTTAATAATAATTCATATCCATTTAAATGACGACATCCCCTCCTTGTCCACAATTTCCCTTCCCTCCAATGTTCTTCTTTTTAACTAGAAACCTAATTAAGTGTTATATCATGTAAACATAATATTTAAATTCCAATATATTAAAAATAATTTTTATTATATTATTTTTTGATGTGGTATTTCAATAAAGGTGTTTAAAAACATAAAAAGTGATCTTACATACATCCTTTATGACTTACAGGTTACGCATTATCTTTATTTTTATCCCTTATAATGCCATATTCTTCTCATGTACCATTTTTCTTATGTGTAACTTACATGTATAACTAGTTAAATATAATTTTCATCACTAGGGTTATAAAATATTTTAGTTCCCTTTGAAATTCCCAATTTTAAGTAAACATAATTTAATGGAACTTTCTTATTCTTGATCTCATGTCAAGAATCACGCCAAAAAGTGTTTTCAAACCATAAATATATTTTAAAAACCCTAATTAATTTATATATATTCCTATTGTTTCAATTTTTTTTCATGAAAAATGATATACTCATTCCTTATTTAAAATTATGCTTACTTATTTCATAATGTTTCACACAAATGGTCCACTTTCACTTTTCCTTCAATAGGTCTTTCTCTTGAAATTTCTACATTAGAACTCCATGTTCAATTCCTAAGTTCCTTTTCTAATTATGAATATTAAAAATGATTTAATTCATTATTATATTTGTAATCTATATGATATAGTCTTTGGTTATTCCTTAAGACAATATTGTGAATCTATCTTTATTATCATGGGTTTTATCATGCTTATTATTTATATATTGTTTCTATTTCATTTTGTGGAAAACATAGTCTTGTATATATTAATATAGTGGTTAGAACAATTAGTGATGGGTGGGTCCATTATATCCCTACAATGCATTGGGTGATGTTATTGTCTCATGAGAAGCTATGTATGGTATTAGGGAGTAAAACTAATCCTTTATAATGGTATAGGGAGTAATCCTTAACATATAATGATATCCTAGGGAGTAATCCTTAGAATTTTATTATGTAATAGGTAGTAATCCTTGAAATATTATTATGATGTATTGTTTATGAAGTTTCCACATGATTATGATTCCGTGATCTTATGATATCATTACCTTATTCCATGTTTCTATACATATACCACACTCTTATATCATGGTACATGTTTTTTACTTTTAGATTACATATATCTCCTTCATGATTTATAGATAAATTTTATTTTTACACAATCTTTTAATAATAAATTCCTCTATTCTCTTGTTTTCCCATATGATTATTATCTAACCCTTGATGACATGTTGATGAGTTTTTACTTACTAATCATTTATGCTCAACCATTTCTTATGATTTATTTTTTTAGGTAATGAAGATAATTATAACTTATGATAATTATGGAAGAGGGTCTAGAGGATTTATATTATGGATAAATATTCATAATTTTTGTAAAAGAAGTTACATATATAACTGTTCCTCAAAGAAACTAAACTAAAAGTTTCTCTAAGCTATGTAATATTATTGTGATATGTAATTCTTAAATTATGGAAATGATTTAAAATAGCTGTATGTTTATATTAGTTCTTCATACCTATCTTGGATGTTGGATTATCTTAATGGATAAATCTAGACCATTTTTTATATTTATATATAGAATGTGTTTGTGTGTGTGCGTCAATATGATAATCCTATATTCAAAGGACAGTAATCAAAATTTCAAGATATAAACCATAACATTAAATTGTTATGATGGATTATAATCATGGGAGGGATGAATATGGAGGTGTTTTTATAAGTTGAATAATGAAATAATGTTTAAATAGATGATTTATATTGACCTCATTTTTTTTCAAATGATGGGGATTGATTATTAAGATTGTATCATTATTCATAGTTTAAATAAAAGAAAACTTAAAATTAAATAATATCTTATGTTTTTGGATAAGATAAATTTTATCTCTAAAGATTCCTTTCATGTCAATCCAAATTGGAAAGATTTAAATCTATCTACATTTCCTACTATATCTCAATTCAAATATTTTAACTTTGTCTTGGAATAGTTTGATGAAAATTATTGGGGTGTGGATATATGTTGGGTGAAAATTCAAATCCCAAATCAATTTTCATAAGGAATGGTGGATTGCTTATAATATTAGACGTGATAATACTCCTACCACCAATTGGTTTTAGTATGGAACCCAAAAAGGAATTATGTGTTGGGTTTAGAAGGTCTTCTATAGGGTGGAACAACCCTAAAATTTGTTATCAAAGCCATGGTTTTTTCCAAGTGTGATGTGGGTAGCCCCAAAATGGGTTTACAATGATAATGGTGGATTTTATAGAGCATTTTTATCCATGGTGGTGTCTTGTGTCAAATGTTATCCTAATAGCAGTGATCAATTGTATGACTCGGTGATGAAAATGGGGATAGAAGATGTTTAGATCTAGAGAATTATCAATAAAGGGGAATCCTAGTTATGTGTTCTTTGGTTTAAGGAGAAGATTTTGATTAAAAACCCAAACCCTTTATTGGTTTCTATAATGAATGGTGGCTTAAATATAAGCTAGAATGGTCTAATCCTTCTATCATTAATTGATTTTAGGATGGTACCCCAATAGTGCTTATGTGTTGGCCTTAGAAGGCATGGGCTATAGTGGAATAGTCTTGATAGTGTAATCATCATTTATTTTTTCCATTATTCCATTAAAATGAGACCCAACATATAGTGTTACCATTAATATTCATTTACAAGGTACCCTTGTAAGTATCCTTAAAAGGTTTTCATCAAATCCATGCTATTAAACTCATAATAAAATAAAATATTACATATATTATTTTATAAAAATTATTTATTTTCAAAACTAGTCCTAATGGGTCTAGAAACCACCCCCAACCATACCTTACGTATAATTTTTTTCATCTCCATGTTTGTAATGAACCGTATCATTATAAGTCATTTAAATTTAGGGGAATATGTATTTTCAGATTTGAGCCTTGGGAAGAAAGTCTTGATTGTGTTTTAGATAGTTTTTGGACCTTTTTAGGAGTGTAGGCTTAGTGTAAGAGCACCCAGAGTGTGTCTCTGGGTGATATTTATTATAAATTGAAAATATTATGGCTCCACAGAATTTCCATATAGCACCATACCATAGTTTCTTGGGGCTAAGAAAAACCTAACATAGCGATATTGGTTTCATCAAGGATCTATCATGGGGTGCAGGTTATACAACATTGATGAATAACCATATAAAAATGTTGTCTAGAGAGGGAATGGAACCATATTCCATTTAGGAGGATCTTTCTCCATGGTCTATAAACCACATTAAATTATGTTCTATCAAGGTTTGGGACCTTTACCATTTTTAGGGTGGTTGAACTATGGTCCAAGGACCACTCCAAAATGTGTTCGAGGTGTTGAGTAGATATGATGTATAAAATATGTCCATGTCATGGAAGAATTTATGGAGTATTGTTTTAATAGGGGATTTTTGGTATTTTATAGGGGACCCAATTTGGTATTACCCTTGGTTTCTTTTTACCTTAGTCACATAAAGTAAGAGGGAAGATCCATATTTGGCTCTCTCATTCCTCCTCCTTAACTCTCATTGATCTATGGCATTCTAGTTTGTTTCATAACTTTTATTATAGGCAAGATCCCTTCCTCTCCTACTCATTTTTATTCTACTTGGATTTTTTTAATCTTGGTTTTACTGGTTGGAGTTTTGGGAAAACAATTTCACCGAAGCATGGTGAAAAATTCCTACTTCAATGGAATTAAGTGTAAGACCTATAAAAGTAAGTTATAAAAGGGGAAGTTCTAGTTGGCACTCATTTTTTTCTTACAATATGTATTCTCAAGAATTTATTTATGATTTTGATGATTTTGAATTTAATTTTCCATCATATTGGGTATCATAATTGATGATTTTTGTGGATTAGGTTTGGGTTTGTAATGAGAGTTGATTGTTCCTTGTAGTATATGGTTTTGGAACTATTCTTCCATACGGTGAGTTTGTAATCAAATATTTCATTGTGATTTTTTTATGTTTAGTCTATTTATTTTAGTGGTTTATATGGTATGGATATGTGATCAAGGATACGGTAAAGGTTTATATGAGATTTGGAACTTTTTTTTAGTAATTGATTGTGGTAGGTAGCTCCATGAATGACTTTTTAAACATAAATCCTTGATTTATTTATTATTTTAAAACCATGTTTAAACACCTTATGAATTTAAAAGTGTGTGTTTATTTATATTTACCCAATGCCTTTATTAATACCTAGTTTTCCTTTGACTAATTAAATAGATATCTTATATTTCTATACTTAAATACTATTTCTATATAAATTTTTCCTCTCAAGTGTGATGCAAACATGTCATTGTTACATTATTTATTTTTATATTATTTTGCGGTAATTTAAAACATTGAGTGTACAGTTGAAAATTTTCAAAAAAATTGAATTTTTCTCCATTGCATAATTAGTGCAAACAATTTAGAGGAAACTGTACATAATCCTAATCAAATGAATATTTTTAGTTCATTTTTCTATTTAATAGTTCTAGTTCATGTATAATGCATGGTTGATTATAAACCATACTAAATCCAAATCAATCTATGCGTGTGATTTCTAGCTTGGGTTGTTAGTGCATAACTTACTCACAACTAGAGTAAACCATACAATTAACTATTCAACAATACTCTAGTTTTTAACAATTATTTTTTCATGGTTAGAACATGGTTTTCTAAATAATGCGGAAAAACTGTGTGAGTGTGTAAGTGTCTTCCAGTGGCTCCCACACAATTTTCACATGGTTTAGAGAACTATATAGCCCATATAAATTCACTTAAAAGTGAATTTAACTTTTTATCCCTTTATAATTTTATGTTTAAAAGATTTAATCTCAACCCCTCTCACTCGGCTTAACCATAGGCACACCCTAAGGAGTTCTCCCTCAATCCTTATATTTTTTGGTACTTCCCCCTTCATTTAAATCAGTTTACACCATGTAATATCCTCCTTTCCTCTTCTTGTCTTCTCATTTTACTTTCTCCCCTAAATTTTCATCCTATAATGAACCCTAACTATCATGTGGGTGTGGTTTGGGTTAAAGGTGACTCAAATAATGTGGATTTTGTAGTTTAAGGAGCATAAAGGTTGTTTCCATCATTGGTTTTTCATTTTCCATCGAAGGCAATATGTATTGATTTGTTTCCACTAGAATGAGGTAGGTATTTTTTATGTCCTTTCATTATATTGCAAACCATCATATACTTGAATGTTAAAAAATGATTTTCATTCCACATTATATGTGTGTGTGTGTTACCCATGAGAGGATGAAATGGTTTTTAATGGTTTTTTTCACTTGGCATGGAGTTACTACATGCCAAGTGCCTGATAAAAGTATTGAGTGGATATTCCAAATGTAACGCCCCGACCCTAGATTCCCAGAGTCAGTGCATTATTTTAATACATTGAAATGATTACAAGGAGTCAAGTCCCAAAATATCGATTAGTTTAGTAGTCTTGGAAAATAGATTTCATACATGAACATTACATTACACTTTCTAACACACAACACAAAAAAAATCCTTTGAGAATGCCATTGTTCCCATAGCTTAACCCTGAATCTAAAACATAAAACACTTCTTGGGATCGTGGGAAAATAAAACATATGAAAGGGGTGATCTCAGATGCTTAGTAAGGGTAAATAATTTAGGGGAATCTATAAACTTTTAAGGAAAGATGTGTAATAAAAACAACAGCCTTTTAAACATAAACTTGAACATAATATGGAAAAAAATAAATCAAACATTACCATATAAACATGCACATGGATATTCTACTAGTCGAATAATCACATGTAATAATTAATTTCATAATGAGGGAATGCCTAACTCCGGACATCATTACCACATAGTCAAGGCCTTGTGCCAAGACTACAAATATAATTCTTGTCAAGGCCTTGTGCCAAGACACTAGTTTGTCTCATGAGACCTACCAATGCATCGAGGAGCTATAGCGGGCTCCACCCGTCACTTACTAAGTCCACTGCATTCCTCATATGAAAAGGTTGAAACATAATATAAACATTCATATTAAAACTAGCATATGAAATGTCAATACTTTATCCATAAACCATGAATGGTATAAAAATAACACATCCATAGTCAAACATTTAACAAATCATTCAATACAATATGGAATATTTGTATCATAATAAATCAACTTCAAACAAGTTTAAAATCCATCAAAGGATGTTGACATAGATGAAAATGTTTTGTAAAACTCTTTGATAGAAATATCTCTTTTTCATGAAAACATTTAAAAGTCACACAATTTAAAAAGGAAGAAATTTAAAGATATTTTTAAATCAAAGTTTCCCATACCACTTTGAAACTTTTCAAAGGAATTAACATTTTAAAAACATTCATGTCCATATAAATAAATCCTTAAAAACCATTTTGAAAACATGGACATTAATGAGATTAATTTAGAAGAATAAATATTTAAAATATTTAAAAAGATATTTTAGTAAAAAGTCTGTAACACCCAGATATTTTATGAGATATATTCCTTTTAATTTCTTTGATGTATTTTATTGTAAACCAAGATTAGTTTGTACTATATGAAACACCATATTAGCTTGCAGTATAAGCAACACTATTCTTGGCAAGTGTTAGACACAATTTCAAGTTTGTTTTTTTAGAAATTACTCTACACAACATTAATTATAGATTTTGATTAATTCATAAATGAAATAAGTTTTGATTATGTTATACACAACACCAAAGGGAGCTTTCACTATAGGCAGCCCTGACTTTGCTTGCATTACACACAATCGCGACCTTCCTCAATAGCGTGTGTAGTACGCAATACCGGGTTTCACTAAACAACAATATATTATTAAATTATTATATAAACTAGCCATTATGAATAGTAATAACCACTTTTTTAAATTTTATAATGTTATATTTTAAAATGGACTTCATTTTTGGATTCAGAATATCGAAATTATCCTAGGGTGATTTTTTGGTATTTTTCTGAAAACTTTCAATTTTTGATGAATAGTGAAAACACTGGGTTACTATTTAAAAACCAACTTTTTATTTAAATAATTATTTATTTTATTTAAATTTATTTTAGGTCAAAATAGATACATAATACAAATATAAGTTCAATGTAATTCATTGGAGTCATTTTATAATAATTTTAGATATATAACAATTTTATTGAACTTTTCACCGTCTTTTACCCACCTCCTAGGAGAATTTGAAAATTTACATAAAACTTAATTTTACCACTTCTGTGAGTGAAATTTAAAAAATCCAAGAGAAATGGTTGCTATCAGTAAGTAAAATGTGGTTCAATGAGATGAAAATAATTTTTGGTGAATAGTAACTTTTTACTCTTATTTACCACGGTTAAAAGTAAATAGGGTAATTAAGGGTAAAAATGATATTATTATTACCTTAACACATGTCCTAATTATATTGGATAAGTGTAATTAGACCAAAAACAACCTTAGGAATATAATAGTATCATTTAGGTCCACTTGGATTAGATTAGGACATTTATTATTATTTAATTCAAAGAAGAGTTAAAAGAGTTAAAATCAAAGTTTAATAACTAAAACATTTTTAATATAGGGTTATACATAAGAAAAATTCGACTATAAATATTCATTCAAAATATAAAAAGATTTCAAACATAATTGTATTTTATTTATAATTTTTAGACATTATATAAGTTAATTTATATATGACACAATGATGATGCAGTAATTACCTTATTAATGAAATATTAACATAATTGATGTTATAAATACCCAAATAAATGCAATTTGAGACTTTTTATGAATTAAACTAATTTTCTAGGTTAATATGACATGTTATTATTGATTAAATTAAATTTTTTATAACTAATCATGTTGTTATGATTTTCACAAAAATCAATTACCAAATATTATCAAAATTGACATAAAATAGTTTTTAAAACAAATATTATATTATTAATTGATATTATATTCCTAAAAATATAAGGTTCAGAAAATGACTTAGATAAGGTTATATATATTAATAATGAACAAATTGTGGTTCTTTTGGCTTGTTATAGTAATTTTATTAACCATATAGTGTATGAAAACAAGAAGACACGGTAAAAGTTAAATTATTTAACTTAGAGTTAAATTGAAATGATAAGGTTAAAATAGTAACCTAAACTTGTATAAAACCTATTGGTTAAGAGTATTTTGACCCATACCCACCCTAGACTCTAAATAAGAAACTTTTGAGCCATTATAAACTGAATATGAATTTATTATAAAATAATATTTTAAGTTTTTCCTTAGGTACCCCTCACCCCCTTATAAAAAGACACCTCCTCCCTCTCCTCTTTACACCCTTTTGAGCCTTGAAGCTAGTCCAAAACCTACCAATTACTCTTTTAAACCTCTCTAGTTAAATCATATAGGTTCTGGTCTTCTCAAAAGACCAACTCTAGTGCTCTAAGAAGAATTTTGAAGGAGGTACGTCGAGGAAGAGGTAATCTCTTCTACCGACTCTTTCAAGTTTCTTTCTTCTTATACTTCATCTTATTTAGTTGTTTCATTATAAAGTAATAACATAAGTATTAATTATATAATGATATGTTATTATAAATATTAAATAACCCTATTCCACCTTCTATCGATCCTACGAAAAATGAAATCACCGCGCGTGCGTACGTACAGAATACCGTCTCCACGCCGTGGTGTAATCAGTTTTTCCACCACCACCTTACTTGGATGAGTATAATGGTGTAAAAAATAACTATATATGATTATTATAACATCATACTGATTCTAAGATATTATATCATCCACTCATATTCCATTCAATAAATATGGGAACGATATCATCGCTCGTGCGTACGTACGGATTACCGTCTCCACGACGCGATGAGACTCATTTTCCATGTTAACAATTCAAGAATTATTATAAAGTATATATAATAAGTAATAATAAAATATATGACATAATAATTCTACATGATTTATGTATTTCATCTACTTAATTATATTCAATTCAATAAGGAAACAAAAAACAACGTTCATGCGTACGTACGGCCTACCGTCTCCATGAACGGTGTATTTCTTTCCATTTATCGATCTATTATATATATGTATATTCTGAATATATATTATATAAAAATAAATTTTTATATTCTAGAATTAAGTAATCATGATATAAGTAATCATATTACTAATTACAAGTCAAAACACAGACGATAAATGAAACAATTTTACCCAAAATGCTGCTTTAACATGGAATTGACAAACGAATGGATAATATAAAGTCATAAGTGAATCATATTTGATATCATAAATATTATTATGGTTTTGTTACAAGTTAATAATATACTTAAACCCACTATACAGAAGTCTTGGACACATACGGGAGAAATTGGACATAAGTTAAGGGATAATTATTCCAATCTCATTCTTATCTGAGATTGTTTATTCGTAAGTATTTACTGGGGTTATGTTTATTATCCATGTCCATATGTTCTCAAAATGTTTTCATAAAATTTTTACTTTTCTTCCAGGTATGTTTAAATTCATTTTTACCTTTTTTTACTTTTACCACATCGTATGGAAGGAATCTTTCTTTTGTTTACCATAGGAGTTACTTTTTGAATTTTCTGGCAAAAGTAAGAGAAGAATGTTTTTTTAACTTATACAGCATGAACAGATTTTTACTGTTGTATAACGCCTTATTTTCATGAAGATTAATCTACAAGATTTAATGACTATTTTCAACAAAATCCTTTTATTTTAAAATTTCATGGAATTTTGTGAAAAGAAAATGATTTTTGAAGAAGAAAGGATATTTTCCTCAAGAATTCATTTCAACTGTTTTATCAAAACAATTTTCCCTATAAGATGACATTATTTCATATGTGTATGTTTCAAGTATAATATCTCTATTATTTAAATGGTTTGATTATTATTATTATGAAATGATATCTATTTGTTTTATATGGATTATTTTATGATGGAATTATGTTTATGAAACCCATTTTATTCTTTGGGTTATGATGAATGATTTATGTTTATTTTGTGGAACAAGTAAGAATGATTTCATTATGAGATGGGTGGGACCTATATCTCCCTCCAATGCATTGGGTAAAGATTTATATCTCATGAGATAGACATGGTTAGAATAGAAAGTTAATCTGGTTCAGGGATACAGGACTGGAATGAGGAGTGAACTCGATTCAGAAAGGGATGTTGTCCACCAAGATGGTCTTGGCAGCAATGCCTTGGCTACTATGGAAATCATATCTGTGCTTAATGGATTGCCGCAATTATATGTTTTCTTCCCATGATATTTTATCATGATTGATGTTGCATTATGATATATCCCTTACGTACCTCCATGATTTATGTCTTTGCTCAAGATTTTGATGTTTAGATTTTATGTTCAAGTTTTTGCATGCAAATGTTTATGGATTGTTTTATGTTCTCTATGTTTACCCATACTAAACATTTGAGATCACCATTTATATGTTTTCTTTTCCCCAGGATTTAAATAAAGGTTTTAGGTAAGAAAACAAAAGGGGAATATCTTTATGGGAGATGTTGAATATCTTTCACCACAATTAGAAGATTATATTCCGAGTTTCCAAAGACACTAAACAATTACGGTCCTTGTGTGTCTGTTTTTGTTATTATTAAGTATTATGAAAAAGTAATGTAATGTCCATGTATGTCAAGATTTGGGTCTCTTAAAAGTACCTTAAAAAATCCCTTTGAAAACTCTTTTATGAAACATGGACATGGATAAAAAATATGTCCTAGTAGATACTTACGTAAAAACAACCTTAGATAATAAAGAGATTGTGAAATTAACCCTTACCTTGCACTTTCCTTTAGTCAAGGGTATGTTTAACCTCCTGTATGAAGACCAAAGTATGTTATTAAATTATAACAGATCCATATTAATATTTATGATATCATACATGATTCATTTAGACTTTATACTACCCATTTAATAATAATTTCCATGTTAAATTAATATTTCTCGTAATAATCACTTTCTTTATCGTACGTGTTTTAACTTGTTACTCTTGATTGTATCACTTAGATCAAGATTTAAATATTTCCAAAATATGAAACATGATTTATATATCATATATATTTATAATATAAATATGTATATTATATATATATATATGAAATGGAAAACACCGTTTATGGAGACTGTAGTCTGTACGTAAGCATAAACACTGTTTTCATTTTCATATCGTATTGAACGGAACTAAGTGAATAATATATATGTAAGTATATATATATATATATATAATTATTATGTCATATATTACATACTTATAAATGGTATATATTTTATAATCATCATTGAATGGTGAACGTGGAAATGAATCTCATCATATCGTGGAGACGGTAATCTGTACGTACGCACAAGTTACAATATAATTATATTGATGGAGAAAACATATGTAATTGGATGGTATATAATATATAAATAATAATTAACATGTTATATTTATTATTTACATTAGTTATACTCATTATTATACCCATCCAAATAATGAAGTGTTGGAATAACAAACTACACCACGACGTGGAGATGGTAATCCGTACGTACGCATGTATGGTGACTTTGTCATTTATAGGATGGATAAAATAATGAATATGGTTGTACCATTTCTATAATAACGTAAATATATATATAAGATACTGGAGTTATTATTTTAGAATGGAAATAATAAATAAAGAGAAAATGGAAGAAAAAAATAACTTGAAAGATGTGATGATATATTTACCTCGTTTTCGGGTTCTTCCTTTTGATTTGATAAAAAGGTCTCCTTAGGATGAATTTATTAAAAAAGGAAGGCATATAGGATGAAGGTAGGAAAGTTTGGAGGGTATTTGGGAAGAGTTTTTCTGAGCCAAATGGCTTTGGAGGTGTGAAATTAATAGAAGAATAAGTGCCATTTTATAAGAGAGGTGAGGGTCACTTTAAGAAAAGATTGAAATATTATTTTATAATAAAATAATTTTCGGTTTCTAATGACTCAAAAATGATTTATTTATAGGCTAAAGTGAGTATGAGTCGAAAACCTCTCAAAAAATAGGTTTTATACAGGTTTAGTTCACCATATTAAACTTAAATGTTAGATTTAACTCTTAGTTAAATAGTTTGACATTTACAATGTCTCTTTGTATTTTTATATTATATGGTAAATAAAATTACTATAAAATTCCAATAGAACCAAAATTGGTTCATTAATGTCATATATATTATTATATAAGTCTTTTCGCCGAACCTTATATTTTTAGGACTTCTATATCAATTAATAATATAATATTTTTTTTAAAAACTATTTTATGTCAATTTTACCACTATTTGATATTTGTTTTTTTTAAATCATAGAAGCATGGTTACTTCAAAAAAAAATTGATTGAATCAACCCTAACATGTCATATTAACCAATAAAATTATTTTAATTCATCATAAGTCTCAAATTACATTTATTTAGGTATTTATAATATCAATTATTTTAATCTTTTATTAATAAGGTAATCACTGCATCATCATTGTGTCATAAATAAAGTCAATTATTTATTGTCTAAAATTTTTAAATAAAATACCATTATGTTGGAAATATTTTTAGATTTATAATTAAAATTTATAGTCTAATTTATCTTATATATAACCCTATATTAAAAATGTTTTAGTTATGAAAAATTGAATTTAACACTTTTAACTCTTCTTTAAATTAAATAATAATAAATGTCCTAATCTAATCCAAGTGGACCTAAAGGATCATATTTTATTCCTAAGGTTGTTTTTGGTAAAATTACACTTATATAATAGAATTAGGACATGTGTTAGGGTAATAATAATATCATTTTTACCTTTAATTACCCTATTTACTTTTAACCATGGTAAATAAAAGTCAAAAGTTACTATTCACCGAAAAATATTTTCATCTCATTGAACAAAATTTTACTTACTGAGGTTAGCCTTATCTCTCATATTTTTGAAATTCAACTCACAGAAGTGGTAAAATTAAGTTTTATTCAAATTTGCAAATGCTCCTAGGAGGTGGGTAAAAGACGGTAAAAAGTTCAATAAAAGTTTTATACATATAAAATTATTACAAACTGACTTCAATGAATTACATTGAACATATATATGTATTATGTATCTATTTTGACCTAAAAAAATTTAAATAAAATAAATAATTATTTAAATAAAAATTCTGTTTTAAATTATAACTCAGTGTTTTTCACTATTCATCAAAAATTGAAAGTTTTCAGAAAAATACCAAAAAATCACCCTAAGATAATTTTTATATTACAAATTAAAAAATGAATTCTATTTTATCAATTTGAAAACATATAATTTTAATTAGTTAATTTAAAATTAAATCTCGTTGTCAAAACCAAAAAGCGTATTTTTAAGAAATAATAACTGTGAAAAGATTGACACTTGTTTATGTCCAATTTTTAAAGTGAAATTAGTTACAATGACCATAATTGGATTAAATGGTAAAAATATAATATAATTATACTTCCAAACCATTAAAATTTATAATTCAAAACTATAAATTATTTTGATTAAAAAAGTTGTTTTCAGTTAAAATATAGTATTTTTCACTATTCACCCAAATATTAAAGTTTTTAGAAAAACACCAAAAATTTATTGAAACTGAATTCTTATGTCCCGATTCTAAAGAAAAAGTTTATTTTGTCAAATTGAATATATAAAAGTTTCAAATATTGTATTTAAAAAGGGTTCTCCATTAAAAGGCGGTAAAATTGCATTTTTTGAAAAATACTTCTTTTATCTAAAAAAAATTATTCTTAAATTATGTATAATAAACCCATAATATGGATTATAAAATTATAAATATTATATAAAGTTCAAAATTCAGTTAATACTATTTGTAACCGCTTTTGAACGGCTAGTTTGGTAAGTCGTGATGCACTTGAACTCGGTGTTACGTGTAGAGCAAGTTATTGAATTACTTTGAAAAAATAACGTACTTTGAAATATTGGGGTGTTACATTCTTCCCTCCTTCATTAAATTTCATCCTCGTAATTTTAAATAGTTCTTTGAAAATAAATGGTTAAAAAATAGAAAAATACCTTTGTGAAAAACCCACATCGGAAATTGGGTTAATAAAATTTTGTCTTAATAGGAGGAAAAGGGGGATGAAAAAGTCACCACAAAATTATGATCTTGATTAGGAGAAAATTGGTGGAAATTAGAGACACATAATTGGAGAAAAAATGTAAATATTTATAGGGAGTGATTGAGGTCATCAGCCACAAACAATTTTTGAATTGAGGGCCTCAAAGCCATCAACCTATGATGATTTAATATATCATCAGTTCAACAAAACATAAGGTATTAGGATAACACATTTTTAGTTTTAAGATCCCTTACCTAATGTTTAAGAATTAGTTTCTTAATAGAATAAGAGAAGAAGAAATATATATATATATATATATATATATATACACTTGACAAGTAGAGCTCCATCTTTTAACTAATTTCTACCACAAACCCATCTTTCACTCTAAAAGATAATATAACTTAAAAAATGTATTTATCCTATTTGTATAGGATTCAAAAAATAATAATTTATAATTCATCTACCAGACCTTTTAATAAAAACTACATTATTCAATCTAGGACATTACGTGGGCCAGTGGTAGGTGATGCACCCTTGTCGCCCTTCAGTTGTAGGTTCAAGTCTCGTGGCCTTACCGGACGCGACGGGTTGCCGCCCGACCTCCGGGTTGTCCTTTTTATGGAAATCCAAAAATAATCTCAAACTAGACTCATCCAAAATACTTCTTTCCAAACTAACAGTCCAAAAATTATAAGGAAGGTAAACACAATGAAGATACTTTTTGCCACGTAATAACATGTGAACACATTCATCATGTATTCTTTTAAAACACTACAACATCCTGAATTACCATAAAACCTTATTGGTTACATTCATGATCCCTTATTCCTTATAGAATACTGAATATACTCTTTCTATCCAAAAATGTTCTAAACTCCAACAATGATGGAATATACAAATCATTAATCAGTGTCAAGGTAGTCAAGAATATCCAATATAATTTATCCAAATCAACCATCTCTTATTCCAAAATCACTACCTCATTATTAGGACCATATTAAGGATTAAATTTCCTTCAACCATGTATTTTTCCAAAAAAGTTTAACTTTCCATTGAGTCACTTTTCTTGGATCCACAAAATCTCAAGTCCTTAATGAAATAATACTGCAGTACAATCCTTATATATTGTATAATTATTATAACATGTACATCATTAATACAATACTAAAATGACACAATACTTTAATAACAACATAAGAACTCTTAATCATTCCTCTTTATCTTTGGTAGTATCATAACATGATTACTATCCAATTGCAGAATTTGGGGTATACTCTGATGATTTGGACATTGATTCGCATAGTGTCCCAACTTCTTGTAGATGAATCATTGTACATTTGAAATCTTTTTCTTACCTTTGTAATCACATACTTGGTGTCCTTTTTCTCAACACTTATAATAAACTCTCATTCCCTATAATCATTTACCAAGGTGATTCTTTCCACAGTTATCACATATGGGAAAATCCTTCTTTCCCTTATTCCATTTATCCATCTTTCTTTCTACCATCCTTTTCTTCTCTGGATTCCCTTAAAAGCCATAGTACTTAGAGAATTATTTACTTATCTTATTAAGAAATGATACTATTTCTTCATATGATGATAATACATGTGAGACTATTTCCTTTCTAAATGTTGGATTAATATAATGAGAGATATGATCCTTCTTACTCTTTGGATCATGTGTATTGCTGGAGGTCTCATTCCTTCTACTAGGTGACATTTCTAAATAATGACATACACTATGTTAGTTTATGAATCACAATGCATAATTCATAGCATTTAAAATACCTAACATAAATTGAAAAGATTATGCATATAATCTATAATCAAAAAATGTATTCTTTGAGAAAGTATTTACTCCTAAATCCTTTATAATAGCTTATAATGAAAATGTGAATTATCCTAATCATATCCCCCAGGAGTTTCATAACTAAGAGTTCCGCAAGGCCCGTTGTCGTACACCAGTTCTTGTTCGAGTTTAGCTCAAAGAGGTGTTTTTGGGTTTTACCCCTAAGAACATCTGTGCCAGAACCACCTCTACCTGCTCGTATCCATATAGGGATGTATTTCTTGGAAAACTCACAAAATCTCTACAGTACCAAAATTCTAGAAAGTTATTCTATACTATTCTTCAAAGTCTATCTTTGGGTAATATTCTATAATCAGAGTTTAACTAAATCTATTTCCAAGGTTGTTTCTAAACTTCTTCTAATACTAACAGTAATGCCTTGACCCTAGATTTCTAAATTCAGTGCATTATTTTAATACATTGGCATGATTACAAGGAATCAAGTCCCGAAAGACCAACCAGTTTAGTAGTCTTGGAAAATATATTTCATACATGAACATTACATTACACTTTCTAATATTTAACACAAAAAAATACTTTGAGAATTCCATTGTTCCCATATCTTAACCCTGCATCTCAAACATAAAACACTTATTAGGATCTTGGGAAAATAAAACATAAGAAAGGGGTGAGCTCAGATGCTTATTAAGGGTAAATAATTTAGCGGAAGCTATAAACTTTTAAGGAAATATGAGTAATAAAAACAATAGCCTTTTAAACATAAACATGAACATAATATGGAAAAAATAAATCAAACATTACCATATAAACATGCACATGGATATTATACTAGTCTAATAATCACATGTAATAACTAATTTAATAATGAGGGAATTCCTAATGCTGGACATCATTACCACATAGTCAAAGCCTTGTGCCAAGACTATAAATAAAATTTTTGTCAAGGCCTTGTGCTAAGAAACTAGTTTGTCTCGTGAGACTTACCGATGCATTGAGGAGCTATAGCGGGCTCCACCTATCATTTACAAAGTCTACTGTATTCCTCATATGAAAACGTTGAAACATAACATAAACATTCGTATTAAAACTAGAGTACGAAATGTAAATACTTTATCCACAAACCATGAATGTTATAAAAATAACACATCCACAGTCAGACATATCACAAATCTTTTAATACAATATGGAATATTTGTATCATAATAAATAAACTTCAAATAAGTTTAAAATCCATCAAAGGATGTTGACATAGATGAAAATGATTTTTAAAACTCTTTGAGAGAAATATCTCTTTTTCATGAAAACATTTAATAGTCACACAATTTAAAAAGGAAGACATTTAAATAAATTTTTGAATCAAAGTGTCCCATACCACTTTCAAACTTTTCAAAGGAATTAATATTTTAAAAACATTCATGTCCATATAAATAAATCCTTAAAAACCATTTTGAAAACATGGACATTAATGAGAACAGTTTAGAAGAATAAATATTTAAAACATTTAAAATGATGTTTTAGTAAAAATTACCTTAATAAATCCCTTTGAAAACTCTTTTATGAAACATGTAAATGGATAATAAATATTTCCCAAATGATACTTACGTAAAAACAACCTCAGATAATAAAGAGATTGTGAAATTAACCCTTACCTTGCACTTTCTTTTAGTCGAGGGTATGTTTAACCTCCTGTAAGAAGACCGTAGTATGCTATTAAATTATAATAGAACCATATAAATATTTATGATATCATACATGATTTATTTATGACTTTATACTACCCATTTAATAATAATTTCCATGTTAAATTAACATTTCACGTAATAATCGCTTTCTTTATCGTACGTGTTTTAACTTGTTACTCTTGATTGTATCACTTAGATCAAGATTTAAATACTTCCAGAATATAAAAAATGATTTATATATGATATATATATATAGAATATAAATATGTATAATATATATATATATATATATATATATGAAATGTAAAACACCATTTATGGAGACGATAGTCCGTACGTACGCATAAATGTTGTTTCCGTTTTCATATTGTATTGAACAGAACTAAGTGAATAAGATATATGTAAGTACAAATATACATACATACATACATATATATATCTCCAGTATCATTATTATGTCATATATTACATACTTATAAATGGTATTAATTGTATAATCATCGTTGAATGGTGAACCTAGAAATGAATCTCATCACGTCATGGAAATGGTAATCCGTACGTATGCACGAGTGAAAATATCATTATATTGATGGAAGAATCATATGTAATTGGATGGTATATCATATATACAGAATAATTAACATGTTATATTTATTATTTACATCATTTATACTCATTATTATACCCATCTAAATAATTAAGTGTTTGAATAACAAACTACACCACGACGTGGAGACGGTAATCCGTACGTACGCACATATGGTGACTTTGTCATTTATAGTATGGATAAATTAATGAATATGGTTGTACCATTTATATAATAACATCATAGTATATAGAATATTCTGGAGTTATTATTTTAGAATGGAAACAAAAAAGAAATAGGAAGTGGAAGAAGAAAATAACTTGAAAGATGTGATGAAATATTTACCTCTTTTTCGGGTTCTTCCTTTTGATTTGATCAAAAGGGATCCTTAGGTTGGATTTATGACCAAATTAATGCCTCTAGGATGAATTGAGGAAAGTTTATAGGGTATTTGGGCAGAGTTTGGCCGAGAAAAATGGCTTTGGAGGTGTGAAATTAAGATAATGGGAAGTGCCCTTTTATAAGATAGGTGAGGGTGACTTTAGGAAAAGTTTTAAGTATTATTTTATAATAAATTCATTTTTGGTTTCTAATGGATCAAAAATGATTTATTTAGAGTATAATATGGTAATGAGTCGACAACCTCTCAACCAATAGGGTTTGGATAGATTTAGGTCACCATATTAACCTTAACTTTTAGATTTAACTCTTAGTTAAATAGTTTGACATTTACCATGTCTCTTTGTATTTTTATATTATATGGTAGATAAACTTACTATATAATTCCAATATAACCCCAATTGGTTCATTAATGTCATATATATTATTATATAATTCTTTTGGCTGAACCTTGGATTTTTAAAACTATTATATAATTAATAATATAATATTTGTTTTAAAAACTATTTTATGTCAATTTTGACACTATTTGGTATTTTTTTGTTAAAATCATAACAGCATGATTAATTCGAAAAAAATTGATTGAATCAACCCTAACATGTAATATTAACCTATAAAATTAGTTTAATTTATCATAAGTCTCAAATTACATTTATTTGGGTATTTATAATATCAATTATTTTAATATTTTATTAATAAGGTAATCACTGCATCATCATTGTGTCATAAATAAATTTAATTATTTAATTTCTAAAAATTATAAATAAAATAAAATTATGTAGGAAAACGTTTTATCTTTCTAATGAATATTCATAGTTTAATGTATCTTATGTATAACCCTATATTAAAAATGTTTTGTTATGAAAACTTGAATTTAACACTTTTAACTCTTCTGTAAATTAAATAATAATAAATGTCCTAATCTAATCCAAGTGGACCAGAAGGATCATATTTTATTCCTAATTTTGTTTTTGGTCTAATTACACTTATCCAATAGAATTAGGATATGTTTTAGGGTAATAATAATATCTTTTTACCTTTAATTACCCTATTTACTTTTAATCGTGGTAAATAAAAGTCAAAAGTTACTATTCACCAAAAATTATTTTCATCTCATTGAAACACATTTTACTTATTGAGGTTAACCGTTTCTCTAGGATTTTTGAAATTCAACTCACAAAAGTAGTAAAATTATGTTTTATGCAAATTTGCAAATGCTCTTAGGAGGTGGGTAAAAGACGATAAAAGGTTCAATTAAACATTTATATATGTAAAATTATTATAAACTGACTTCAATGAATTAAATTGAACTTATATACGTATTATGTATCTATTTTTACCTAAAACAAATTTAAATAAAATAAATAATTGTTTAAATAAAAATTTTGTTTTAAACTATAACTCAGTGTTTTTCACTATTAATCAAAACGTGAAAGTTTTCAGAAAAAATACCAAAAATTCACCCTAAGATAATTTTGATATTCCAAATTCAAAAATAAATTTTATTATACCAATTTCAAAACATAGAAGTTTCATTAATTAATTTAAAATTAATTCTCGTTGTCAGAACCAAAAAGTGTATTTTTAAGAAATAATAACTATCAAAAGATTGACACTTGTTTATATCCAATTTTAAAGTGAAATTACTTACAATGACCATAATTAGATTAAATGGTAAAAATATAATCTAATTATATTCTAAAAAATTAAAATTTATAATTCAACACTATAAATTATTTTGATTAAAAAAGTTGTTTTCAGTTAAAATATAGTATTTTTCACTATTCACCCAAATATGAATGATTTTAGAAAAACCCCAAAAATTTATAGAAAATAAATTCTTATGTCCCAATTATAAAGAATAATTTTATTTTGTCAAATTGAATATGTAAAAGTTTCAAATATTAGATTTAAAAAGGGTTCTCCATTAAAAGGCGGTAAAATTTAACTTTTTAAAAAATACTTCTTTTAACCAAAAAAATGAATTTATTCTTAAATTATGTCTAAGAAACTCATAATATGGATTCTAAAATTATAAGGATTATATAAACTTCAAAATTCAGTTAATACTATTCATAACCTCTTTTGAATGGCTAGTTTGGTAAGTCATGGTGTGCTTGAACTCGTTGTTGCGGGTAGTGCAAGTTATTGAATTACTTTGAAGAAATAACGTAATATGAAATCTTGGGGTGTTACACAAAATGGATTAAAGTGTTTTTAAAAGTATGTTTGAAACTGGTTTATTTTAAATTGGAAGTTCAATTTTTTAAAATGATGATCTATTAAAAAAGGTTATATTTTCCCATATTAAATTATTTTAAGTCTTAGTAGTATCACAGTGTTTTAATGTGATTTCAAAGAGGAAATGGTTATTTGAAAGGGGTTCTTAGAACTAGTTGATTTTAAATAATATTTTTATGAAATGTTTTTTAAATTTTGATAGAATGGGTTTTCATTCTAATAAAGTTTTCAAAGTCCCATTTATCTCTTTGTTAAAAATAATTGACTTGAAATTATGGTTGTACTCATTTTTCCCCATTTGTTTATATTATTCGTTATGGATTGGGGCCTCATGGGGGATGTATTATTTATGCTTATGAATGGATATGAAAATTTGGTTTTTTCATCCGAAGGTCTTATTGGTGAGATTAGGTTTAATTATTTTTCATTAAATATTGATTTATATGATGATCTTGTGATTCATTTCTTTTCTCAAATACTTTTTGTTGATATCATGGGAACCCCTTGTAACTAAGTAGATTGTGTGGATTCATGATATGATTGCTTAGTGTGTGTAGGCTAGCTAGTACCCTATGAAATTTATATCATCCTAGGGATTTAGTTTGAATATGGTGGCTTGAAAGGGTGCTAAGATGGATGTTCTCATTTCACATATGGGGCCTCTATAGAGAGTAATATAATGAACTATTCCTATATCATTTATTTTAGGGACTAGTGAGTTTATCATGATTCTTAGATCCTTTTTAGGATGGTTTAGGGGATCTAGATTAATACACTATTTATATACCCTATCTTCATTTTGATTTCACAACACCATGGTTTGTTTATGGATGTTTTATTTTTCTCTATTGATGTATTTTTTTGTCATATTATGCCTTCTTTGGATTATTTTTTTGGTTAACATTCAAAATGTTTTTTAAATGGTTAGAAAAGTTTGATTTTTTAAAATAAAGGGATATTTGTTTTCAAATAGGAATTTGAGAATTTTTTTGGGAAAATGGAAGAAATGCTTGGTTTTTTATTATGAATTTCAAATTAGAATTTTCCTGGATTAAAATACATCCTAAAGGAAAATTTTCATTTTTTTATTTGGATTAAAATGATGGTTTTAGCGAAGATAAGCCTCATTATTCTAAAAAGTAATTTACCATGGTTCTGAAAGAAAAGAGATAAATCATGATACTTGTTTTCTTGCCCTTAAATATGTGAAAAAATTTTTTTTATAAATTATTTTCAAACTAAATTTTTTGGATTGTAGTATAAAATGAATTGCATAGAGTATTTGTTGAATTAGTAATAGGAATGTTTGGCTCACATCCAATATATACCCCGGTGTGTGTGTGTGTATGAAAATATTATGTTTTCTATCAGTTTTGCATTGTTTAATCTTATTTATGGGGTTTATAGTTAGACATAGTGGGATGTGGTGAGTGATCATGGGTCATGTAGAGGTTTTTTGTGCAGTTGTTTAAGTTTTTTTTGGATTATATTTTGGGATGTTGTATCAGCCAATTTTTCCAAGTGTACATTATCTTTTGTTCTTATTATATCTTCTTCCACTATACTTTTATTTTGGTTATCTAGTTATATATTTTTGTATGGATGTTTATTTTATTATTCCATGTTTTTATTTCTTCCTTATTTATATCTGCTAAATTTTTATGCATGGGTGTCACTATCTGGATTGGTCATGCCAAAATCATGCCAGTTTTCACTACTTATTTATTTATTTATATAAGGGTAAAATAATTCCAAATTTTATATTATTGATACCTAAGAACTATTTTCTATCCCATGGGAATAAAAAACACCCTTCATTCCTAGTGGAGGATTGGGTTGAGAGACATGTTGGGTTAGCCTAGGTTGATTCATTACAAATGATATCAGAGCCTAAGTTTCTAAAAGGGTCCTAGGATCTTGAAATACCCTCTTGTTATTTGAAGAATCTGGTATAATGGATATTATGACTTTAATTAGAACTCATGAGTTTGGTCATGAGTAGGTTCTTGATTACTACCTTCCTTGACAACACTTGAGTTGTCGTCATTAGTTGGGATTTGGATTTCATTTTGATAATTTTATTAGATGGTGGTTTGAAATGATACTACTTTGATTCTCATCGGAATAGTTTGAGTTTCCTTGGGTATTTTTTGTATTTTGGATAAGAATAGAAGAAAAATCAATGACACATAGTTAGATCACATGGAAACAACCATGTAGAAGTTGGGTACATGATTTTGGAACTGTTTCGAAGGATACTGCATGACTAGAACATGGTCTATCAAACTAGGTAGACAAGTAATGTATGGATCTATATCTTATTTCAACATGATATTTAGGATTATTTTGGGTTATACCCAATGATAGAGGTAAATTAAAGGGATTTTTGATAGGTTGATGTTGTAGACTGGGTTCTATTTGGATTTTTGTTTGTTTTTCTTATGCGGTTATGGTGAAAACTAGTTTTTGTGTGAAAAGGGAAATTTCATTGAAAAAAATTTCTTGAATTAAAATAAGGCCTTAGGGATTAGATTTTAATGTACTTGGTTTTCATGAAATGTTTTTTGAAATATTAAATTACATGATGAAATCAAGAAATTTTTTTGGGTTTAAAACATGTTGGGAGGATTATTTGTAAAATGAATTGAACCTATTGAAGTGTGTTACCAGGGATAGTCTATTTTAAGATTGTGATAATGAAGTGTTTTGAAATTTAAATTGGATTTTTAAGGAATCATTTTTAAATAAATAATACCTTAGTAAAACATTATTGGGTTTCTTAATTTAAAGATAAATTAATGTTTTTCAAAGAAGTGTAAATGTTTTTAGATTTCCTTTTAGAATTTAGATTTTTAAATTAAGTGAAGTATATTAAAAAGATTTCGATATTTTTAAGGAAAACACGTATCTATAAAAAGTGTTTGGATTATTTATTGAATGTGGTGGTTTTTAAAAAATTGTATTTTGGCTTGTATTTTTTCTTTTTTAATGAGTGATTTTGGATTTTTTCCCCTTAGTATGGGTTTGGACTAGTTGATTTAGTTTGGGAAACATAAATTATTTAGATTCATGTTTTTTTACTTAAAGTATGCCTCTTAGAAAGGTTTTTATGAAAGATATGAATTCCATCTCTTTAGAAGAACCTTTTCTAGTGAATATTCATATTTCTTGAGTGTGGTCCTCTTAATGTTTTGATCTGGCTAGTCTCTGATTAAAGTAACATATTTTGTTCTTCTATCCCTTTGTGTTTTATTACATCTTAGAGACTTAAGAAAAAAGGTGATTATTTAGTGAAATTATCTAGAGATCATATAGGTAGAGAATCCACTGAATGTTTGAGCCTTTATTTGGGGTGAGAAAGTAATGAATGTCTGTGGGGAATGTTTCTTGGTTTTTTATGGGAGTTATCTATTCAAACCTTGGATATGTTATGTATTCTAATGTGAATCCTCTAGGGATTAAATACCTGGTGGTTTTGATCTCTTAGTTATTGTTTGAGGCGGCTATTTGGTTCACCGTTAGTGGTTTTGCATAGATATAGTGTGGAATGAGTTTTGGGATGTGATTTAAATTTTGGAGATAGTTTATTTGGTGGTTCTTTTTTGAGGATCTTAGAGTGGTTAATGTTTTGAGCTAACCTTAATTTGGTGTATACATTATATTCCCTTATGGATTACCCTTGTATGATAGGTGTCTGGTTTGATATTTTCATTCCACTTTTTATTATTGTGATTTTTTTCTTATGCATGGTACCGGATATGAGTTGTGTTTGGTTAGATAGTTTGGACATAAATAATATTGGGGTACTTGCATGTGTAACTGTAAATGTTTGTCTTATTTTTGGTTGGACCTTGGGTTACACTACGTTGAGACTCTATATCGGGATCACCATGAGATGATTATATATGAATTAGGACCCCATGTTTCCATTGATATAGTTATGTAGCCCAAGTTTATAACCATTTTATTTCTTATAGAGTCATGTTTCAGTGTGATTATGCTCTTTGGTTATTTTGTAATGAGATGGTTTTGTCTGTTTTAGGGACCTAGCCTATCGAACTTTTGGATGTTTTTTAAGGATGTGTTTTCTTTATGGATTTTATTGGATCTTTCATGGTTTTCTATGGTTGGTGGAATCGTATCATGTCCTTTGATGATTAGTGGAAATGTGAGTGTTTTAGTGATATTTATTTTCTTCTATATAACTATCGGTTGTTTCACAATTCTAGGTGGGTTATAAATGGTGGGAGTCATATGATTGGTCTCTGTTTTATTAGATATTCTTATTGGATGGGTTTGATATATCTACGATTGAGTTTATTGGGTTGTTCTTGAGGACCCTATCTTTGATTTTTGAAGAATGCTGGATTGTGCAATGTTTCCTTCTCATATGAGAAATATCCAGTCTTAACTGTCCTCCCACCTCTTTCGTTCGGGCATAAAGTTTTTTTATTTTTATTTTTTATAAAATCTTCAATGACCTTATAGGGATAAAAAGTGGAATAACTGGGAGATTTTCTACACCTGTGTGTCACTATTATATTATTTTTTTATATTATTTATTGGTATTTTAAAACATTTTGAGTTTGGTTTAAAATTCGTAAAAATCTTGAATTTTTCTATGTTTCATATTTAGTATACGTTGGAATACACTTTCACACTTGAAAAACATTTGGTTATTTTTGGATTGGGGTGTTGTCACATGGCTTGTACATGTTTTTTCAAACCATGTGGCCAAACTATAAAAGTTTTGCAGATGTCTTCCAATGGCTCCCACATTGTTGGCACACAGTTTGGAAAACTATGTGACCTTCCCAGATTCACTTAAAATTGAATTTAATTTTTTTTCTCCCCATAATTTTAACACCAAAATCCTTCCTCTCTTTCCCCTATCTCTTTTCCAATCCTCAACCACACTCTAGGGATTTATCAATCCCTTATAATTGTATTTTTGGTATATTCCTTCTAAATTTTAAGAGATTTATTTAAGGTTATCTCCTTTCCTCTTCCTCTCTTCTCCCTTTTACATTCTGCCATAGATTTTAATCCTCTCATAAACCCTAACCACTATATGGGTTGGGATTATGGTTTTAAATGAGTCTAATTATGGGGATTTGGTTTTTTATGGATTGTAGAGGTTTTTACATTATTTTTTTAAATTATTAATTAAAGGTGACATGTTTCCATTCCTTTACACTTGAATAAGTTATATGTTTATATGTAATTTCATTAAAATTTCATTCCATGATATTATTAAATGTTTAAAAATGATTTAATTTTCAAATTATATATATATATATGTGTACAACACATGAGTAGTTGAAAATGGTTTTTAATGGTTTTATTCACATAGTAAAGAGTTTTTGAATGCTAATTGTTTTGATAAAAGGCTTGAATGGCTCTTTAAAATAGATTTATGTTTTTTGAAAGGGGTTTTTGACACTAGATTATTTTAAATAAATGATTTTTTACTTTTTAACGTAATTATTTACTAAAAAAATTTGTATGGGACCATGTTCAATGATTTTAAGACATATTAGTATCATAGTGATTTAAAGTGATTTCAATAGGGAATGTGTGATTTCAAAGTGATAAATTACACCAATTGACTTCAAGGAATGTTTTCATGGAATTTTTTTTATTGGTTGATAGAATGGATTGGAATTCCAAGAATATTTTCAAATACCCCTTTGGATCTTTATTAAAGAGTTGATTTGAAATTTTGGTTGTCCTTATTTTGGATCCCCTTTGTATATATTATTCATTATAGATTGTGGCCCTGTGGTGGATATTTTATTTACTCTTATGCTTCGATGTTAAAAAGGAATGTTTAATGTGATGGTGTTGTATGTGATATTAGGTTTAATTAATTTACTTTAAATTATTATTTATAGGATGATCTTGTGATTAATTTGTTTTCTCACTTATTTTTTTTTGATATCTTGGGAATACTAGGTAACTAAGTAGAAGTTATGAATGAATGTTAAGTTATATAATTGTGTATATAGTAGAAATTTCCCTAGGAAATTTATTCCCTATAAGGGAAATATTTTCTACTTGGTAACCTGAAAGGATGGTAATTTGGATTGATAGATCATGGGGCATTGTTAATTCCCACAGGGTTTCCGAATTTAGAAATTTATAAAACAAATCCAACAAACCACTGAACTATAGGGTAATATAGGATATGAAATTTTGAGGTTTAATAAATAGAGATAGGGTTGTAGATAATATCATTTCTCTAAAAAAATTATAACCTAATTGTGAGATAAATAAATTATATCTTAGATATCGAGCATATTATTTGTGAAGAATGTGGAGAATAAAATAGGAAAAAGGGTTCTAGAAATAAATTAATTTATGTTCTTGTAATAACAAGGTATGAATTAATTAATTAGAAATCATGCATTCGTTGGAATAAGGTCATAGTGAGTCTAATGGTAATGGTAAATTCCCTCCACCCCAAACTATCCTTTCCTCATGGTCAAGTACTTTAGTTTGAAAATAATATGTAACTAAAAACCTTATTTAAATATAGGGTAGTTTCAAACCCAATGGTCATGGAGGAATTATAAACCCTAAACCTCACATTAAATAAATTCATTTAATCAAATTAAGAAATGGTCATGCTCAAAGAAATTAAAAAATTAACCCCACTTCCTAACCCTGCTCACAATGTTCATGAAAAAAGGAATCAGGGAAGGGAAATAATTGAAAAACCAATATAAAATCCCAACATTAATTATAGTAAAAAATAAAATACCTTATACATTAAATCCCCATTCACCAAGAAATCCATGACACAAAAAAAATCACCCCAACTTCAATCTATCATAGGTGAGTAAAATTATAAACAAAACCCTACAAAAAGGTTTCAAAGCAGGGTTCCTCAGTGGTTATGTGCGTCAGTAGTCCCCTGTGCATCACTCTCCTCTTATGATGCTTAAATTCATAATACATAGGGATAAATATATAATGATTTTTATCAAACTCTCAATTCCAGTCTAATACACCTTTTGTTTCCTAAAACATTTCATGACGTGTAAATATACATGGCATGTAATCTATATCAATGGTGAATTCTATATATCAGCAACTGTCCTGAACTTTCAAAGAGTGTATTGTATACACATCATGTAATATATTTTCACAATGTGTAATATTTCATGACTTTAAATGGAGTCTTCTGTACTGAGGAACTCATGACATGTAATGAAATACACAATGTGTAAATGTCTTACTCTATTTCCCTATCTATGTTGAATCCTATATTTTCTAGTGTCGCATTGCTTCACTTCTCTCATGGGGTGAAGTTACTTCTTCTACCATATTCATATATTTTTGTTCATTTTCCAAATATAGGTTTTACACTTCCATAAAACATAAAACAAGTTAAACTATTCATAAATTATAAATATTCATCAATTATTTTTAGAAATAAATGTATTAAAATACCATAAAATAATTACAAGAAATAAAATTATCATGGATGTTTCGATTTCACATATGGGGTCCCTATAGAGACTGGTCCAGTGGACTAGGTACATTATCATTTATTTTATGGCCTAATGAGTTTCCCATTATTCTTATGTCATTTTTATGATGGTTCAGGGGATCCCAATTGGTACCTTGTTTATATCCCCAAGATTACTTTTGATTTCACAACACTATGGATTAGTTATTAGTTGTTTTATTTTTCTTTATTGATATATTAGTGTTAAATATGTTGTTACTTTTTTTGATTATTGATTTGATTTACCTTGAAATTATTTTTAAATGTTATGGATTTTTTTGAAAAGGTAAAATGATGTATATTTTCAAAAATGTATTTGAGAAATGTTTTGGGAAAATGGTAAGAAATGGTTGGTTTTAATTATGAATTGAAAATTTCTATTTTCATGGTTTAGAATAATTTTAAAGGAATTTTTTTATTTGGTTTAAAATGATGGTTTTAGGCTGGATATGCTTCATTGTTCTAAAAAGTTATTTACCCTAGTATTGTAAATAAGGAGATAAAGAACAATACTTATTTTATTAGGTTTTTATATGTAAAAACCTATTTTATAGTTTATATTAAAATTATAATTGTTTGGATTGTAATATGAAAGTAAATATATAGAATAATTGGTAAAATCCAATTGGGAATGTTTGGATCACACAATGTATATATAATAGTGTGTCCATTTATATTAATCTCTAATGTTTTCCCTTAGGTTCCCAAAGTTAATAATATTTTTCGGGTCCATGGTCACATGTGGTTGGATGTGATGAGTGATTATGGGTCGAGTATAAGTTTTTTTGGAGTCGTTAAGTTATTTTTTTCTTATATTTTGGGATGTTGTATCGTCCAATTTGGCTTGGTGTACTTTATCTTTTGTTCTCATTTTATTTTCTTCCAATATAATTTTATTTGGTTATAAAGTTGTATGTTTTTTATGGATTCTTATTTTATTATTCTGTATTTGTATTTCTTCCTTATTTTTTATCTTCTTATTTTATATACATAGATGCTCACTATATGAATTGGTTATGCAATATTCAAAATAGATTGGGTTGATTCTTTATTTGTTTATATAATGGTGAAATAATTCTCAAGTGTGCATTCTTGATTCCTAGGCACTAGTTACTATCCCATGGGGATCAAGAATGTCCTTCAGGCCTAGTGGCATATTTAATCAGGAGACGTGTCAGATCCCCCCTATTTGGTTTGTTATGTCAAGTATTTGTTAAAATATATTATAGGTTCTTTTATAAGGATTTTTTTTAATAAAATGGGTGTTTATAATATTAATTATTTTAAAATGAAGGAGCCAATATTCTTAGAAAACAATTAATTAAGGTTGTTGCCTTTAATTTGTCATGTATTTTAATGAATTTTTTTCATGATTTATTAATAGTTTTTTATATTTGGTTTTGAATAGGGTTGGGTTATATTTATAAATTCATACATTGTTTTGAAGTATTTATATGGTAATGTTTTACTATTGGGTTTTTTAGAATTTAATTTATAATTTGGTTCTCCGTAGATATTCAAGAATGCGTAGTTATAAATTTATAAAAAGATTTTTCTTGATGTCAATGTTTCTTATAATCGTACTCTGCTGGAGTTTTTTATATTGAGTTAAGAGTTTACTTGAATAAGGTATTCATTTAATATGTTTTATTCTTGGATAAATTAGGTTTTATATGAAATTATAAAATTATTTATCAAATATTTTATGGAATACCTTATGTGATATCATCTATTTTTTTTAGTTTAACTTCATGGGAAACTTGGGTTCTTGGGTAAGGAAACCTAGAATGGGAAGAGGCCCCTTTACACTAGTTATGAGTGTTTCTATAGTAGTTAAGTAATGTATGATTTATTCCCCAATCTAGTGAAGTAATTTGAAACTATTTCCATTTATTGGGGGCACCACCCCCACTAGTGACATCATCTTCCCACTTTTTTTGGTAATCTACCCAACAAGAGAAGTTATACTACTAAGCAACCCTAACCTTAGTTTCCTTAGGGTTTTTCCCCTGATATCAATTATTTTTTCCTTTTGTTTTAATAGTGATTCTGAGATTTATATTTGGATACTTTTTTTTAATTTTCTTTCATCATGAGTGTAAGGTATTTCTATTTAACTTACATAATGTTTATTTTATTGATTTTATGTTATTATCAATTATTTATAATTTTCTTTCTTTACCCATTTTATTTTTATTTCCATTTATTTTTCATGAAGTATTATATGTATTTCTGATTAATGCAATTTTTATATATGCATACATTCTATGTTTTTAAACCATCACTTAGATAATAACTTAAAAACAAATCAATACATATTTTTGAAATAAATTTTATAAATAAATAATTATCCCTTATTTAAAAATCCTAGTTTTTAACTCTTTGGTATATTTTAAATTGATTTAAAAATAAAAATTTCAAAACATATTGTTAATCTTATACAAAAAAATGGATTTGAATGATGGTATCTTATGGAATTATTATAATTAAATTTATAACCTACCTTAATATTTTTACGTTTATACTAGAATGAACATGATTTATTTTTAAAAGGTTATGAATGGGGTATGGGAAGGTTACCTAATGGGATTTTTTATCAAGCCTATATATATTTCAAGTTTTTTTAGGTTTTTGTTGGATAATGGTTAGTATTGGTTTCGAGGTTTGAATATGGTTGCAGTGCCAAGCAATCAATATTATTTCTTGAAACTTATAGGTGTGTGATCATAGTCTTAGTTTTAATTTGGTATTTTATTTATCAAATGTATCATTTCATGTCATTTATATCTTTCAACTCATACTAGTTGTGCTTGTTTGTATTTTTTATGATTCATGTGTTATGATTTATGCCTTGCCTCATTTGGTTGTAGTTAATACTAAAACTGATTATTTTAATATGTGTGATCATCTGATGTACAAAGTGGTCATGATATAATTTTGAATGGAATGTCTATGTTACTCATGATTTATTAGGGAAATCACTCCCATTTGAGTATATTTGATTCCCAATAACTATTTTCTAGACTATGGGGATTAGTAATGTCCTTCGGGCCTTTCTAATAGGCCAACTCAGGTTCTCAGATAAGGGGTAACCTAGGTTGGTTTGTGATAAAATGGTATCAAATCCCTATTTTTCTTTATGTTAGTTAGGTATTCAAGGTAAAAATATATAAGACTTTCAAAACCCATGAGGTAAGTTATAATAAGGTGCTTGATCATAACCTTTCGTACAAAAACTAGAGTCACAAAGGGGAGTATAGAATATGTAATTTTAGTTTTGAGTTTGATTTATCCTTATTTATGGGAATAATTCTAGCTTTTAAATAAATTGGAATAAGAACCAATGAGTTGCATATGCGATGCCCTAGGCCCAGACTCTAAGATTTGATGCCATAAACACATACTTTACATATTGTCTTCAATACTAATAGTAGATTATCATACATGACTATCCCATAATTACATGACATAAGAAATATTTCATTATATACATTCATAAGAAATTTTAGGTTTAGAGTATTAGATAATTAGGAAGAAACATAAAATAACAAAACCCATTTTATTTTAAAAAAATGGATATGTTTCCACTATATAAGAAACTACTTAGTCCATAAATAATCTTCATTATCTCACACTCATTCTCTCATATGTGTTATCCTTATAAACATGCCATGTGTACTACTTTTCTTCATAACATGGAGAATGGAAACCTAAGAAATGGGTGAGATCAAACACATAGTAAAGGAAAAATATAACTAAATCTATCAAAAATATTATCATTGTATACATGATATGGTAGGAATAAATAATCTGAATAATTCCATAATTAACTAAAATTGGGAGCATGCTATATCCATGAAAATAAATAGAAATATAGATATAAACAATATTGATCTCGTAATGATGTAATGTATAAATTTGGGAATCAAAAACATGTTATCAAGGCCTTGTTTCAAGAAACTATAATGATATGAAGAGATTTATACATAAAAAATCAAGATATTTTGTCTCATGAGACCAATTGATGAATTGAGTTTCTGTATAATGCCAGGAATGTTGATCCCACTTTGTGTTTATTGTATTTATTTTCAATGTAAAAATGAGTATTTTATTTCAATATTATAAATAATAAGAATAATATAGTATAAATTCTCTGTGATTAAGTTTTCAAAATCAAATCATTATGATGAAGATGTTCCCACTAGATTATGTGCATTGAATTTTGATTGGTTTTATGAGGATCAAAGTTTCATCAAGAAGCTTGTAAGTAGTTGATATTTTGAAGAATATCCATCTAAAATAAGTTAAATGGTAACATATTATATTTTGGTTAAAGTGTTTTAAATTTTATGATTGTTTCATTGATCTTTAAGAAAAAGACAAATGTTGATAGGTGAAGGTCCTGATTTGGATTGTCTGCTATAAGTTATAATTGTGTTTGAACTAATTGTGAAGCGCTTGAGTGACTTTGAGAAGGTTCTGATTTACATTTTATAAAATAATTTTAAAGAATTTTTGAACTAATTAATAATTTCTAGATTGAGTTTGAGAAGGTATTGATTTTAATAGAGTGAAATCAGGAAGCAGTAAGCAACTACGTAAAGGTAATCAATGGTTTTCATAAGCTATGTTGTGGTAATTCTGAACTATGTAATAGTAAACTGAGAATTAAATATGGGTGATTAAGGGTCATATTAATATATTTGTAAGGTTTATAAATTTATATATAGATTTATATATTCAAAGTACATTATCCACATAAGGCTCATGAGAAGGCTTTGAAAACTATATAAGGGTAATATGGAGGCTTGAATAAGGGCATCCACTCGTGTAAGGGTAGTAGAGGCTACATAAGGTTAATTTTTTAGCCTTGTGTAAGGGGAGAATTTATATAATGGTAAATAATAATGTAATAAAGGTAAATAAGTTAGGATAAAGTCTACTTAAGGGTATCTGGGCAAACTATTTAAGGGTAACTGGGCATCGTGTAAAGGTAGGTTGTAGCTCTCGTAAGGGTATCTATGAGCTTTCTCTGTTCATGTAAGGGTAGTGGCCTACTCACATAAGGGTAAGTCACAAATCCACATCTAGAATAAGGGTATTTCATTACTCATATAAGGATAATCTTTGGATCCTAATGTTCATGTAGGGGTACCTTGGATTTTCCAAAGTCTACGTAAAGGTAGCTAGTTGTGTAATGGTTCACTGCAGGGAAGATCACCTCACCACAAAAGTCCCATGTATAATGGGACGTCCATGCCAAATATTCTCCTTGTATCATGGATGATCCAAATTTAATATATGTAATGAATTTTAGGTATAGTTAGGCAATGATATATTATATTAGATTACACCATAATAAACCGAGGAAGAAAAGGCTAGGGTGTAGAGGAATATTTTGTGAAGTAGTCCGTCTAAAGTTGATATTTTTATAGTTTTCACATGCCATAGAGACATGGACTAAATGGTGGAAGATGTTTAGAGATGCATTTATGGAGTTAATTTAATTATGTATCTTATATTCATTCATGATATAACTCATGTGATATGCTCACATGCACGTGAGTATGAAGTTTTGAAGGAAGATTCCAATTACATGAAGATGCAATAATTTTTGGTATCATGTTATATCAAAAAAATAGACAAAAACCAATGTTTTAATTTTTGAGATACGTACAAGATCTTCATCTCTTGGAATGGTTCCTTTATGTGTAATTTTAATCAAATATATTTATAAGGATTCTTAACATGACATAAAAATAAATGGAGAGTCGGTGGCTCCTTATCTATAAATACTAAGAGACTGAGTTTATTTGATGTTGTCGAAACCTTGAAGAGCAATCATTTTTATCTAAAAAATAGAGCATATGGTTGAGCCTTCTTATATCCTCTTATCTTAATAATCAATCTCACACACTCACTTGTGCGAAGAAAATATCCCTAAAACTCTGTTGAGTTCATGAAGATAGAGCCACATACTTATTATGGTGTATGTGAAGATGGAGAAGGTATTCATGGGATAACCTAGTTATTAAAAGTAAAATATTGAGATATTCCATGAAGTATAATCCTTCATAATGTTGAATACTGGGATCCCATTCTTGGTTTTTATAAAGGAGTATATCTCATGTGTTTTATTCTCATGAATGAAGAAATGATATTTAACACTGTGATATAATAGGGGTGAATTATTATGTTGAGAGATATATTTGATATAGTATATGTTGAAATTTTTTGATATATCGAAGTGAGATAAAGTGAATAACCATTGATACACATCAATAATATTTCATGTTCACTGAAGAATAAAAAGAGAAAAAGATATAGATAGTGGCATAATATATTTAATCAAGAATAGGAAAAAGTTTTGAGTATCCAACCTATAATATATTTCAATATTGTAGTAGTATATAGAACATTGAGGTAGCCCATTTGATTATTTTAGTAGAAGAAGAAGATAAAATATTATAGTCTAAGAGGGACTCAAGTCAAGATAGTTGATCTTTCTTTAATATGGTATAATCCTAATCAGATGTACAAAGGGATAGAAATCCTACTCTTCTTTTATAATTGATCAATTATAGGATAAAAAGTTAGAGTACATACCCTTCCCCATGATTTCTTTTTATGATAATAATGAAGTTGTGTGGGGGATACAAACCACCATACATCAAGGATGTAGTAATCCTTAGGGAGGTGAACCATGTTAACAATCTTGTTGCTATCTTATGCTTCTTTCCAATTACACATATTTATTTACATTGAAAAAAGATAAGATAAAACAATAGAAAGAGAAATCCAATAATTAAACAAATGAGTTGGTAACAAAGGGATAAAATTTTTAATAGGTTATCCCACACTGATTCACCCCCCAGTGTGGTCAAATCTCTATAAGAACATTTTTAATTAGTATCATAGTGATAGGTTCCATCTCCATTGAATTATATTTTATTCTTATAAAATAAATATTAAAGGAATTCTTAGAGGAATTATATCAACTGATAATTAAAATTTCATCTCTTAAAAGACCTTAGAGAATATAAGTAATAAATAATTCAAAAGGAAGAAAAAATTGTACCTCTTATGTAAAGTGGAAGATGAAGATGTTTACCCATGATTTGATTCTATAAAAATATCCCCATAATTTTATAATAAGACCTAGTGGTTAAAAATACTACCAAGGAAATAGAAAAACTTTCATCCTAAAAAGTTGATAAATAGGTATTAGATAAGTTTTTCTAAGACTGTATAATTGAAGAACTAAAAGAAAGAGGGAAATATTACAGTACAAATATATAGGATTATATTCAGAATAAGATCACCTATGTTGAATATAATTATAAAAAAGAGAGAAATAAATGGAACATAAGGTTATTATGTGTGTATATCTCAACAAATAGTGTAATTCCAAAATTAAAATATTCAAGGATTTTAAAGATGCATACTCCGAAGTTGGGAAGGATTTGATTAAAGAAATCCTAAAGAAATATCATGCCATTTATATCCTTGAAAAAAAGTCCCATGCATTATATGAGAAGAAAAAGTCAACCATTAAAGTCAAAAATGATTATCTGGAAGTAAAGGCCAATATAATTAAGGAACTTTACAAATCAATAAAAGAGAAGAAAAAAATTTATGATGATGAGGTTTATAAAATCAAGAAATCTAGTGAATACAAATTTAAGGTAGTGGATAATGAAGAATACATTATCAAAATGAAATGATTGGATCTTGAAATTAAATTGAATAATATGGAAATACCCAATTTTGTTCTTAAAAATAAGTTGGAAGGAATGTTTCTACCACACAAAATAAAAATGAGGTATATTCTATTGAAATACCTCTATTTGGTGGAAATGATATTTTTAGATCATCTAATGATCAATATATCAAATAGGTTCAGGATCTGGGAAAATTTGGTTCCTAAAAAATAATTAAAAGACAAAGAAAATATAAATACAAGGGTAATTACATAACCGATAGTGGAAGACACCAAGAATATCTAAATAATCCAAGTGAGAAATGGTATATTAATCCATTAATTATGCCCCCATGAGTGGGAAAAACACCACCACAACCCCATGGACCTGGTGCAACTGAAGCCATACCATCAATATTCACTTCCAAACAAGGCAAGATTGAAGGAATCCACCTGATGTATTTAAGCACCAATGGTTTTCTGACCCTTTTAGTGACACTAAAATATTTCAAAATAACAAGATCAAAGAAATCATTATTCATTGATCCTGTTTATGCCTTAGAGGTATCCATGAATTCCCTACAAATGGTAACAATTCTTGCTTTCAAATATGGATTATGGTTATCAAAGACAATGTCATTTATTTATTTTAAAATATATGCAATGGAAGTAGTTATTATAGTGTACAACATCCCCTTAATTTACATACTATGATTAGAGGATAGAGTGGAAATCATTGCATCATCCATGCTATCCAGATTCATTTTGAAGCCAAAAACATCATGAATATGTGTCTACAGACTGCATACAAAGCTATGTGAGAGGAAAATATGATCATAGGAATCCTCAAAATTCAAACATAAATAGAACACATGAGCTATATGGATCCATCTATGCTGAAAATACCATTTAAGAGGAAATATGTTCTTACATATTTTCCATAGCAGTAATAAATGAGAGGAAAATATGTTAAAGCGCTTGAAATTTTGTAGCCAAGCAGGTGAACTGGAGTCACCTGCACAGATCTGCCTGTAAAGCTCACATATTTTGAGTTTCCCAGCCAAGTTAGTATTAAAAATAAACATATACTTGTTATTATACTAGTAACTCTGAATATTACACCGAATATGAGAGGGCAGGAGATCCTACATCATGCCACTGTGATGGCTGTCTCAGATATCAAGGTGTTGAATATTGGAAGGTACATTGAATTACTTATTAATCAGGTTATCCAGCCAAGGTTTAGTCTATAGTTTGAGATTAGAATTCTTAGAAACCAACCATATTGATAATTTTATGAGTCCATTATAGGATGATTTTAGGGATTACTAGATTGAAGATGGTATGTACATGGAGCAACCAGCTTGCAACTTAGATAAGAATCTATGGGAAAAAAATTCCAGAGAACCATCATTGGAAGTAAGGAGGTTCCAAGTAAATTTAGTGAGTAAAGAATCATTAAAGATTCTTAGATCCTTTATTCCCAACAAACCCATCTCAATTTGTTAATACATTATTTATAAGTGATCGTAATTATCTTCCTTTCGTGAATGGATCAAGTCCATATAAAATTCTTGATCAAAGCTTACAGCTCTTTGATGATGTATTTAGGTCATCTATAGAAAGAAAAAACATAGAAAAACATTGATTTTATCATCAAGTTTACCAAAAAAATTCTTCCCACTTCGTACATGGTCTTGCCCTTCCAGGTTTTAAGTTTACTAGTGTTTTTAGAGCAAATGTCATCGAGATAACAATGCTTGAACTTCCCCTAAAAGAGAGGTAGTCAAAATTATGTAGAGGGGAGGGTTCCATTTTTTACTCCAAGAGATTAAATAGTCTTATTCTCCTTATAGGAGGTCAATACCCTTCCAAAGAAGAAAAAATAATTATTCTTGCTAATAACCTATCCAAAAACCTCTTCATAATGTTCAAAAATTTTCTGGATACAAGAGATTGTTTTTCTATTGGTTTTCCCAAAGAGAATAATGTCATCCATATAAAAAATGTATGAGGGGTGAAAAAGTTATTACCAAACTTAATTGTCCTATAGAGTCCATATTGAAAAATATCATTGATTCAAACACTTAGGTAGTCCTCATCCATGAAAAAGAAAAGACCATAAAGGGTGTCCCCCTACTTGACTCTTATGAGCATTGAAAAAATCTTCTTGGTGATCCATTCACAAGAATGGACAGCCAAGAACTTTCATGAATAATTCTCAAAATATTGATGAAAGTACTTGATAATGCATATTTTCTAATAACTTCAAAATTAAATCTCTATTTTTTAGTTTCATAGGCTTTATGAATGTCATGATTGAGGGAAAAAATTCCATCCTTCACCTTTTTTTCATGATATTCACACACTCTAAGGAGGTGAAAAAAATGGATGCTCCTTCCTGGTATGAAGCTGAATTGATTTGGAGTGATAATGGCTCTTATAATGTTTCTAAGCCTTGAGATAATGATTTTACTGATAAATTTTCACACTGAGTTGCCAATGGAAATAGGTCTAAAGTCATTAATGTCAATTGCATTGTCTTTTTTTGGAATCAGAGTAATAAAGTTGGAATTAGAACTATAAGGCAAAGATTCATGATTAAATAATTTTATCATAGCCTTGACCACCTCATAACACACAATATCCCAATAAAACATAAGGAATTTTTTGGTGAAGACGTCAGGTCCGACCACACTATCAGTATTTAAGGAAAACAGGGTAGCATTGATTTCTTTTTCATTAAGAGAATCAATTAGAATCATGTTTTGAAAATCATCAATAGTGAGGGAAATGTTATTCACCATATTATTACTGAATTATTCCCCTTTCTATGAGTATATCTTTATAAAGTAGTTGACAACAACACTAGAGATATCTTTTTCTGAGTTGTATAAGGATCTGTCAATCTCAATAATAGTAACCCCTCTTATTATCTTCTCTTCTCTATGAAGATAGTGAAAGAAATGATCATCCATGTCACCCTCATTTAGCCACCTGATATTATATTGATTCCTAGACAACATGTCCTTGAGAGAAAGAATGAAATCAAGCTTAGAGATGGATTTGATCTCATCTCTAGAAGGTCCATGTTGGATTTGATTGTTATTTTGACATACCAGGAGATATTTTTTCAACCACTTTTATATCATTTTCAATGCTGGTGAAAGAATATTTACTCCAAACAAAAATCATTTTTTTAACATGTTTCAGCTTTGTGGATAGAATTTTGGAGAGGGATACCAAGACACTCAAATTCTCAAGCATTGATGATTACCTCTCTACAACCAGTCATGACAAACCATGCGTTATTAAATTTAATAGGAAGGGGAGATGACATTAAATTTCTAGTGCAGATATCCACCACAACAGGATTGTGATCAAAATGACATATGGGGAGAGTAAATCTAGAGACATCAATAACATCATTCTTTTCATAAATCTGGGAAAAATCTTTCCAATTTACTAGCTTACTTTCCATTAAGTGTGTATCTATAGTAGGTATAGCCACCACCTAGAATAGGGACTTTAATCATGCTACATTTATCAATATAATAGGAGAAATCATTGGCTGTCACACTATTAAAATGAGTGCAAGTTTTTTCTTCAGATCTTAACACAGGATTAAAGACCCCCAGGTTAACCCAACTTTGAGTCCTTTTATCAATCATCAATTACAGATCCTCCCAAAGGTCTCTCCTTTTGATATAAGAGTTGGAAGCATAAAAAAGTTAGGGAGATCACAATTCCCTGAATTTCAATGTCAATAGAGACATGTTTCTACTTCTTGATATAGGATTGAATATTAATGCTATCATAATTTAATACCCAAAGATGATCTGATTCATTCTCACTTGAGTTTGGTGATATGAAGGAATAAACTAGAGAGGACAACTTAATGTCATTCCATTTTTGAAATAAAATTTTAGGATTAGAAAGACCAATTAGTAAATTCTTATTAGCCACAATTAAATGTCATAGGGCCACAACAGTAAGAGAGGTCCCAAGACCATGAAAATTCCTGAAAAATATCTTCATTTTTAAAGTGTTGTTTTTTACCATGTTTGAGGTCCTTTATCTATATGAAATCCCTTAAAATTATTATTTCCCTTCCCTTTCATTTTATTATTTTCAATCCTTTCATTTAATGCCCCATCATTTTCCCAAGGGGGTAAAATGAGTCATCATTTGGAAGAAAGGTCTCCTTATCATCATCCAAAAATTTCCCACTTGAAGAAGTAAACTAATTGGTGGAATGATCAATTATAATCGATGAATTTTCTACACTCTTTATTTTAGAAGATTTGGAAGGAGGGAATTGATAGAAGGGAACCTCAGTTTCATGTTGTAGAGACCTCTGGCCAACCTGTGGGATAGTTTCATGTCTAGACTACACTTGTAAGATTTCATCAAAAATATCTTGGGAGTCCAAGAAAAAGGACAAAACATCCCTTCCATCATTAGTATTGTCATCAACATGATCATTCTTTATAATGGAGTCAAGATGAAAGTTTTTAGGGCCTCTTATCATTTTTGGATCAATTAGATTTAAGTAAATGTGCCAAACCTACTTCCCTTGGGCACATTGTCCCATAACATCATCCATACTAGGGGTATTATTCCCAAATTGAAAGTCCACTTGATTAAGATTGAAATTCACCTGGTTTCCAACATTCTGATTAGATTCAAAAACAACCATGCCATTAGAAAGATTCACATATTGGGTGGTATTATGGACATCTTCTGAGAGAATCAACCCATTGAGATGCTTACCAAAGGGCTCATGTGATATTTGATCAGTGAATGGACTCACAAAATCCTGGGGAGGCCTTTCCACTATAATAAAAATCCCCATGAAAAGGTAGTCCAGCCTACTCCTGATGTGGGGGAGGAGGCACATCCAGAGGTAAATTTATCAAATAATCATTTTTAGTGACATGTTGCTCAAAACATTTAGACACCTAAACATCATAAATAGTACATTGGCGATCATGGACATCATAAAAATACCAAAAAATTTCCACCTTAATGACAAAAAAACATCGTAGGGGTCTTGTCAAGTGAAAATGAAAATCCTTGGAAGCCTTTTCCAGTTCAAAAATACCAACAATAACATAAATATCAGGATCAAGGATAGGAAGATCAATATCCCTCATTTCATATTTTCATAAAAGTAAACTTGGTCCTGCCTCATCATTAGAGGTGGGGTGATTTGATCCCTCCACATTACTTTTTAAAAGAATCTTTTACAAGAGGTTTCATCATGGCCATTTATATTGTATTTATTACAGAATCTGTGTGTGTTTTATTTAGATAGAATATGTAAAAATAAAATGCATTCACTATAGAATTTGGGCTTTCTTTCATAAAAAATATCCAAATTAAAACTTCGATCCCTCATAGTGAGAAAAACTTTCCCAAATAAAATGGAAGCTATGTTAATTTCCACAAGAACTCTTGAAAAGTGTCCAAATTTAGGATTATCAGTCTGCTTTTCAATTCGGATCAGATTACCTACTACTGAGGCAATGCCCCCATATAATTTGAGGGTTCCCAAATAGCCAATTCAATTTGAAGATACAAATCCATACTTATGTATGAGTTTTTTCTCACATTTAAAGGGTCAAAACTATAGTCCCACCCTTGAATCCTTAGTAATCCAGGTCTCATGGAAATGGATCCAAAACTCAAAGGACGCCTCTTATGCTCATTAGAATGAAAAATGATGTGAAGGTAGCCATTTCCCATGGTATCCATTCTCGAGTCACCAAAACCCCAAATCGAGGCAATGTGATCAACAACGTTAGTAAATTTACACATTATTTTACCAATTAGAGTTAGAACACATGTAGTAATGTAATATTTATAGATCTTAATCCTCTCCTCAATATCCTCATGGTTGGTCAACACATGAGAAAGAAGTCTCTTCTTGATGACTCTTCCAAGAGAGGGAATTCCGAAGTTAGATAAAATTAGGCTTGAATCATATTTGACATTCTCTACAAAATTATTCCTTAAACCAGAAGGATTCAAGGGATTCACATCATGAAGAGATGATTTCCTTCAAATTGCACAACCCCGACACTGTGTTTGGTCATCTATTAGTAAAAGAAAATAAATGATTTCATAATTCAAAAAATAAAAGAAAAGATTTTGATTTCTCTTCATTTTGTTTGGATGTGAAATTTAGTAAAATAAAAGAAATGATTTCCATTTCTCTCCACCTAGTTTGGTGCCAGTTTTTTAAATAAAAGAAATGATTTTTTTGGGTGCAAATGACACAAATAACCATTAGTTAAAAAATAACACATACACACAAGATTACCTTTTTAATAACAAATCCAAAAACAATAATTTTTATTTTAAACAATCATTATCTTTTATATCATCAAAATTAAGTAAACATTAAACTAAAAACATATATTAATACAAATTTTAAAATTTAAAAAAAATAAAGATAATCAAAATTATTAATTCAAGATAATAAAGATTATTTATAAATTATGTATATAATTTATTAATTCAAAATAATTAATTTAAGATAATCAAATAAATTAATTTAAAATTATTAATTATTCAAAATAATTATTAATTCACAATTATTAATTCAAAAAAATTATTAATTCAAAATTATTTATAAATTATTTATATAAATTATTCATTCAATATAATCAAAATTATTTATAATCAAAATTATCTATAATCAAAATTATTTATAAATTTTTTATGATTATTTATATATAAATAATTATTTATAATTAAAATTATTTATATATAGATAATCATAATTATTTATATCTGATTGTTATTATTATTTATAAATTACATTGAAGTTAGAAAAATAAGTATTTATAAATTACCTAAAACAATTTTTAGATTTAAAAATGAATAAATAAATCAATCAATAGGGTCGTATAGAATTCAAACTGAAAACTTAAAATATTCATAATGCAACAACAACTCAATAGAGTTGTATAGTATGCAAACTAAAAACGTAAATTATTCATAATGAAACAAATTAAATGATGAAAAACATGAAGGTGGTTGACGTCACAAATTCAAGGAATACCAGCAGAGGATAAGTACAACAGAGAAACTAGACGACATCAAGTTGAAGGAAAAATGTGTGGCAAGAAATGAAATATATGAAGTGATTGTTTATAGGGGTAATATGACAAATTTAAAAAACACTCCCAATATGACACATTGTTTCCGTCCAAATCATCCTTATATTATAATGATTCAAAACTGTGGATTAGGGAGAAAAGTTTTTCCTTGTTTATTCCCCCTAAATCTCTTCCTCCATCACTTTGGTCTCACAAAACAAGGGGAAATTATTCTTAGCTACTCAAATAGTTTCTTTTCCTCTCATATAATGGCTTCCAAATGAGCTATGAAATAATTCCTTATGCCCAAAAATCTAGAAAGGTTCTTATCTGGAATTTTTTTGTTAAGATATAGGGTATCTGCAGATACACCCCAAGCATGATCTCTATTCTTGAGAAGATTATCCCCTTGCTTTATCATTCTCAGACTATACCATCCACCTTTGTAAATATTGTTTTTCTAAATATGTTTCTTTGAATTGTAAATATCTGGAATCAAAATACATATTAATGTTGTTGAAGAAAAATTGTGAGAAACTGACCATTATAACTAAGGTGGGTGAAAATAAGTATGTAAGGATTTGTTCCTCTAAGAAGACCCATTCATTAAATGAGAAGGAAAAAATTATGACACATGAATTCTAGACAGAGTTTTTCACAAAAAAAAGATCAATATTTAGGTGTATTGTTGGTACTAATAAAATTTTTGGAACAAGGTTATAGGTTTTTGTCATAATATGGTCAACACATGATGATAAAATAAATCCTACATCAAGAAGGGGAAAAGGTGAGGTGTATTAAAGAACCAAATAGAAATAAAAAAACTATCAATCACAATTTTTTTCTTAAAACATGGTGATATCTATATTACTTGAAATAGAAATGGTCATAGTGAAAAGCATGCAAGTATAAATCATTCAATCATGAAACTGAAACAAGTGATAAGAAAAGAAAAAAATGAGGAAATGGGTAATCCTATCTTGGGAAAGAATTATGATAAATGTACTAGAAATAATATTCCCATGGATTTCATGAAGAATTTTGATATGATTTCATGGATGGTAATATGAAATAAAAATATGATCAAATAAAATCCAAGAAGTCCAAAAGGAGTGTCACACTAAATGGAAGAAGCTACTTCTTTTTTGGCATGAGTGGTCACGCCATGGAATTATATAAACAAGCCGTGTAATATTGTATTGATGTAATAACTACTAAGAAAAAATGTCATGTATCAATCTAGGAAAGAAATAAGAGGATTGGTATAGTGTAGGACATTCATAAGATACGATGTGCAATAACCAGGACAGAGGTACACATTCCAAAATACTCTTTGGTTATTTGGCCTGCTAGCATGGAAATAGAATAAATAAGGATGAAAAATAAGAGAAAGTAAAATACCAAGGAAGGAAATATATTTCATATAAATAAATCAAATTTCATGAGAGGTTGTAAATAAATAATGACCATAAATTTTATGAAGCTTTATGTGGGAGGTGAAAACAAGATGGTCATAATTTAAAGGACTTTATAACAGTCAATACAGCTCAAGAAGTAATCTTGAAGACTATGAAAATTACACCATGTGGTATGTGTTATCTTATCGATTATTCTGAGAGGAATATTCCACATAATGGGAAAATAAAATTATCTATGCTTCTGAAGACTACTATAAAATCCATAAAGGTCAGCATGAAGAATCTTGTTAAATATCAAACAGAAAAGAAAAGTGTAGCATGGTTGTAAATAAATTCTCATCACTATTTCTCACACTAAATAGAAAAATAGGTCCCACCTTATTACGTAAATTAATTGTAAAGTATTTTAACCATACATGGAATTAAAGGTGATTCTGGTTAACAAATGGGGAACTAAAGGAAAGTAATATGGAATAAATTTTCCAAATATGATATAGTTCCATCATGGAATGATTTATTGGTTAAAATATCAAATAATATTTTAATAACATATCTTACTTGATGATTTGAAGAAAGATATCATCCCTATAACATCTCGTGTTTTGAAGCAGATGAAAAAAATGAAGGAAATTAAAAATTTTCGTTAGTTGGGTCAACCATTTTTAAAGAAAATCATCGAAACTCTTCCTTTTCCGAGAGTTTACACTATGAGGTGCTTTTCTTTTAAAGAAATTAAATTTAATTAAAATATATTAAAATTTAAATTGGAAAATAAATTTAATGGAAATTAAATGATAAAAATTAAAAATAAAATAAAATAAAATAAATTAATATTTGAATAACAATAATAATATTATTAATTACTATTATTATTAGTTATTATTATTATTGTGGTTTACTATTATTATTATTTTTATAATTATAATAATAATTATTAATTTTTTTTATTTTAGTTAGGTTTTATTTTAAACCCTCAAAAGAGGGGCTCCTATGTAAAGACCCGGAAATTTAAAGGAAATTTTTTTAAATACTTTGGAATTATACGAGTCTGTGGATTCTGACGACACTTGATTCCGAGGCCCGGTGTGCCCGGAATCAATTTCTAAAGTTTATCTCGGGTGCGTTCAGTGAACGAACGAGCGGGTTTTTCTAACTTTTGAACCAGGCTCGGAATTAAAATATGAGGGCACCGATGAACTCGCAGAGCTAGTAATTGTTTAAGGGGACACTTATCGTAGTTGCATTCGTAAAGGAGGAGAAGATAATTTGGGGGGTTTATTCAAGAAATAAATAAAAATTGACGGAACATTTTTTATTTTGTAAGGAGGTTTTTCCCTCCCAGGGGTAGTTAAGGGTGGGGCCCATATCCCCTTAACTACCCAAGTGTGGGTGTTTGAGAGGTGGGGCCCACGCAACCCCCACCATTTAATTCCCTCTAATCATGTTAATAAACCCCCCATTAATTAGAAAAACCCCCATTTAACTTCCAACACGTTTAATAACGGGGAACCTTCTCTCTCCCTTCTTAAATTAATTTTCATCACGTAATTAAATGTGGTGAATTAATTCAGGGAGTTTATTTGCATGTGAAATTAAATAATAGGAGGAACCTATTATTTAATTTGGGAAAGAGCTTCCTTGTGCGGGGGAGATCGGGGGAGAACTCTTGAGCTTTGGAAGAACGCTGGTCTCCGATGAAGAACAACGAAGAACACCAACCTCCGACAAAGAACGACGAAGAATGCCAGTTCCTCGAAGATCGACGACGCACCACACTTCTCTTCTCCATGACAAGAGAGGAGATGTCACTTCCTCCTCGATGCGCTCCGACGACGCCTACGATCCTCTTCCCCACGACGGCAACGCCTGACATCAACTGTTGAGGTAGGGGTTTTTGTATAAATTTCATTACGTGATTTTATACCCTCGGAATGGCGTGAAAAATTGTTTGGTGTTGTTTAGAACAACTAACGCGGTGGGCGCGGACTAACGAACAAGTCTGAACCCACCAATACTTTGTTCTTGATGTGCGGAATAATTGGCGACGATGAAGTGGGACCAAATTGGCGATTGGAGGCCATCACAGTAAAGTATGGGTCCCAAGATGACCGCAGGCGCAGACGGGAGCAGAATCAGACCACCATAATGACTCCGGTGGCCCACGGAAATATCCGGCGGCGACCGGCACCGACCAGCCGCCCGAAGGCGGTGGCACCCTGGTGCGCCGCCGGTAGGAGCCCACCGCGGCTGAAGCCGCATCCGCGGAGCCCAAAGGGGGGGGGGGGTTTCCCCCTGCTCGGCCCCGGCTGGGTTGGGGCAGGTCACGCAAACCGGGCCAGGCCGCGCCCTACCGGGTCGGACCCGGACTCGGGTCGGTTCGACCCGGTGTGGGCCGACCCGGGGGGGGGGGGGGGGTTGGGCCAGGCCCAGACCCCCCACTTCGGACCGTTTTCGGTCTTTTTCCCATAACTTGAGCTAAAAACCTCTGATCGATGCACTGTCAGTTGTGTAGTAATCCTTGGATTGAGACGGTCGTTTTAGTATATTAGAATTGAAGTTGTGGCAAAGTTAGGGTATGGCCAGGTTGGTTCTAACTTGAAACCAACCTGGCCCTTGGAGCGGAAACGCTTATAACTTAAGGACCGAACGTCCGATTGACATGCCGTCAATTGCGTTGAGATCCTTTTATTAAGACGGTCCTTTTGGCTTACTCCTCTTGAGATTTGGACACATATGGAGTATGGTCGGGTTGGTTTTAGCTTAAAAACCAACCGGGCCCCTGGGACGAAAAAGCCAATAACTCTCAGATCGGGCGTCCGATTGATGCACCGTCTGTCGCGTTGAGTTCCTTTGGATGAGACGGAACTTGGGGATACATCAACTCTGGACTTTGTGACAGTTGATGTATTGACTCTTTTGATCGAGGAGCGGACCCTCCCAGAATCGAGCATGCTGTGTGCGGGAACCCTAGAGCTGGCTTCGACTGCATCGACTACTGTACTGAAATCCTCCGTGGGTTCGACAGCGACGACTACTGTACTGGAATCCTCCCAGAATCGAGCATGCTGTGTGCGGGAACCCTAGAGCTGGCTGCGACTGCAGTGACTACTATACTGAAATCCTCCGTGGGTTCGACAACGACGACTACTGTACTGGAATCCTCTGTGGGTTTGATGACAATGACTACTGTTCTTGTATCCTGTATGGGTCCGGTAGTATTGACCTCTGTACTTGTATCCTGTGTGGGTCCGGCAGAGTAGCTGGTCTTGTATCTTGTGTGGGTCTGACAGCTTAGCTGGACTTGTATCCTATGTGGGTCTGACAACTTAGATGAATCAGTGGCTACATCTGATCATCTCTATCACTATATGAAAGATGTATACCTGTGTGAGATAAGTATTGACTTCAATCATTATCATCAATGTGATTGTCTTGCTTTCCTCTGTGGATTGGGTTGTGATTTCCTGTGTGGATTGGGTTGTGTTTTCCTGTGTGGACCGGGTTGTACTTGGGCTTGTGAGTTGGATCCGAACTGGAATTGATGACTTAGGTATATGTATGGGCATATACCTAAGTAGAGTAGGTTGATCCTTCGTGTTGTATCTTTCCTTTTTGGTTTATCCTTCGTGGATTCTGAGAGACCTTCGGGGGTCTCAGGGTCCCTAACGAGTATCATATACTCACCCTTGCATAGGCTATGTCTGCAATATGTTGGGTTGGATGCAGATGACAGACAAAATTGATCGAGGTGGAGGCTTGTGGAGCTGGACGATACTCGGAGGTGGACCACTTGGCGGGGCATACACGGAACGGACGACCGGACCCGAGGAGACGAGGAGACAATCTGTACCCACCCTTCAGGTGGGATTTCTGGAGGATGACTCAGTGTTGCGGTTTTACTTACTACTGTTGTACTTTTCCTTTCAGTTGTACTGTACTTTCAGTTGGGTTTATATACTGGACCATTTACTTTCATCACTTACTTTGTACCCAGTTTTACTTAGTGTTTAATTCTCTTGCATACTATGTTGTGTATGTTTACTTTATAAAGGCAATGCCTTCACTTTTTCTGAGATTTACACCTTTGGTGCTAGTTTCCAGCCCCTGTCCTATGGAAGGAAGGCTTGGGGTAGTCATGACACGGGCCTCGAGGATGGGTCATGACAAATTGGTATCAGAGGAGTCAGTTATACCACAGAACTCAGGACTCTGATCATTCTTCTCTGTGAAGCAGTAGTGTTAAGAGTATTGAGTGTGGTTTTCAGTTCAGGGAGTCCAATGCTGGTGCAGCAACCGACGTATCCATACACCAGGACCCTGACCTATGATTTCCAACTTAGTGCACGAAAACACTGATTGCGTGTGTGTTTCCTTTCAAAAGTTTTCTTTGTGGTTACTTTGTGTCAGCTCACCAGGTATACTGTATTAACTATGGTGCACCTGTTTCTTTTCAGGATGGCCCCACGATGGTAGCCTGCTGGGGTTCCGAGCTTTGTGCGAGATGGCATCCCACAGAGTGACGAGGCCTTGGTGCAGGGCCCCATTATAGTGGAGGCATCAGCGATACCTCTACCTGCTGAGCCACTGATGCTACCCACCCCAGCGGCGGAGAGTGCATGCCGCCTGAATGAGTTGTATGAGTTTAAGAGACAGAGGCCGCCCAGGTTCCATAGAGAGACGGATCCTCAGGCAGCCAAGGATTGGATGGATTCTGTCGTCAAAGTCTTCATATTGGTAGAGACACCAACATACCTCATGGTGATCCTTTCCGCAAGTCTCCTTCATGCAGCAGCAGGTAGATAGTGGAACCTGATGCTCTAGGTGCACGAAGAGGCATCTCTACTTTGGACGGACTTCGAGAGCCTCTTCTGCTCGGAGTTCGTTCCAGCCACCCTCCGTGCGGTGCGCATCCAGGAGTTACTACAGCTGTGGCAGGGCAGCATGTCAGTAGCCCAGTACTTGGTGAGATTTACCAACCTCTTGCGCTACTCCACGGACATGGTATGAGACCCATTATTTCGGACCCGGACCTTTGAGAAGGGGATGAGGCATGAGATCAGAGCTTCGACGATTCCGCTCAGCATCCCGACACAGGTGGGGGTGCTAGAGCGAGCCCTGTTAGTGGAGAGATTTCTCAGCGAGCATCCATCAGCAGCGAGACCCACCGCAGGACGACACAGAGCAGAGTCTTCTTTTGCCAGTAGTCGACAGACGACGGAGGGGTCCAAGTGGACCAGGCTGACAGGTGGGTGACCTCAGGATATGGGTTCAGCTGTGCGGGGCACGTGGCGCAGAGCCAGCCTTACGAGGAGTAGACAGTGCTATGAATGCGGCGGGCAGGGCCACATGGCCAATGACTGCCTAACCCGCCATGCAGACGAGTAGTAGATAGTGGGGGGACCTCCCAGGAAGAGGCAGAGGTTCGACCGTGGTGGTCCACAGGGAACAGGCGGAAGAGGCAGAGGAGCGGGCCGAGCAGCGGGTGGTGGAAGACGCTTCGAGGCTCTACCACCACCACCCCCAGGAGGTCCACCCCGACCACAGAGAGCTGGCGGGCAGAGGCAGGCTTAGCTCCAGGCAGCAGAGGCTTACGACCACGGTGCACCCGAGATGATTCAAGGTACTATCTGTGTCTACTCCACCCTTGCTGCAGTTCTTATAGACATAAGTGCGAGTCATTATTTTATTATCGCTTCCCTTGTTCGGAGATCGGAGATTACGACAGAGCCATTGTCTCTATCCTTGTAGCTATAGACTTCTACGGGAGCAGACTCGATGATTACACACTGGTGCTGACAGTGTGAGATTACTCTAGGAGGTGAGAGCTTTGGCTGGGATCTTCTTGTAGCGGCGTCGAGGCCTTACGATGTCATCTTGGGTATGGACTGGTTATCTATAGTCCATGCTCAGATCGACTGTATTAGGCGCAAGGTGTGGTGTGTCCACACTGATGGGACCAGGTTCACCTTCACCGGTGAGAAGGGAACCTTCGCAGAACAGGATGGACTCGCGTAGAGGAGAGGGAAGTTTGTCACACATCAGTTGGATAGTCTCATCCTCGGAGCAGTTGATGCGTGGAGTCCGAGTTTTCCTGTAGTGGTTGATCAATATGGGGATGTTTTTCCTGATGATGTTCCAGGACTACCTCCTCACAGGGACGTATATTTCTATATATACCTGTACCCTGGGACATCTCTGATATCTACTCCAACATATCGTATGGATCCCACCGAGCTTCGTGAGTTGTGGGTACAGTTGGAGGAATTACAATGGAAAGGTTTCATCTGACCCAGTGTTTCACCCTGTGCTTCTCTGATTCTGTTCGCCAAGAAGGTGGATGGGAGCTTGCGACTGTGTGTCTACTAACATTGCCTGAACTAGGTGACTGTTAGGAACAAGTATCCATTCCCGAGTATTGACGACCTCTTTGATCAGCTCAAGGGGGTATGATGGTTCTCGAAGATAGACCTCAGATCAGGCTATCATCAGCTCAGAGTTTGAGATGAGGATGTGCAGAAGACGACCTTCAGGTGTCGGTATGGCCACTATGAGTTCTTGGTTATGCCTTTCGGCGTAACCAACGCTCCAACAGTGTTCATGAGTCTCATGAACAGGGTCTCCAAGCCTTACCTCGATCGATTTGTCGTATTATTCATTGACGACATACTGATTTACTCGACTTCTGAGGAGGAGCACGCCTAGCACTTACAGGTTGTACTGGACACACTCCGAGAGCACCAGATTTATGGTAAGCTCTCAAAGTGTCAGTTCTGGATTCGAGAGGTCCACTTATTGGGGCACGCCATCTCTGATGTGGGAGTTATGGTGGATCCTGCAAAGTTCGAGGCGGCACTTTCTTGGGATCCACCCAGGAGCATGATGGAGGTGCGGAGTTTCCTAGGTCTGGATGGGTACTATCGGAGATTTGTGCCAGACTTATCCAGAGTTGTAGCACCGCTTACAACTTTTATGAAGAAGGGAAAACCCTTCGTGTGGTCAGATAGATGTCATTAGAGCTTCCAGGAGCTGAGACAAAGATTGACTAGTGATCCCATCTTGAGGCTATCGGAGGATGGCATAGGGTACGCAATTTACTACGACGCATTAGGGACTGGACTCAGGTGTGTCCTGATGTAGGAATGAGAAGTGATCGCTTACGGTTCACGGCAGTTGAGGCAGCACGACCAGAACTACTCTACCCATGACCTGGAGTTAGCAGCATTGGTCTTCGCCCTGAAGATGTGGCAGCACTATCTCATGGGTGAGCGTTTTACAGTCTACTCTGACCACCAGAGTCTCAAGTACATTTTCTCATAGAAGGAACTGAACCTGAGACAGCGGAGATGGATCAAGTTCCTCCAGGATTATGACTTTGAGATTGTCTATACTCTTGGGAAGGGGAACGTTGTGGCTGGTGCTCTCAGCAGGAGATCGAGCATTTAGCTACATGGAGAGGTGACTGAGAAGTTAGCCACTTTGTAGATATCCTTTTTAGATATGGATGGGGCATCCAATCTTCATTCCCTCACCGTCACTCCTCCACTACTTTAGTGGGTCAGAGAGGAACAACATGGGGACGTTGACTATGAGGCATGATGTGCTTAGATATCCTCAGGGCTGGCACCCGATGGATTGTCTAAAGGTGGGGAGTATGTCATCCTCTTTCGGGGATGTACCTTGGTACCAGTTGCACTACAGGAGGAGGTGATGAGGGAGTTCCACACTTCCCCTCTAGCAGTACATCCTGGGGTAGCGAATATGTACCAAGACCTCAGACGATAGTACTGGTGGCCGGGTATGAAGAAGGTTATCACAGAGTTCGTTTATCGATGCCTCACTTGTCAGCAAGTGAAGGTAGAGCACCATGTACCTGCAGGCATGGTATAGCCCTTAGAGGTCCCAGAGTGGAAGTGGGACGGGATATCCATGTATTTCGTGATGGGGCTTCCATGTACTTCTAGAGGACATGACACCATCTGGGTGATCATAAACCGACTCACCAAGTCGGCCCACTTCCTACTGATCTGAGAGAAGGGATCAGTAGAGAGCTTGGGACGCCTCTACGTTCAGGAGATCGTACGACTTCATGGTTTACCATCGTCTATCATATCCGATCGAGATGCTTGCTTTACTTCCCGGCTTTGGAAGGGGTTGCAGGAGGCTTTTGGGATGCAGCTACGCCTGAGCACTGCCTTTCACCCGCAGACAGATGGCCAGGCAGAGAGGACCATTCAGACACTCGAGGACATGCTCCATGCATGTGTCCTTGACTTTATTCGCAGTTGGGAGGATCACCTACCCTTGGTGGAGTTTGCGTATAACAATAGCTACCACTCCACCATCAGGATGGAACCTTACGAGGCACTGTACGACCGACCATGCAGATCACCTCTGTGCTAGACTGACCCTGGGGAGTCAGCACTCGTAGGACCAGAGATGGTTCAGGCTATGACGAAGAAGGTGCAAGTCATCTAGGAGCGGATGAGGACTGTACAGAGCAGACAAAAGTCCTATGCTGATAAGAGGCGGAGACCACTAGAGTTCGAGGATGGCGACCAAGTTTTCTTATGGGTCTCACCTCGATGTGGATTATTGAGATTTGGTCAGGGTGACAAGTTATCTTCACGCTTCATCGGGCCTTTTTAGGTGCTCACCAGGGTAGGTGAGGTGGATTATTGCTTGGCCCTTTTACCTCAGTTGCACCAGGTGCACGGTGTCTTTAACGTATCTCAGCTGAGGAGATACGTGCACAACCCGACGCATATCATTGACCACGAGGAGCTGGACATCGATGATGGGGTGATACCTCTAGTGTGCATTCATTGTTAGCACGGGAACCTCCAGGAGTGCACATGGGAGCGGGAGGCTCAGATGCGTGCCCAGTACCCTCATTTGTTTCCCTAGTTTGTGTTATAGCTTTACGAGGAAATAAATCCATGAGGCGGGAGTGATGTAAAGACCTTGAAATTTCAAGGAATTATTTTTAAATACTTTGGAATTTTACGAGTATGCGGATTTTGACGACACTTGATTCTGAGGCCTGGTGTGTCCGGAATCAATTTCTGAAGTTTAGCTCAGGTACATTCCGTGAACAAACGAGTAGGTTTTTCTAACATTTGAAACAGTGCTCAGAATTAAAATCCAAGGGCACCACTAAACTCGCAGCGCCGGTAATTGCTTAAGGGGACACTTACCGTAGTTGAGTTTGCAAAGGAGGAGAAGATAATTTTGGGGGTTTATTCAAGAAATAAATAAAAATTGACGGAACAATTTTTATTTTGTAAGGTGGTTTTTCCCTCCCATGGGTAGTTAAGGGTGGGGCCCACATACACTTAACTACCCAAGTGTGGGTGTTAGAGAGGTGGGGCCCACATGACCCTCACCATTTAATTCCTTCTAAACACGTTATTAAACCCCCCATTAATTGGAAAAACCCCCATTTAACTGCCAACACGTTTAATAATTGGGAACCTTCTCTCTCCCTTCTTAAATTAATTGTCATCACATTATTAAATGTGGTGAATTAATTCAGGGAGTTTCTTTGCATGTGAAATTAAATAATAAAAGGAACCTATTATTTAATTTGGGAAAGAACTTCGTTGTTTGGGGGAGATCGGGGGAGAACTCTTGAGCTTTGGAAGAACGCCGGTCTCTGACGAAGAACGACGAAGAACGCTGGCCTCCAACAAAGAATGACGAAAAACACCGGTTCCTCAAAGATCGACGACGTGCCACCCTTATCTTCTCTGCGACAAGAGAGAAGACACCACTTCCTCCTCGACGCGCTCCGACAACACCTACGATCCTATTCCCCACGACGCCGACGCCCGACATCAACTGTTGAGGTAGGGTTTTTTGTATAAATTTCATTATGTGATTTTATACCCTCAGCATGGCATGAAAAATTGTTTGGTGTTATTTAGAACCACTAACGCGGTGGGCGCGAACTAAAGAACAAGTCTGAACCCACCACTACTTTGGTTTTGATGTTCGGAATAATTGGAGACAATGAAGCGGGACCAAATTGGCGATTGGAGGCCGTCGCAGTAAAGTACGGGTCCCGAGATGACTGTAGGCACAGACGGGAGCAGAATCGGACCACCGGAATGACTCTGGTGGCCCAAAAAAATCTCCAGTGGCGCGGGTCGATGGCGGCCGGCATCGGCCGGCCGCCCAGAGGCGGTGGCGCCTCGGCACGCCGCTAGAAGGATCCCGCCGCGGCTAAAGCCGTGGTGGCAAGGAGTGGATCTCGCAGCCGCGGAGCCCAAAGGGGGGGCCGCATTTCCCCCCTGCTTGGCTCGCTGGCCAAGCCAGCGCACCCCCTAGCTGGGTCAGGGCGGGTTGCGCAGACCCGGCCGGGCCGCACCCAGCCGGGCCAGACCTGAGTCGGGTCTATCAATTTCGGGTCGACCCGGGGGGGGGGGGGGGGGTCGGGCCGGGCCTAGACCCCCCACTTCAGACCGTTTTCGGTCTTTTGCCCATAACTTGAGCTATGGACCTCCAATAAATGCACCGTAAGTTGAGTAGGAATCCTTGGATTTATGTGGTCGTTTCAGTATATTACACTTGAGGTTTCAACAATGTTTGGGTATGGCCGGGTTGGTTCAAACTTGAAACCAACCGGGCCCTTGGAGTGAAAACGCTTATAACTTAAGGACCAGACGTCCGATTGACGTCCCGTCAATTGCGTTGGGATCCATTTTTTGAGAAATTCATTTTGTATTACTCTACTTATGGTTTGGACGCAGATGGAGTACTGTCGGTTTGGTTTTAGCTTAAAAACCAACCGGGCCCCTGGGATGAAAAATCCAATAACTCTCAGATCAGGCGTCCGATTGACGCACCGTCTGTCACGTTGAGTTCTTTTTGATGAGACAAAACATGGGTATACATCAACTCTGGAATTTGTGACATTTGATGTATCGACTCTTTTGTTCGAGTAGTGGACCCTCCCGGAATCGAGCATGCTGTGTGCGGGAACCCTAGAGCTGGCTGCGACTGCATCGACTACTATACTAAAATCCTCCGTGGGTTTGACAGTGACAACTACCGTACTGGAATCCTCCCTGGGTTCGATAGTGATGACTACTGTTCTTGTATCCTGTGTGGGTCCAGCAGTATTGACCTCTATACTTGTATCCTGTGTGGGTCCGGCAGAGTAGCTGGTCTTGTATCCTGTGTGGGTCCGACAGCTTAGCTGTACTTGTATCCTGTGTGGGTCCGACAGCTTAGATGAATCAATGCCTATATCTGATCATCCCTATCACTATAAGAAATATGTATACCTGTGTGAGCTGAGTCTTGACTTCAATCATTATCATCGATGTGATTTTCTTGCTTTCCTGTGTGGATTGGGTTGTGCTTTCCTGTGTGGATTGAGTTGTGTTTTCTTGTGTGGACTGGGTTGTACCTGGGATCATGAGTTAGAGCCGAACTGGAATTGATGACTTAGGTATATGTATGGGCATATACCTGAGTAGAGTTGGTTGATCCTTTGTTTTGTATCTTTCCTTTGTGGTTTATCCTTCGTGTATTCTGAGAGACCATCAGGGGTCTCGGGGTCCGTACAGAGTATCATATACTCACCCCTGCATGGGCTATGCTCGCACTACGTTGTGTTGGATGTAGACGACGGACAACATTGATCAAGGTTGAGGCTTGTGGAGCTGGACGGTACCTGAAAGTGGACCACTTGTCATGGCATACACGGAGCGGACGACCGAACCTGAGGAGCCAAGGAGACTATCTGTACCCACCCTTCAGGTAGGATTTCCAGAGGACAACTCAGTTTTTCTATTTTACTTACTGATGTTGTAATTTCCTTTTCATTTGTACTGTACTTTTAGTTGGGTTTGTATACTGGCCCACTTACTTTCAGCACTTACTTTGTACCCAGTTTTACTTAGTGTTTACTTCTCTTGCGTACTCTATTGTGTATGTTTAATTTATAAAGGCAATGCCTTCACTTTTTCCAAGATTTACGCCTTTAGTGCTAGTCACCATCCCCTAGCCTATGGAAGGAAGGATTGGGGTAGTCACGAAATGGGTTGTGACATCCTACCTTCTTCATCTTACATAGGCACAATGCACCAGCATCCCCCCTTCCTTGTAGTGTGCGACAAACACCCCCCCCCCTCTCAAATCCTCCTTCATGGGACGATTTCTCCAATTATTCTCCCAATTTCATGCACGATCTAGTGAGGTAGGCCCTTATCCTTATTCTCCTATCCTTTTCATGCTATGTTTCAGTCTCCCCATCCCACGGGATGGTTCGGCCAAAACCCTACGTAAAGGGGTTAACTGATTTTGACTCCTTCCGATGTTAGGGTATGCAACAGACTCCTCGGGTTGTGTTCATGTGTATTCTGAAAACTTCTACTGAAGGAAAAGTAGTTCATATTGTTTTGGTTCATCGCCAATGGTTTAAGGTGAGTTTTATTTCGCATTGTTGTTCTGCACCTTTGTTATTAGGGTCCTTGAGTGTTGATAACTTCCTATTAATTTACAGATAGTGTGCAGGATTGTCCCATGTGGTTTTGGTTTGCCACCGCCATCAGAGATGATGTTTTATTCTTGTTTCTTGGTTTTTCACAATCTAAACTAAGGTATTTAATTGTTTTAAGGTTCTTGGTAATTTATTTGAGGTGAATTGTTCCTTGCCGCATTAATTTTGGCTCCTTTAATGATTTAGGATTCCTAGATTTTTCTCTAAAAAGTTTTGATCAGCTTTGGAGATCTGTGCACACATGTATCTAGGTATGTATAATATATATATCCTCTACAAAAGTATTACCTCATGGAATGGGGAATACGTGCACTGGGTTAAGTGACCTATATATATATATATAAAGGTATGTGTGTGTGTGTGGATCAGCTCTGAGTGGTCGCTGATAAATCGGTCAAGTCCTGAAGGTTAAATTTGTTATTCTTTTGAGGTAGGTCCCCTTACCTTACCCATTTAATTTTAGTAATGTGTTAATTAATTTATTATTACACCATTCTTAAATTTTAAATTAATGCAGTATGGTTTTTAGATTAAATGTTTTTTTGATAAAGTTGATGAATTGACTAAATGTGAAAATGATTGTTTGATAAGAAAATTCATGGTTTTATAATAAAAACTCTTTGTTGAGGTGCACTGCCTTCAATCTAAAAAAGTACTGATATAATTATATGATTTATTTCCTTAATGAATTCATATCTCTTTATGCTTGAGATTATAATTGTTAAATGGAATGCTTATACATGACCCTTATTGATTATTTCTAAATGATGTTGCTTCCTTGAAAAATTATATATGAGCCAAGAGACCTCCTAATTGCATGGCTCAACATGTAATTATAATTCCAAGGGTAGGGAATCTACCCTCTTCCCTTTACTTCATCACTTATATCATGTCGTGCATTTGTGCTGCTCACTGCAACCTTCTGACGATTCCTTGTAATTTTTATTAAATTGTTTGGTTTGTTCTATCATTCTCATTGTGGCCTTATCTTATTGTGAAATCCATTTGGGGTGTTCTTCTTTCCTCTTAGACACCCCTTTGGGTGTGCCCAACCAAAATGGACTTTTTTCCTTATGCATTATGTTTTAAATGTAATGTGATGGTTTGAATTGAGTTTCATGCTTGAATAAGCTTGTTAGCTTGTATCATTTAATTTATTTGAAACCTATCATTCAAGTCATGTCGGTGGCATGTGCTTTTGTCTATTTCTCATGCAAGTGACTAATTTTTTTATGCCCTATTTTAGTGACTTGATCTAGATTATATGTTTGTTCGCTTGAGATATTAAAATGCTACATTGACAAGTAATTGTTTCGTGCTTACTTTTGTGCTAAATGCCTTATGCCATGTTGATGGCTTGGATTGTTTTACTTGATGCCTTTAATAGATTTTGGATCATGGTTATGGTTTGATTATCATGATTTATATATATGCTTTCCAGGTGATATATGTATTGAGGTTTGACTTGCAATGTGTTTTGGATATTATGGTTCACTAGATGTGGGCCGGGTGAGAACATGGGTTCCATATTAAGGACTCACGGATGAACTCATGTGCTCAGGTGGTTATACCAAGATGCGTTGGGGTGATGCTTTGTCTTGCTGGGTGAGGGCTTTCTAAGCGGTTTAATATACTCCTGAGTGATACTGGTTCCCTAGGGGAGAAACCGTGGACGAACCCATTGTCAAGATGGATACACCACACCTTGGGTGATACCCAGTCCTCTAGTGATATACCTAGGATGGACTCAGAGTCACCATGCCTCGAGCAATAATTGGTCTTTTGGAAGATTTCCATGGATGGGCTCGAGGGTTTTGGATAAATTGAAGGATGTACCATAATAATACCTTCAGGATGAGCTTAGACCACAACACTAGATTTGATTAAATTGCATTGAATGGATGATTTGGTTGAATTTTTTGTGTTATACTTGTTGCTTCTATTAATATTAGAGCATAAACTTGTGACTTTTATCTCTTTTCTATTAGTATACTTATGTGATGACATGGGAATTCAACTCCAAGCCTATGAACAAGATTGGGGGTGCACATTTTTTAGTTACCTTGTTACTTTTGGAACTCGTACAAATATTATGCTAGCACAGGTACCTTCTTCTAAATTCCGGCTTAGGCCGAAGTAGGTGGTATTGGAAGGGTTTCTGTTTAGGAACCCAAACCAAGTTTATATTATTGACTTGTTATCACTCACCATTTATTTTATATGGATCACTTTTTAATTTATATTTCATTGTCTGGATTGGGCTAGACACCGGTGGTCCCGACCTATTGAGATTTATATCTCACATCGTACTTAGGCTTCCATTGAACCGGGGTACGCAAGTAGACATTTCTTATTCTAAGAACTATGGAAATGATTTATTACTTATGATGTGTTGTTTATACTTGGAATTTAGGAGCAAAGGGATGAGGTGGAGCTCAAGATGCTCATGGAGATTTCCCTTGGAGATTTGATGTCTTTTCTTTATTATTGTACTGTTTTGTAAAGCATACTATATTTTTTATTGATTTGAGTTAAGTATAATCACCATGACATGCATTCATTGGTTTCATAATCTCTCATTGAACACTTTTATTAAATTTTTAATTATTGTCTTTTGTTACTTTTTCAATTATTTATTATTGATTCTGTTGTTTTCTGCTCTTGTTATGATTCTCATGTCAAATATACTATTAATTGTTGTGAATACTCTGATCTATGAGGTCATAGTCTCCCCACAAACACACTTTAGGACCTAGCTTCTAGTTGGAAACCTCTGGCATTTGAAGAGATGCGCTTGAGGTCATGTGACCCACCAGTCTGGCCACCGTCTTAGAGGTGAGCCGGGTCGAGACCTTATAAAGTGGTAATATAGGTGATAATTTTCCTATTTCTTTCTATTTTGGGTTGGTATACATAATATTAGGAATTTTTTGGAACTTGGTTAATAGATGTGCTTGGGAATGATCACCCCAAATACGAGAAATGTCCAAGTGGATAGGGCTAGGAATTAATGTTCATAATTTTTGATATTACAGTTGATATTATTTCACCTCAAGTGATTGGTGTAATTTCTATTTCTTATGGATTTATGAAATTTATGGAAATTTACCCATGTCATAGTTTAGTGAGGATGAAACATAACATGCATCATAATAGGAACATAGGGATTCACATGTCATGTATATTCCATGACATGTAATTGCATTCATAGGTTTCCTACTGATATGATTGAGTGCCTTAAATTTTATTCTATTTATTTTATTTAATTTAGAATGACTGTTTAGATTCCATGTTTTGGTGATATATTTATCATTCTAACCTACTACTATGATGCCTGTTTTCTAGCATGTTTTCCTTGTATCAAGTTATGTGCTTATTAGAAATTCTCTATGATTAAAATATCATGATTTTGTGATTTCAGCATGTTTCTCTCTATTAGATTCTTGTAGTGACATGCTAGATTGTTTTATATGTAATTTTTTGATTTCTCAAAAATTTATTGGTTTCAATTAAATGAGATCCAAATGCCACCTGTAAAGTGCATGGGCACTTTATGGATTGGTAGATGGCCACCCATATGAATGGATTTTTGAACATATAGATGTCATATTATGAAATGTTTTTAAATATAAAGGGATAGAAATAGAACTTATAGTGGTTTCCTCTATTTAAGACACTTGTGTAAGGGTAGATAAAGCTTATTTTATTTTCCTTGGAATGAAAGCGTGAGAATTTTCTGTAGGTTATCTTTCTATTAGCAATGGCTTAGATGATCATCTTTTGAACCTAGTGAATTATTTTAGCCTGACCTAGTGTTATGGTTGACACTTTTTCTTTATAGGGGGATAACTCGTGGTAGGTATTAACCTTAGAACATAAAATAATTGCTTTTTCCATGATATTTCTACTTTTGGTGCCTTTCAGGTTCTATTACCCCTAGTCATCCCCTCTTTCTTAAAATGAATCCCTTGTTCGGGCAGGTGGTCTCATTTTTCCTCCTCAGTGATCGACAAATTAGTGATGTTGAGTGCGGTCTTAGGTCATATCCAGAGTAGGGTGACCTGGGCATAAAGAAATAGAATTATTCCCAATTCTCAGGATGACTTCTAGAGACTCAGGTGTTTTGACACACCAATCAGTTTGGTTTTTTTCATGCCAATTGTTTAAACATTTTTATTTATGGTGTTACTAACCTAACATGCATTTGAGTGACTTGTTTGTATCTTCTTTTTTATGATTATAACATTCCTAAGGTGGGGAGTGTCTTTTCATTTCTGTTAAATATGTGTCCTTTTGGGTATAAGGAACACAACCAAAGAGGACCATTAGAAAATGGTTGGTCTGGATTAAGTGTCGTGAAGATTTTGAACTTTAAAACATGTCAGTGCTTGTTTGGAAACATGAATTTGGTGTGGTTGGTGGTGTATGAAACCTTTGGGTAAAGATGTTGTTTGTGGGTATAATATGGTGGTTATGCTCGAATGATCACAAGATGATTCAGGTAGTAAAGGCTCAGTGATTGGTTAATGACGGTGCATCGGTAGGTGAAGCTGAGTTTCTTCTTTGAAGTTGACCAGTTGTGGTTCAACCATTTTTCTTTCTAGCACATGGGTATGTTCAACTGTAATACATTTAAATCCTCTTAGTGTATCCTACTAAGCGATGAGCATGTCCCCTATCTTGACATCATTTAGGTTCACTAAGAGAGCATTGGTCTTAATCGCGCAAAAAATTTAAAATTTGTTAGGTAAGTTCTATCTGGTTTCACGGTAAACACATGGTTCTTATTGAACCTTGGTTATCCTCAAGTAACCCTTTGATTCTCATGTAGTAATTCCATCAATGAACTCTTGGACACTGGCCATTTCTTCTAACTTGACCATCAGGTTGATGCCTCTATGGGCCCAGTTAATGATCTAATGTGGATGTATTATCTTTTTACCAAAGTCTCACTCATAAACATGGACTATGGAATACCTTAGGTAAGTTCCTTACACTATTTTCCTACTAATACAAGATTATCCCAAACTTCTTGTTGGGTTTGGTGATTCATAAATCAAATAACATCACTAGAAGTCTGGTATGGACTTTAGTGTATGTGTTTGTGGTGAATGTGAGGTACCTTGGAAGAAGACATCACAGTTCAGTTCATAAAACACTATCCATTTAAGAAAAGAATATTCTTAAATAGTCAACCAAAGTGTCTTGAATTGGGAATTGAGGTCAATGGGGAATCGATAGTTTTATCCATTTTGGAAATCATGTAAGAACCACCACTAGAATGCTTAAGGTCATGTCTTGTAAAAAATTCTGATGGTGGAAGGTGTCGTGGATCAGAATTTCCCCCCTTTTAATGTTCAATCCTAAGGTGGGAATTTCCTTTGGATTAATGTTTAATGAGATGATGATGTGATTGTGTCTCTAGATAAATGGGATCAAGAAATTTTCATATAGTTTTTTTGATTGGAAAATGATTATTGTCTTAAATCTTAATGCCATATGTGATGATTTTCTAACCAATTATTGAACATACATTGGGCGTTTGGAGACCCAACACGACCTTTTGTATAAGACTTCATGATGCTGTAGATTGGGTGAGGGTTACATTTTTGTCAAAGTCTTTTCATGTATGAGAAGTTCTAAGGTGGGAAGGTTGTAATGTCCAATGTTTTGAACAGAAAAAAAAAAGAAATCAAAATTTTCTGTTAGTTGGGCAGGCCATTTTTAAAGTCGAGCATCAGATATCTTCCTTTTTCAAGATTTGGAACAATGAGGTTATTTTCATTAAGAGAAATTAAATTAAATTAAATTAAAAGTTAAATTGGTAAATAAATTTAATGGCAATTAAATGAGAAAAATGGAAAATAAAATAAAATAAATAAACTAATATTTTGGTAACAATAATATTAATATTAATTATTATTATTAGTTATTATTATTTTTGTGGTTTTCTATTATTATTATTTTTATAATTATAATAATAATTATTAAGTGTTTATTTATTTTAGTTAGTTTTTATTTTAAACCCTTAAAAGAGGGGCTTCTCCCTTATTCATCTCCCATAGGTGTGACGCACTAGCATCCCCCCTTCCCTGTAGCACGTGACAGGCACCCCCCTCTCGGCTCCTCCTTCATGTGCTGATTTCCACCATTCTTTACTTGATTTCATTCTTTATCTGGTGAGGAAGTCCCATAACTTTCTTCTCCTCTACGTTTTAGGTCGAGTTTCGGTCTCCCCATCACCAGGGAGGGTTCAGCTAAAACCCTAGGTAAAGGGGTTAAACGATTTTGACTCCTTCCAGTATTAGGGTATACAATGGACTCCTCATGTCATGTTCGTGTGTATTCCAACAACCCCCACTGAAGGAAAAGCAGTTAGGGTTGTTTTGGTTCAACACCAATAGTTTAAGGAGAGTTTTCTTCCACAGTGTTATTTCATACCACTATTATTAGGGTCCTTGAGTGTTACTAACTTCCTATTAATTTATCAATTGTGTGTAGGATTGTACCATGTGGTTTTGGTTAGTCACCGCCATAATAGGTGATGTTTTATTCTTGTTTCTTGGTTTTTCACCATACAAATTATGTTTTTTAATTATTTTAAGGTTCCTGGTAATTTATTTTAGGTAAGTTGGTCCTTTCCATAATAATTTTGGGACTTTTGATGATTTAGGATGCCTAGCCTTTTCTCTAGTAAGTTTTGATCATCTTTGGAGATCCGCGATTGAATGTATCTAGGTATGTATATAATATATATATATATATCCTCCATGAACATATTCCCTCATATTTTGGGGAATACATGCACTGAGTTAAGGGATATATATTTATATGAAGGTGTGTGTGTGTGTGTGGAGCAGTTCTGAGTGGTCGCTAATAAATTGGTCATGTTCCAAAGGTTAAATTGGTTCTTCTTTTGAGGTAGGGTCCCTTTTTACACCCCTTTAATTTTAACAACACGTTAATTAATTTATTATTTCATCATTATTAGTTTTTAAATTAATATAGTATGGTTTTTAGATTAAATGTTTCTTTTGATAAAGTTGATGATCTGATTAAATGTGATAAATGATTGTTTGATAAATGTTTTTATAATAAAACCCCTCTGTTGATATGCGTTGGCTTCAATATAATAATTTAGTGATATAATTTTATGCTTTCCTTCCTCAATTCATTAGTTTCGATTTATATTGGAGATTATAATTTTTAAATGACATGATTGTACATGCCCCTTCTTGGTTAATTATAAATAAAGTTTCTTCCTTGAAAAATGATAGATGAGTCAAGACACCTCCTAAGTGTGTGGATTAATATGTAATTAGAATTCCCAATGTAGGGAATCTACCCTCTTCCCTTTACTTATTTTCTTATATCTTGTCATGCATTTGTGCCAGTTACTGCAACCTTCTGTTGATGCCTTGTTATCGCTTATTAAATTTTTTGGTTTGTTATATCTTTCTCATTGTGGCATTATATTATGTCAATAATCATTCGAGGTGTTCTCTTTGCCTCTTGTCTACCCCTTTGGGTGTGCCCAACCAAAATGGACTTTTTCCTTATGCATTATGTTATAAATGTAATGTGATGGTTTGAATTGATTTCTATGCTTGAACAAGCTTGTTAGCTTGTATCATTTAATTTATTTGATAAACTATCATTCGGTTCATGTTGATGCCATGTGATTTCATTTATATTATATTACTCATGCAAGTTCCTAATTTTATATGCCATGTTTTACTAACTTTATCTTCATTCTAGGCTTTTTCTCTTGAGATATTAGAATGATACATTTCCATGTAATTGTTACGTGCTTACTTTTGTGCTAAATTAATTATGCCATGTTGATGGATTGGATTGTTTTACTTGATGGATTGAATAGATTGTGGGTCATGGTGCTTTCTTGATTAGCATGATTTATGTATATGATTTCCATATGATATATGTATTAAGGTTTTCCTTACAATGTGTTATTGTTAGTATGGTTTACTTGATGCGGGCCGAGTGAGAATATAGGTTCCGTATTAAGGACTCATGGATGAACTCCCATGATTGGGTGGTTTTACCATGATGTGTTGAGGGAGATGATTTGGATTTCTAGTAATGGGATTCCTGAGTGGTTTAATATACTATTGATTGATATCAGTTCCCTAGGGAAGAAACCATGGATGGACCCATTATCAAAATCGATACACCATGCCTTGGGTGATACCCAGTCTTCAAGTGAGATACCTGGGATGGACTCAGAGTCACCATGTCTCAAGCGATAGTTAGTCTTTCAGAATATTTCCATGGATGGGCTCGGTGATATTAGATAAATTGAAGGATGTACCATAGTGATACCTTCAGGACGGGCTTAGACTCCAACTCTATATTTGATTGCGTTTCACTAAATGACTACTTTGGTTGAATTGATTGTGTTATAATTGTTTCTTATATTTATATTAGATCAAGAACTTGTGAATTTTATCTCTTACTTGTTAGCATACTTATGTGATGACATGGGAATTAGGCCCCAAGCCAAAGCACAATCTTGGGGGTGCACCTTTTTGAGTTGAATTGTTACTTTTGGCATTGGTACACATATTATGCTTGAACAGGTACCTTCTTCTAAATTTTGGATTAGCTCGATGTAGGTGGTATGGGAAGGGTTTCCATTTAGGAACTCATACCAAGTTTTTATTACTGACTTGTTATCACTCACCATTTATTTTATATGGACCACTCCTTAATTTATATTTCATTTTCTAGATTGGGGTAGACATTGGTGGTGCCGACCTACTGAGATTTATATCTCACACCCTACTCGGGCTGCCATTACACTGGGGTACCCAAGTAGACCTTTCTTGTTCACAGGACTACAAACCATTATTGATTACTTATGTTGTGTTGTTTATCCTAGAAGGTAGGAGAAAAGGACTGAGCTGGATCTCATGATGCTCATGGAGATCACCCTTGGGTATTTGGTGTCATTTATTTATTATTATACTGTGTTGTAAATCATGTTGTATTGATTATTACTTTCAACTAAGTGTCATCACCATGGCATGCATTTATCTATTGTATAATCTGGCATTGGCCACTTTTATTAAGTTGTTAATTATTTTCTTTTGTTTCTTTGTCAATTATTTATTACTATTTTGTTGTTGTTTGTTCTTGTTATGATTCCAATATCTAATATATTGTTAATTATTGTGCATACTCTGATCTATGAGGGAATAGTATCTCCACGGACACCCTTTAGGCCCTCACTACTAATCGGTAGCCTCTGGAATTCGAGGAGATGCACTTGAGGTCATGTGAAACACTGTCTTAGAGGTGATCCGGGTTGGGATGTTGCAATCTCTTTAAAGGGGGGGGGTTACATGCGAATCTTTATAGTTTAAAATTTATACACATTTTAATTCTAGAATGTAGTTATGAGTTTTTCATTAAAAGGTATTTCTTGAGATTATCACATATTTCAAGAATTTTTCCAAACATCAATAGGGGAGATTATTTCAATTAATGATAATAAAATGTGAATATTTTCTGAAATAGGGTTGTACGAAATAAAACCTATTATTTTTACTTGAATGTTTTTAATCATTGTGCTAATTGGTGTTAGAAATTCCGGTTGAAAATATCTAGAAATGTTTACATCAATTGGAATCAACATGCTTCAATCAGAATACATGTGAATAGACTCTGAGGAAAATAATTAGGAAATGGTAATAAGTATTAGTTGGCATCATTTTTATTTTTTAAAATGGGAATCTTTTTATTTTAACTCAAACCCTCATGCTTTCTACATTGAGCATGGATCCTGTAAACTTTTAGGGGGATGAATAATGGCACATTACTAAGAATGAAATGATATAATATTATATTATAGAATTATTTTTATTTGTTATCAATAATGGGGAGATAAGAAAATGGAAATGTTAAGGGGAAAGGGGGATAATAAATAAATCATATGTGCAAATTGGATGAACATATTATCATAGAATGTTTTATTGTTATTAACAACAAATATAAATGGGTATATTATTAAGCCCAATTTTTTGTGTTATATTTATTTTTAATGTACAAGGATTATTTGATTTTAATAAGTTAAATAAGAATCATACTAGAGCATAAATTCATGTTAATTGGTTTTGTATAATGAAATCATTCTGAAGAAGAAGTTACTAAGATATTATGTATATGTCATTGTGATTGGTTTTATGATGATCAAAGTTTCATCAAGAAGATTGGAAGTAGTTAATGTTTTGAATAAGACTCATCCATAATAGGTTTAAAAATCACATATTATATTTTTGATTAATTTTTTTAAATATGATGATTTTTTCACTATTATTAAATTAAAATACAAGTTTTGATGGTTGAAGGTTTTGATTTAAATTGTCTGCTACAAGTTGAAAGTGTGTTTGAACTAATTATGAATTTTTTTAGTGAATTTTAGATGGTTTTGATTTCCATTTTATATTATAAGTTGGAAGTGTGTTTGAACTAATTGAGAAGACCTACAATGGATTTGATAAGGATATGATTTTTATACAGTGATATATGGATGCAAAAATAAGTTACGAAAATGTATTCAATGGTTATCATATGCTATGGAAAGGTAATTTTAAACTATGTAAGAGTAAAATGAGAATTACATTGGGTGTGTAAGGGTCATATCAAGAACTTCATAAACATTATGAAGTGATGAGTAAAAGTAGATATTAAAATTACATTACTTTCATAAGGGTCAGGAGAAGTCTCTGAAGGCTATGTAAGGGTAATATAGAGTCTCGTGTTGGGGTAGCCACTCATGTAATGGTGACCAAGGTTGCGTAAGGGTAATCTGATAAACATTCATAAGGGTGGGATTTAAATAAGTGTAATTGGGTGTAGTATAAAGGTAAATAGGTCTTAATGAAGGTTGTATAAGGGAATTTAGGTGACCTTTGTAAGGGTAAATGGGAACCATGTAAAGGTAGTTTGTTGCTCACATAAGGGTATCCTCAAGCTTCCTCATATCACATAAGGGTATAGGTCTTCTCATTTAAGGGTAAGTCATGTTTCCTCAAATCACGTATGGGGAGTTTTGGGCTTACATATGGATGATTCATGGATCCTAAGGTTTACATAAGGTTCCACTAGGTTTTACAAAGTCTTTCTAAAGGTATCTAGTTGTATAAGGGTATTTCATAATAATGATCCGCTCACCCTAGAAGTCTCATGGATAAAGAGATTCCCACGTTGTAGCTTCTCCCTACATCATGGATGGTATGAATTTAACAAAGGAAAGTAATTTGAGGTATAGTGGGGATATTCCATAGTATATGGTATTTCACTATAATAAACCAAGTAAGAAAAGCCTATAGCATAAAATAATATTCCACAATACAACTTGTGTGAATTTGACATTGTGAGAGATTTCACATGCTGTAATGACACGACTTACACCATGGAAGATGTTTAGAAATGTGTTTATGGACTTTATTTCACCATGAATCTTATATTCATGCATGATGTGATTCATGTGATATGATCTCATGTGCATAAGTTCGAACTCATGAAGGAAGAATTTGATTATGAGAAGACACTATAATTTTCATCATTATGTGTTATCAAAAAAAATAGAAGGAAACACACATTAAAAATATTGATATATAATAAATATCTTAATCTCTTTTAATGGGTCATTGACACTATATTTTAATCAAATAAAGGTTGATTTAATCGACATAAAACTCATAGGAGAGTCAGTGGTTCCTCATCAATTAATAACGAGGGACAAATCCGAGTTGATTATTCTAAAACCTTGAAGAGCTCCCATTTTTTATTTGAAAATAATATCATCTGATTGATTGTTCATGTATCCTATTATGTGAATAATGGATCTCATTCACTCTATTGTATGAAGAAAATATCCATGTAACTCTGTTGATTTCATGAATAAAAAACCATGTACTTACTATAGTGTACGTGAAGAAGGAGAATGTATCCACAGGCTAACCAAGTTACCCAAGGAAAATTTTGAGATGTTAGATGAATCATAAGACTTCATGAAGTTTAAGAACAAGATCCCACAATTAGTATTCATGAAGTAGTATATCTATTTCACTTTGTTCACTTTAAGTAAAATTTGAGGTTCGAAATTTTGATTTAAAAGTAAAGAAATATTATGTCAATAGATAGATTTGATATATAATATATTGAAATTTTCTGATATATCAAAGTGATAAAAAGTGAAGAACTAGTGTTGCACATCAATAATATTTTTTGGGCATTGGATAAGAATAAGATAATAATATATAGAGATTGGAATACTTTACTTGATCAAACATAGGGAAAAGTTTGGATTATCCATCCTATAATGTATTCCTATATTATAGAAGTCTAAGGAACATCGAGGAATCTTATCAAATTATTGCATGAGAAGAAGAAGATCCATTATTATAGTCTAGGAGGTACTTGAGTCAATAAAGGTGATATTTATTCAAGTTTTTACAATCCCAATATATTATACAAATTGATAGAAATCCCACTCTTGTTTTGTACCTGGTTAGTGCTATGATAATGAATTCAAGGCCATACAATTGATTGTGCTTTATTTGATGATAATAAGGAAGTAGTGTGGGGGATAAAAACCACCATACATAGGGGGAAAATCATCCTTAGGGAGGATAACCACATTAAAAATCATGGTCATCTCTTATTCTACATTATAATTCCATATCTATATTTAGAGCGACCAAAGTTAATATAAAAATATAGAAAGATAAATCCAATAACTGAAAAAGTAAGGAGGTAACAAATGGATAAAATTTTTAATAGGTCGTCCCATGATAATTTACCCCCCCCCCCACTCTCAATATGGTCAAATACTTGTGGGATACTTTTCAAGAACCCACTCATCTCTTTTTTATGTCCAATTAATTCACCATAATATTCGACAATATGATTCATACCATTCCCTAAGGAATCTATGGCTGAATAAAAACATGGTTATCCATATAATAAAAAATATGGAATATCAATACATAATAAACCTAAGTTGGCATTCAATAATCATTATGAATGTAAATAATTCACCTATCCAATAAAATGGATAACATGATCATAACTCATCTAGAGAAAAAATATGGATGGTCAAACAATAGAGAATCAAATTTCTAATAATCATCCGTATGGAAATAATAATGTATGGGCTACCAATACCTTTCCATATATTAATGAATGATATAATATGATAATAACTCATCTAGATAAAAAGGTGTTTTTAAAAAAAATACATAGTCCATTTTCTTGAGTAATCAATAATGACCTATATTAGAATAACAAATATATGGATTTTCAGTAGTCCCCTAAATAAATTATGGGAATAGATTTTTAAGTAAGCATCAGTCAAGATAAAACTTTATGATGTTGTGATATATGATTAAGTCACTTATTGAATAACATGATAATAATTAAACCATAGGGATAAGGTGGATGTTTTCAAAAGAACATAACCCTTGTGAAATAAAGGAATCATAGAACGATGTTGACATAAATGAAAAACATCCTTGCATAAGGAAATGATTTGTCTTAGTACTTCCCATGAATAATAAAAATATTTGAAACATTTAAATACATGTAAATTGAATACATAATTCAAAGTAAAATATAGTTCATAATAGAAATATGTCTCTCAAGTAATTAAACTTTGAGACAAATAACACTTGCGGCTTGAGTATTGTTTCAATAAAAACCCCTTGAAAGAGTGGGATTACAATTGAACTTAAAATAAAATGATTAAAATATGATTAATTATATTTTATATAAAATATTAATTATATACACCACATAATTTAAATTAGGATCCTAATACCAAACATATCTCAAAGAGAGGAATTTAAGATGAAACCTCTTACCTTGTTCTATATTCATTTTTCACATGAGCTTAACTTACTAAATAATTATCATAAGTTTAATAGATACCTTATTAGGAACATTATTATTATATATTTAATTTAAAATGTACTATTTATTATAATATTCTATTTATCTATTATTATTTTTTCTTATGTTTTCATGAAAATTGAATCGGTGTCAGCTTATTTTGGTAATTTTAGTGAACAAAGGTGATGTTTAAAAAATAAGATAAATACTTAATATAACCATTCAAAAAACAAATTATAATATTTAATTTATTATTAAATTATAATATTATTATTATTTATGTTCCAATAGTCATACATGATAGATTTTTATAGCATTATTCAAGTAAGTGGTTAAACCAGCCCAAACATGAACATGCTATATCTAGACAAGTGAGTATGCTTGTGGAATTGTATAATATAATTATAATGGAATAATAATGATATTATTTAGTTTTTTATGTTTTTTAAACTTATTTTTAGTGGTTTAAATAAATAAATAAAATTAATATGAAAAATGAAAAACATTACTTTGTGGGGGTGGTGATCCGAACAACACACAATTAACATTATTTTATTTTTATAAGTGAATGGAAATAAATAAATAATGGTTTTTACTTTAATATAATAAAAATTTAGTCTAATAATAATATTTAGGTTATCATATTACAATGTTTAGGGTAGTTTTGGAAGAGAGTGATTTAGAAGAAATGGTAAGGAGTAGGTAATACTCACTTTGGTGCCTTGAAATTACTCTTGAAAGTTTCCTTAGAAATAAAGCTATTAATATAAATAAATAAAACAAATGGATTATTATATTAATAGTTTATTATTTTATGAGAAAAATTTAAGTGTTCTAGGATGGAATCAAAAATAATAGTGATGAAATAAAGGGGTAGAATTATCACTTTTTATAACTGAATAAAAGGGAACTTTTAGGAACACCCTTAAATTCTCAATGATATCACTAGAATATTCAAGGATTAAAGACTCAAAAAGTTATAAATAATAGATTTTGGAGTGATATTAGGTCTAAAAATCCTGAAAAAAACTAATTTAAACATGTTTTAAACATTATGTGAGAAATTTGTTCTTAGGTTTTTACTTTTACTATTTTTTGTTTTTACCATAGTAACTAGTTTTTAACTAAGTAATTTATGTTTTAATATAAATATAAAATAAACCATACTAAAAAAATTGGATTATATAAACCAAAATTTAATCTCCATTTAATATAATTCAATTTCTAAATAATATAAAATTAACTTTTAAATTAAATCATTTTATATATAGAAAAACATTTTTTTTCAGAACAATGGTGTTTTACCCATTATGTTTTATTTATCTTATTTAGTAGTGGTTACCAATTAAATGTATTTTAAAACATAATATTAGATTCATCATTTAACATAGGGTAATCTAATTTATTGAATAAAAATTAAACAATATTAATATAATAATTATTTGAAAATAAAAGTTTTACCATTTTCCTGGTCATTAACTTTAATCTTAGTAATCGTGCTTTTATACCCAAAATTGAAATTTAAATTATTAAATAATATGATAATTTTGATCTTAAATATTAAATCCATTTTTATATATCTAATTTCTATAATTTTTTAAAATTAATTTTCAATATAATTGAATAAAAACAGTTTTTAGAATAAAATATTACTTTTGTTTCCAAAATGATATACATGGGTTTTATAAAAACATAATAGTAATTTTAAATTATTTATTTTACTTATATGTATATATATATATATATTATGGGAAAATATTTAAAAAATATTTAAATAATTATTTTATTAGGATAATGTAATAAAAGTGACAATTTTTAACAAAATCAGTATTTTTTCACTATTCACCTAAAAACCCAATTATTTCAAAAAAATCCCAAAAATTATTATTAAAATAATATTATTATTATAAATAAAAAAATTATTTTTATATTTTAAAATTAAAATTCTAAAATTTATAAATTCAATTTTTTAATTAAATCATAAAATATCATGAAAAACTATTTTTAATGTAAAATGAAATTTTCAAATATTAATTATTATTATTGTTATTTTATATCATTTTCAAACTAAAATTATTTTACCCAATTATTAATATAAAGCATTATTTATCTTCATTAATCATATAATTCTTGAAATAGATATGTATATTTCATAAAAAGGAAATTTTTAGAAAAATGCTTTTCCAAATAATAAATGACCTTATTAGTCATCTCAGGTAAACTAATTGAATTTCATTAATATTAAATTTAGAATTTATATTCTTTATAAATATATTTCATAAATTCATTACTCCTATTCATTCCTACTAATTCAACTGCTAGGTTTTAATATTCATACTTAAATATTTTGATTTTTCTAAATATATCACACTTTCATTTAAGTTCGGTGTTGCATGTGAAAAAACTTATTTAACACATTTGGATCATTTAAATAAATTCATATATTAAAATCTCAGGGTGTTACATTCTACCCCCTTAAATAAATTTAATCCTTACAATTTTAATTATTCCTCACTGGAGAATGTAACTGAGGGAAATATTAACATAATCAACATTAGGGATATAACCTCTAATGTGACATCCACCTTAGTCTTTTAGGTTATTTGAAGATATGTATCTTTACAAAAACAACATTAATCATTCAAACAATAATATACTCAAGTATTTATACATCCTAATCATGTATTATCTATTACATACATTTCTCAAAACCATTTGAATCTTTATAACATTAAACCGTACCAAAATATTTTATCCCTTACAAATTTAACTCCATATTTAACCCTAAAACGTATTAATCACTAGTTTATAAGTTCATAAACTAGTAAATATATATTATAATCCCAAAAAATAGATAAAAATCAAAAAAAAATTATGTATTCATTATTTTCTAAAATCAATAATCAATTCCAATACTATCTAACACACTTTTTTAAAAATCAATCAAGCCTATATTACCTCAACATCAAACACATGTTAATAATACAAGTTATCCATAACTCAATTGTGTGTTCTTAAATAGTTATCCACAAAAATATAAATTTGTCATAAAATAACTTTTCAAGGTTATTGATTCCATTTAATATATGTTTCCAAACCTTTAAAGCTAAACTACTAAAGAAAAAGTATTATATATTTCACATAACCCTAATAACATTAGAATATTACAGAATATCATCTATAAATATCACTCAATATTGAAAATAGGTAAGATTATCAATAATTAATTTATATTATGATATCAAACTCACAACCTTAAGTAATACTAAGAAACTCAATTTTTTTCCATCATAACAAGAATATACCATTATTTTTAACCATTTAAGTATGCTCCCTTATTTAGTTATAAGACACAGTGGTTTCGAGATACATACCTTTCTCAGCTTCATTTTTTTGATCCTATTTTAACCAAATACTAAAACCCGAAATGTTTATCAATAAGATTAGATTAAATGATCATATGTATATAAAAACTCAATCCTAATATGTCTTCTATGATGACACCTTAATTTCATCCTTTGATACTTTCAGTTCAACCTATGACTCTCTTTCTTCAATCCTTGGTTTTCCATGGTCATTTTTCTATTAGGTTCTCTAACCAAATCGGTTAACATAATACATAAATCCTTCACAATGGTTCATAAAGTTAATGTGATTAACCAAATCATATCCCACGGGAGTGCCAAACCAGGTGTGCAATTAGGTTGCTTTATCATGCACTTGGTGGAGATTGAGTTAATACCCAATATACCATTTCATAGGGTTATTACCCCTATGTGCATCTATGATAGATCCATCATCCACTTGTTGTATCCGTATAGGGAAGTAATTTCTAGGAGGACAACACAATATCTACTTTACCAAAACTTTTCAATGTTATCATGTATATAGAATTACCTATTAGATTTATCCTTAGGGTTTTCACTAAAGTTATATTATCCTAATAACTAAATAAAATGTGCATTATTTCCCTATCATTAAATCATATACTCTCCCAAAGTGTTATCTATACCATTAAAATTAGGATAAATCTTAAATTATCCTAAAAATATATTAATCTTCAAAGTTATCTAAACCCTTCTCTAACACCAACTGTGAAAAACCAAGTCCGAATGTTAAGTAATTACATGACATAAATCCAATATTTCATTATATACATTCATAAACCTTTTAAGTTTAAAGATTTTGAGAATTATGACAAAACATAAACTAAAACCCCCTATGTATTTCTCAACTAATGGATATTTTTTCCACAATATAAGAAACCACTTAATCCATAAAGACTCTTCAACATCTCATACAAATTATTTCACATGTGTTATCCTTTTAAACATGTAATGTATACTGATTTTATTCATAACTTGAGGAATGGAAACATAAGAAATGGTTGATCGTAAATGTTCTGTAAGAGAAATATATAACTGAAGTTTAAAAAAACATAAGCATGGTATACATAATATGGAAAGAATAAATAATCGGAATAATTCTATAATAAAATTAAACTGAGAGCTTTCTATATCCATGAAAATAAATAAAAACATGGATTTCAATAATAATTATCTAATATTGATGGAATTAATAATTTTGGACATCAAAAACATGTTTTAAATGCTTTATACCAACACAATACATTGATATGGGGAGAGGTATACACCAAAACCCAAGTTGTTTTGTCTCATTAGACCTTCCAATGCATTGATGGGATATATAATGTTGGACCACACCTATAACTTGTTTATATCCAATTAATTCACTATAATATTTGACAACATGTTTCATACCATTCCATAAGGAACATCTGGCTGAATAAAATAATGGTTATCCATATGATGAACAATATAGAATATCAATACATAATCAACCTATTTTATCAGTCAATAATCATCAATAATGGAAATAATTCCCCAACCAAAAAAATTTATAACATGATAATATCCCATCATAAAAAATAATTATGATGGTCAAACTATAAATAATCAACTTTACAATAATCACCTATATTTGAGTAAAAACATACAGATCATCAATACTTTTTCCCATGTCAATAAAAGGGATAACATGATCATAATCCATCTAGAGAAGGATTGTGGATGGTTAAACAATACATAGTCAATTTGATTGACTAATCAATAAAAATATATATTTGAAGGATATATATATTTATTTTCAATATTTAACTAAATCAATAAAAGGAATAAATTTCTATGTAATCATCCCTCAAGCTAAAACCGCATGGAGTATTGGTATACAGTAAAGTAAATACTAAAATAACATGATAATAACAAATTTAATGGAATAATTTGGATATTTAAAAAAGAAAATAACCTCAATGTAACAAATTAAACACATAATGGTGTTGACATAAATGAAAAACACTATTATAAAGGAATACATCAAATGGTACCACAAAACAAGGGGATAAAAATTGAATTGTTTGATATAACAAGTTAAATACCCCAAATGATAAATATATATATTAGAGGAAAATTGATGAAACATAAATCCCATTATGGTTAATAATTTTTAAAATATAAATGGAAATATAAGTGAAAACTTAAAAGAGATTTTAGAAAACATTTTAAACATTGATATAAAAGATTAAGTTATGGGTCACTTCTAAAATATATCTTTAAAAGGTGAAGTAAAAAACTCTTTAAAAAAAATTTCATTTAAAAAGAATCTTAAATAATAGGTCATATAAAATAAATATGGTTTATCTTGGAGAAATTTTTATAGTAAGTAAAAATATATAAAAGTGAAAGGAAGATAAGATGTATTTAGTATCTTGAAAATTTCATTTATTCAAAACTCAAATTTTAAAAATATAAAAAAACATTATTTTTATTAAAAATTCATTTTTCTAGATATAATTATAAAATATAATATAATAATAGATTAAAGTGGGAGAAACCAAGCATGGAAAAATAATTTCATGATGAAACAATGTAACTCAAGGAAATGAGACTTGAGTTATCAATATCCCTTATGAGCAACATACTCCTTGATGTAAGAAATATTTAAAAAAATGGGTATTATTAGATGGAAATTAAAATTAATATAAAAAAATATAATACCACATAATATAATCAATTTCAATAATTTTCGCAAATTTTAAGTCCAATAGTACGATTGTAACTCAATGAATGAAAATTGAGTTGCCAAAAAGATTTACGACTGGGGTAATAACTGAGTAAAATCCATTTGAAAAAAAGAAAATAATTTGGACTATTATTTCCCATGAATAACAAAAGTATATGATAAATATACATAAATTTTAAATTAATACACCATTAAAATGTAAACATGGTTCATAATAGAAACATGTATCATGGAATTAAAGTTTGATACAAAGAACACTTGAAAATTGAGTGACATTTTAATAAAAACCCCTTGAAAGAGTAAGTTTTTAATTGAACTATAAATTCATTGATTTAAAGATAAATCCTGATAATATATCTCAAATATTTATTATATACACCACATAAATTAAATTAGGTGCATAATATCAAACATGTCTCAAATAGTGGAGATTGAGACGAAAACCTTTAACTTATTCAACATTCATTTTGTTCATGTTCTTAAATTCATGAATAATCAAATTCTGTTTATTATATATATTATTATAAACCTTATTATTATATATTTAATTTAATATGAAGCATTTATTACCATATTATATTTATTTATTATATATTTTTTTCTTATGTTTTCATGAAAATTGAATTAGTGTCGGCTTATTTTGTTGATTTTATCGATTGAAGATGATATTTTTATAATAAGTTAAATAATTAATATAACCATTATAAATAAAAAAATAGTATTTAATTTATTATTAACTTATAATAACATTATAATATTATTTCCCATATTCTTTCATGATATTTCTTTATATCATTATTCAAGTAGCTGGTTAAACCAACCCAAACATGATAACACTATATCTCAATGGGTGAGTACAGTTATGGAAGTGTATAAATTTATTATAATTAAATAATAATGATATTATTTAAATTTTTTCATTTTCTTGAATCATATTTTAAGTTTTTTATAAATAAATAAAATTAATATGAAAAATGAAAAAACATTACTTCGTAGAGATTGTAGTATGGACAATGCATGATTAATGTTCTTTTGTTTTTATAAGTGAATGAAAATAAATTAACAGAGGTTTTTAATTAATATAATAAAACTTAAGTATAATAATAATACTTATTTTATCATATTACAATTTTTATGGTAGATTTTAAAGAGAAATATTAAGAACAAATGCTAAAGAGTAGGCAATACTCACTTTGGTATCTTCAAATTTCTCTTTAAAATTTCTTAATAAATGAAATTCTTAAGATAAATAATATAGACCAAGTTATTATGAAATTTAGATATTATTATAATAGAAAAAATATGATATATTTTTAGGAATTAATTATATAGAATTGGTATGGCATGAATGGGTGGAAGTGTCCCCTTTTATAAGTTAAGAAAAGGGAACTTTTTGGAACACCCTTTATTTTTCAATTATATCATTACACTATTCAAGGGTTAAATACTCCAAAGGTTATAAATAATTGATTTTGTGATCATATTGGGTCTATAAATTATTAATTATGTATTTCCACACAATTTTTAAATGTGTTGGAAGTCATTTTTTCTTAGTTTCTTACTTTTAGGTTTTTTTGTTTTTACCATGGTAACTAGTTTTTAACTGAGTAATTTATGTTTCACTAAAAATATAAAATAAAAAATATTTAAAGATTTGTGTGTTATAAAACAAAATTTAATATCCATTTAATATACTTCAGTTTATAAATAATATAAAATTAAATTTTAAATTAAAACAGTTCATATATATAAACATGTTTTTGCAGAAAATGGTGTTTTAACCATTGTGTGTTCTTTATCTTATTTATCATCAGTTAAAAATTAAATGTGTGTTAATATAATTATACATGTGTTTAAAAATAATATTATATTCATTATTTAAAATATTTTTATTTAATTTATTATAAAATAATTTAAAAACACTTAATAAACAAATCATTAAAAATAATAGTTTTACCTTTATCATGGTCATTAAATTTATTATTAGTAATCATATTTTATATAAAAAATTGAAATTGAACTTATTAAATAATTTTATCATGTTAATATAAAATATTAAATCCATTTTTAGAGATTTAATTTATAAAATAGATGAAAATTTATTCTTAATACAAGAGAATAAAAAACGTTTTTAAATAAAATAATACTTATGTTTCCAAAACAATATACATGGGTTTCTTAAAAACTACATAGTAATTTTAAATGATTTATTTTACTGAAAAATTATATATATAATATATATGAAGCTTTAAATAAAATTTAATACATTCTTTTATTATGATAATGTTATAAATGTGATAGTTTTTAGTAAAATCAACATTTTTTCCCAATTCATCGAAAAAACCATTTATTAAAAAAAGTAAAAAAAAATCATAAGGTGATATTTTTATTCTAAAATAAGAAAAAAAGATATTTTAAAATTCAAAATTCAAAATTTATAAATTTAATTTTTGAATAAAATCATAAAATATAATGAAAAAGTTTATTTATTGGAAAATGAAATTTTCAAATATTAACTTTTATTATTCTTATTTTATATCATTTACCAACTAAATTGATGTTAAATAATTATTAATATCAAACATAATTTATCATAATTAATTATAAATTTCTTGAAATAGATATTCTTATCACTTAAATAAGAAATTTTTAGAAAAATATTTTTACAAACAATACATGATCTTATTTGTTATTTTAGGTAAACTAATAAAATTTCATTCATATTAAAAGAAGCCTTTATTTTATTTATATATATATTTCATAAAGTAGTTACTCTTATGTATTCTTGTTAATTCAATAGCTAGGTTATAATGATCATAATTAAATATTTATATTTTATCTAAATATATCATGGTTTCATTTAAGTTCAGTGTTTTCTATGGAGAAATCTATGGAACACATTTGGATCATTTATAGAAATTCATATATTAAAATATTGGGGTGTTACAACATGGGAAGGGTACATAGATTATAGACTGTGAACATGGTCCATTCATCTTGGAAGGATGTAGTTTTGTTGTGTTTCTCATTTTTCAATGATTACAAGATGTTTTCTAATGACTTTATGGGTTGAGTTTCATTGATTTTGATGATGTTTATATGGTTTTAGGTTATTTTACCCTTGTTTATTTAAAATTTGAGATGTATTAAGAATATTTATTTGGGTAATTATTGTTGTTTGATAGTATTGAGTCTTATTGTTATGTTAAGACTATTGGGGTGTGCTATTTAATGTTGAACTCTTTGGGATATGACTTTTGAAAAAAAATCAATGGTGTAAATGAGTAGAGGGTATTCTTAGGACCATTTTTTGAAATTTTTAGTGATTTTGATAAAATGAAATCGGGTGACACGACCCGTCCCCCGGGGCCCATGTCGTGACTACCCCAAGCCCGCCTTCCATAGGCCAGGGGCTGAAGACTAGCACCAGAAAGGCGTATCCCTATAAAGGGAAGGCATTATCTTTAAACTTGTACAAACACACAATCCAAGAACACAACAAGAAGCAAACACAAAGTAAACTACTATAGTAAAAAGTGTATTGAAAGTAAGGGGGGCAGAATACAAGCCCAGCTGAAAACTACATGTACAATTAAAAAGAGAAAAACAAATCCGGGATCGTCCATCGAGGATCCTACCTGAAGGGTAGGTATAGCTCACGATTAGTCATCATTGTGGCACATCACGTAAAATAGTCCAACTCTGAGCACCGTCCAATCCTGACTCCCTCATCCCAGATCAACGTTGTATGTCGTCTGCAGAAGACATAGCAAGGTTCAGGCATAACCTGTGCAGGGTTGAGTATAAAAAAACTTAGTATGGACCCCAAGACCCCCATAGGTCTCTCAAAGTTCCATAAAGGAAAATACCACAAAGCATTACTTCAATCACAATGCAGGAAGTAGTCATCAACTCTACTTAGGTATATGCCCATACATATACCTAAGTCATCAAAAGATACTCATCTCATTCATGAGGAAACTTAAGGCTCCAACTCTTAAGCCACTTGCACAAATGATCCAAGAAGGAAGAATACCACAAAGGTAACACCATGAAGGTAACACCACGAAGATGAGAGTACCACAAAGGTAACACCACAAAGGTAACACCACAAAGGTAAGAGTACCACAAAGCTAACACCATGAAGGAAACACCACGAAGGTAAAAGTACCAAAAAGGTTACACTATGAAGGTAACACCATGATGGTAAAAGTAACACAAAGGTAACACCACGAAGGTAACACCACGAAGGTAAAAGTACCACAAAGGTAAAGGCTGATCTCAAACTAGGTATATAACTTAATTATAGAAGTACAAATGATTAGTTATAAATCTAGATCATCTGATTCTTGTCGAGAGGCTCTGCTGCTGACCCACACAGGATCAATAGATGCTGACCCACATAGGATCGCTAGGCACTAACCCACACAGGATCACTAGGCATTGACCCACACATGATCGATAGATGCTAACCCACACAGGATCTCTAGGTGCTGACCCACACATGATCGATGTTCTTTTTTCACATTACAGCCAGCCCCTAGATTCACGCACTAAGCACGCTTGATTATGGGAGGATCCACTCCTCAAGTCATCGGTCATACTTCAACTTCCATGAAGTTCCAGGAAGAAGTATCCCAAAGTACCTTCATGTCATAAGGGTTCCAACGTGGTAGATGGCATGTCAATCAGATGCACAGTCTGTAAGTTATTGTCATTTTAATGTCGAGGGACCCATTGGATTTGAGTTCGATCCAACCCAAACCTACTATAAATTTCTCTAGAACTCAAGTGGAGTATACCAAAAGACTTGTCTTGCTCCAAGGATCCTAGCGCCACAGAAGGTTTGTCAAATGGATGCTCAGATTTTAAGTTATGGTTCTTTAGGTGAAACTGGGACTGGTTGGGTCCTGGTCTGGTCTGACCCGGTCGGACCCGATTGGGTTGGGACAAGAAGATCTCAGCCCATTGGGAAACTATTAGGCTCAGCCCTTTGGGGCCACAACTCGGCCAGCAAGAGGGGCACAGTCTGGTCCATGGAGTGCACGGCCCGCTGGGCTTGCACGGCCCAGCTTGTGGAGGGCGCGACCAACTAGGCTAGCGTGGCCCGACCCACATAGGGGTGCGGCCCTCTGGGCTCATGTGGCCTGGCTCGCGGAGGGGTGCGGTCTACTGTGCTTACGTGTCCTGGTCTGTGGAGGGAGTGGCCCGCTGGTTGTGGTCCGCCCTAGCTGGCGCGGGGGGGGGGGGGGGGGGGGGAGGAGCGACTCCCCCCAGTTTTCCTAAATGGCCTTATCCATTCAGTTTGAAAAGTGGCGATGCCACGTGGCACCACCAGGTAGTCACGAGACCCATAGGGGAGGGTCCCTCCACCACCGTCATGGCTTCGAGCCGTGGGCATCTCCAGTGGTGCGCAACGGTGCGCCGCTCCACCTACGCCTGCGTCCCGCTGGTGCCAGCCACAATTGTCCACTGTGACTATGGGCACGACCTCCTTCACTGGCGGCGTGAGATGGAACGCTAACATCCCTTTTGCATCCAGCCATTTCCGGCCACCGCTGTCACCTGTCAGCACCAGTCTCCAATGTTATCATGCTGGTGCCATGCCGGTGGTCTTCCACGGGTGACTGGGTGAGCTCCGGTGGCCCATTTTTCTATCTTTGTGTACCATCGGCCTCCCCGGGACACCCTCTTCGATGATCGACCCTCTATTCTGGGTTCTTTCTAATCTTAATAAAAAGGACCACAAAGAACGCATAGATTAACAAAGTAGTGGTGGGTTCAGGGCTTGTTTGTTTGGTCCACGCCCTCCACATTAGCGTCTTAACAAGGGGGAAGGATACATGATTCTAAAATATCTTAAAATTAATACAATATAAATCCCTACCTCAATATCATTGGAGAACATCGCGTTTGAGGAAGAGTCGGTGTTCATCTTTCGGTGGCGCTCGTCACTGCCCACTGGAATCGGTTCCATCCTCCAAGTGATTGGCTTCCCAATACTTTTCTAGAGCTTCGTCGATTGGTAAAATTGTTCCAATACTCCTCCCCAAGATCTATATAAATAGAAGAGGTGGAGGGTGAGTAATTCCTGTGGAATTAATGGGGTTAAATTAATTAATAAACCTTCTTAATTCCAATGGTTTTGTTACAAAGAATTGAGAATTCAAGACATTTAATGGCTTGACACATCGTTGGTCCCGCCACTGCTACTTTTCGGTTGGAGGAAAATGAAAAAGAAAAATAAAATAACAAAGTTATTTTATTATTCTTTTAAAAGTTCAAAATACAACTTTTTCTCCCGACCTAATGCGATTACAGTAAAGCCTTAAGTGAATCATGGTGCTACGGATTCAACGGTGCCTTCAGATTTTTAATCCGAGCACTGATTCAAAATTTAGAAAACTCCGCTCGTGTTTTTATTAAATGTACCTTAAATAATGTTCATAAATTCATTTCAAGCACACGGGGCCTCAGAATCACGTGTTTTTAATTTTCAAAGACTCGTAATAGTTCCATATAATTAAAAAAATACATGGAAAATATGGTTTTTTAAATTCTCCCCACCTTAGGTATTTTTATCCCCGAAATACATGGCATAGACTAAGGAAACATATGGTGGTACTGAGCACGAATCTGGGCCTCTCTCTTTCATTTTCTCTCCTTGAGGTTCTCGTGCTGCCAGCGAATGCACACCAAAGTTATCAATCATCCATGAAAGAGCCGCTCCTATCAATCCTCAATCTCCACTGGAACCTCTGTAAAAGTTGCCCCATCATCAAATTCCAGCTCACCATGGTCGATGATGTGAGATGGGTCATGCATGTAACACCTCATCTGGGATACATGGTAGACATCGTGCACCATCTGCAACTGCAGTGGCAGTGCCAAGCGGTATGTGACCTCTCCAATCCTCCTAAGTATCAAAAATGGTTCGATAAACCTCGGTGAAAGTTTTCCTCCTCATCCAAATCTCCATATTCCCCATCAAGGGGAGACTTGCAAGAATACGTAGTATCCCTCTTGGAACTGCAGAGGTCTCTGTATCCTATTAGCATAAGAATTTTGTCTGCTCTTTACAATCTTCATCCTCTCCTGGATGATCTGCACCTTCTCAGTGGTAGCCCGTACCAACTCTGGACCCATAAGTGTTGACTCCCTTGGGTCTGTCCAACATAGAGGTGATCTACATGGTCGGCCTTACAAGTCTTCAAATAGTGCCATACCGATGGTGGAGTGATAGTTATTGTTGTAAGAGAACTCCTCCAAGGGAAAGTGATCCTCCCAACTGTAGCCAAAATCTAGGATACAAGCACGAAGTATGTCCTCCAGTGTCTGAAAGGTCTGCTCTATCTGACCATCCATCTGTGGATGAAAGGTGGGGATCAAACATAGCTAAGTCCTGAATGCCTCCTATAATTCCTTCCACAACTGGGATGCAAAACTTGCATCACGGTTAGATACGATTATTGATGGAACCCCGTGAAGTCGTAAAATCTTCTGTACGTAGAGGTGTACCAAGCCCTATACTGGTATGTACTCTCAGATGGTTAGGAAGTAGACAGACTTGGTGAGTCAGTCAATGATCACCCAGATGGAATCATATCCCCTGGATGTACGTGGAATCCCTATCAAAAAGTCCATGGATATACCGTCCCACTTCCACTCTAGTACCTCAAGTGGTTGCGCTAAGCCTACTGGAACCTAATTCTTGGCCTTCACTTGCTGACAAGTGAGGCATCGTGAAACAAACTCTGCCATTACCTTTTTCATCCTTGGCCACCAATGTTGATGTTGCAGGTCCTGTTACATCTTCACCACACTATGATGTATTGCTAGAGGGGACATATGGAAATCCCTCAACACCTCCTCCCATAGCACCACTAGTACCATTATGCGTCCTCTAAAGAGGATGATGTTCTCCCCACCTTCAGAAAATCCATCAGGTTCTTGTCCTGATGATATTTGGGAACATTAAGCCTCACAGTCAATATCCCCAAGTTGTGCCTCCTTAAATCGCTAAAGAATTGGAGGAGTGATAGTCATAGACTCAAGGTAAGATTCTCCATCTCTATCCACAAAGGATATATGCAACATAGCTAGTTGCTCTGTCACCTCGCTCAGAAACTGTAGATCAGACCTCCTATTGAGTGCATCTTCTTACACATTCCCCTTCCCAGGAGTGTAGACTATCTCAAAGTCATAGTCCTAGAGGAACTCTAGCCAACGTCGTTGTCTTGGGTTCAGGTCCTTCTGTGAGAAGATATACCTGAGACTCTTGTGATAAGAGTAGACTACATGATATTCACCCATCATTTAATTTCGCCACATTTTCAAGGTGAAGACCACTGCTTCTAACTCCAGGTCATGGGTAGCGTATTTTTACTCATTTTGTCTCAGCTATCATGAACCATAAGCAATCACTGCTCACTCCTGCATCAAGACACATCCAAGTCTAGTACCTGAAGCATTATAGTAGACTACATACCCAACGCCCTCTTCTGGTAGCCTCAAGATGGGGGCACACGTCAGTCTCTACCTCGTCTCCTAAAAACTCTGCTGACATTTCTTCGTCCATACAAAGGGTTGTCCCTTCTTTGTCAATGCTAAAAAGGGAACCACAACTCTGGAAAAGTCAGGTACGAATATCCGGTAGTACCCAACCAATCCTAGTAAACTCTGCACCTCGGCCACACCGCTTGGTGGCTCCCAAACAATAATTGCCTCTATCTTCGCCAGATCTAACACAACTTCAGCCTTCGAGATAATGTGTCCAAGAAAGTGGACCTCCCGTATCCAGAAATGGAACTTAAAGATATTAACATAAATCTGGTGCTATCAGAGTGTATCTAGAACTATCTATAGATGATAGGCATGCTCATCCTCCTACGTCGAGTATATCAAGATGTCGTTTATGAAGACCACCACAAAGTGATTGAGGTATGGCTGAAAGATCATGTTCATGAGTCCCATGAACACTACAGGGGTGTTGGTCATTCCAAATGGAATAAAAAAGAACTCATAGTGTCCATACCGACATCTGAAGGCCATCTTCTGCACATCCTCATCTTGTACCCTGAGCTGATTATAGCTTGATCTAAGGTTTATCTTCAAAAACCATTGATCTCCCTTCAACCGATTAAAGAGATCATCAATCCTCATAAGTGGATACTTTTTCTTCATGATCACCTGGTTTAGGTGCTGATAGTCCACGCAGAGCCTCAAACTCTCATTTACCTTCTTGTCGAACAAAATCGGGGCTTCCTGTGAAGAAACACTGGGCCTTATGAACCCTTTCCTCTACAAATCCTCCAGATGTGCCCATAACTCAAGAAGCTCCGTGGGAACCATTCGATATACTGGTGTAGATATCAATGTTGTCCCTGGGAATAGTTTGATATAAAATTCTACCTCTCAGCATAGAGTTAGTCTTGGAATATCATCAGGAAAGACATCAGCATACTGGTCCACCACTACAGGATAGATTAGACTCTCAAAATCAACTCCTCCAAGGGTAAGGCTAGCCAACTGATGTGTGATCGGTTGCACCCTCCTCCAAAAAAGACCATCCTATGCTGCAAAGTTTTCCTTCTCACCGGTGAAGGAAAACCTAGTCCCATCCTTTCAGACACACCGCACTTTGCACCAAATATAGTCAATCTAAGCACAGATTGTGGATAACCAGTCCATAACCAAGATGACATAGTATGGCCTCAACGTCACTACTAGAGGATCCCAGCCAAATATCTTTCCGCCTATAGTAAGTTCACACTACCATCACCAGGGTGTAATCATCGAATCTTCTCTTTTAGGAGTCTCTAATCATAAGGATTGAGCCAACGGCTCCACCGAAATCTCTGAGCTCCGAACGAGGGTTGTGGGAATAAAAGAGTGACCAGAACCTGTGTCTATAAGTACTACAGATAAGGTGGAGTAGACATAGATCATACCTCTAATAATCTCCAGAACGTCATGGTTGTATTCTTAAGCTGCCAAGAGATGAGCTCATCCCTTTCCTCCTACTCCCTACGGTCGGGGTGGACCACCCAGAGGTGGTGGCGGTAGAACCTCGAATCACCACCCACTGCCTGCTACACGGCCAACTCATCTACCACTTATGCCACCCTATAGACCACCTTTCTCAAACCTCTGCCTCTACCTTAGAAGTCCCTCAACCGTCTTATGGTCATTCATACAGTGGTTCAGGCAATCAAGAGCCATTTGACCCTGCTCGCCGCCTGAGTAGCACTACCTACTCCTCGTTTGTCCTCCACTGCCCTGAGATCCCCACACCACCAACCCCATATCCTGAGGTTGCCCACTAGAATGTATGGCCCACTTAGGCCCATGTATCATCTGTCTAATACCTTTTGCAGATGAATCCACTACCTAATGTTTGGTGGTGGCTCTCGCTGTCAGTGCCTGATCAGCTAGGAAGTTCTCCACCAAAAGCGCTCGCTCTAGCACCCCAGTCTATGTCAGAATACTGAGTGATATCATCGATTATCTAATATCCCATCGTAAAACCTTCTCAAAGGACTAGGCCCTAAATAAAGGGTCATGTATCAAATAGGTGGAGTAGCAGGAGAGATCGGTGAACCTTGCCGAGTATTGGGCCACGGTCATGTTGTCGTGTTGTAAGTGCAGTAACTCCTATATACACAGTGAGTATAGAGTCGTTGGGAATAACTCTACCCTAAAAATTCCCTCGAAGTCCTCCCAGGTGAGGGTCACCTCGTCATGTAACTAGAGTGTCAGACTCCACCATCTCTCAGCTGCTCCCTGGAAGAGACCAGCAGCTGGGTTCACCATCAGATCAGCTGGTGTCTCAACTAAGTGAAAAACTCTGGCCACAGCCTCCAACCAGTCCTCAACCGCCTGGGGATCCGTCTCGCTTTGGAACCTCATAGGTATCTACTACTGAAACTCAGGTAATTCACTAAGTCGGTATTCACCCTCTACTAATGGGGATGGTGGCATCTGCTACCCAACGAGTGGTGGTGCTACTGGTGCACCACCTGATGGTACTATCACTATAAGAGGGCCCTGCACCGAATCCTCATCGTTCAGTGGGATGTCATTGTTTACTCTCTCGAGAATACTATTTGGCTGTCTACATGGGGGAATCCTGAAATAAAATAGTTGCTCCACAGTCAATAAGTTATACCCGGTGAGTTGATTCAAAGGGATCAAAAGTAAAACTTTTCAAAACACACACAACCGGGGTTTACATGTACATAGTCAGAAATAATAATTCAGTGTCCTGGTGTATGGATACGTCGGCCTCCGCACCAACACTAGACTCCCTAAACTGAAAACCATACGCATAACACTTAACACTATTGCTACATAGAAAAGATCAAGGTCCTAGTTCTTAGGTAGAATCGACTTCTCTGATTCCACTTTTTCACAAATTTTCCCCCAGGTCCCTCGTCGTGACTACCCCAATCCCACCTTCTATAGGCTAGGGGCTGGCGACTAGCACCAGAAAGGCATATCACTATAATGGGTTGTAATTTCCTTCAAACCTGTACAAACACGCAATACAAGAACACAATAAGAATAAACCCTGAAGTAAACTATTGTAGTAAAAAGTGTCGTGAAAGTAAATGGTCTGGAATACAATCTCAACTAAAAAGTACAAGTACAACTAAAAAGAGAAAAACAGCTCTTAGATCATCCACTGAGGATCCTACTTGAAGGGTAGGTATAGCTGATGATCAGTAGTCATTATGGCACATCCTGTCAAATGGTCCACCTATGAGCACTGTCTAGTCCTGGATCCCTCAGCCTCGATCAACGCTGTCCATTGTCTACACAAGACATAGCAATGTGCGGGCATAGCCTGTGCAGGGGTGAGTATAACAATACTCAGTAGGGACCCCGAGACCCCCATAGGTCTCCCAGAGTTCCAAAAAGAAAAATACCACAAAGAAAGAATTCAATCACAATGCATGAATCAATCATCAACTCTACTTAGGTATATTCCCATACATATACCTAAGTTATCAAAAGATACTCATCTCATTCATGAGGAAACTTAAGGCTCCAACTCTTAATCCACTTGCACAACTGATCTGTAAAGGAATAATATCACAAAGGTAACACCATGAAGGTAACACCATGAAGGTGATAGTACCACAAAGGTAACACCATGATGCTAACACCACGAAGTTAAGAGTACCATAATGGTAACACCACGAAGGTAACACAATGAAGGTAAAAGTACCACAAAGCTAATATGATGAAGGTAACACCGCGAAGGTAAAAGTACCACAAAGGTAATATGATGAAGGTAACACCGCGAAGGTAAAAGTACCACAAAGGTAACACCAAGAAGGTAACACCAAAAAGGTAAAAGTACCACAAAGGTAAAGACTCATCTCACACCAGGTATATAACTTAAGTACAAAATTATTGATGATTATTCGTAAATCTAGATAATCTGATTCTGTCATGAGGATCTGTTGCTGACCCACACAAGGTCGATAGATGCATACCCACACAGGATCGCTAAGCGCTGCCCCCACACATGATTGATAGATGCTGACCCACACATGATTTCTAGGCTCTGACCCACATAGGATTGATAGATGTTGACCCACACAGAATTGTTAGGCACTGACCCACACAGGATCGATGTTCTTTTCTTCACGTTACAGCCAGCCTCTTAATTCTCGCACTAACCACGCTTGATTCTTAGAGGATTCGCTCCTTAAGCCTTTGGTCCTACCTCAACCACCAAAAAGTTCCACAAAGATGTATCCCCAAGTACCGCCATTCCATAAGAGTTCCAACACGACAGGCGGTGCGTCAATCGGATGCTCGGTCTGTAAGTTATTGGCATTTTAATGCCGAGGGCCCAGTTGGATTCTGGTTCGATCCAACTCAGTCGTACTCGAACTTTCTCAAAAAATCAAGTGGAGTGTACAAAAAGTACCTTCTCTCTCCATGGATCCCAGTTCCATAGACGGTTCGTCAAACAGATGCTCGGATTTCAGGTTATGGTCCTTTAGATGAAATTGGGCTTGGTTGGAACTGGGTCTGGTCTGATCCGGCCTGGGACGACCCGACTGGGCTAGGCTGCGGTGGGCTCAGCCCACTGGGCTGCGATGGGCTCGGCCCACTGGGTCGCAGCGGGCTTGGCCCACTAGGCCGCAGCAGGATCGGCCCACTGGGTTGCGGCAGGCTCGGCACACTGGGCCGCGGTCCGGCCCGACCCGTAGGGGGCGCGGCCCAACCCACAAGAGGGTCGCGGTCCGGCCTGTGGAGTGTGTGGCCCGTTGGGCTAGAGCGGCATAGTCCATGGAGGTTGCGGCCCACTAGGATGGCATGGACCAACCCAAGGAGGGGTGCGGCCTACAATGCTCAGGCGTCCCGGTCCACTGGGCTTGCGCGACCGAGCTTGTGGATGGCGCGACCTGCTGGCTTATAGCATTCCGTCTTTTTATCACATAAACTTTTATTTCATTTTAAAAAACTGAGGATCTTTAAGGTTTAGTGTCTTGGAAACCAGAAACTTATTACATCAAAACATAAAACATTCTTCTTAAACACTTGAAAGGCTTCTCCTCATGTTCATCCTAGGTTCATTACAGCATCTCATAACCTGGGGACATACATCAAAAGAAAGGGTGAGCAGAAGGCCCAGTAAGGGAAACAAGGGGAAACATTTAACATGTGAACTTGAGATACATCAACAATGTCATGAAAAAGAAACTTTAAGGCATGAGAAAGATATCGTGAGGCATATAATAAAAATAACATTTTTCAAAACTTGAAGATGTGGCTACAACATTTAATATTGACAATCATTCTGTTTCACCAAGGTCTATCCCTAAGGTGTCATTAAAAATTACCAAGGTTATTCACCAAGGTATCAGTCTCAAAGGTCATCTCTAGAGATTAAGTCTTTACCCAATGCATTAGAGCGCTATCTGGGCGCACCCTTGACATGTATTTATTATCATGTGATCCACATATATCATCATAAGTCATTTCATAAAAAACAGATATAGCATAAAAGAAATGGGTTTCATTTCATAATCATAACGTTTTAAAACTGCTTTAAAGACATGATCTTTATGTCACTTTAAACCCACGGAAAGGGAAAGAGGGTTTCATGTATGTAAATCCCATAATTTAAAATATAAAATTTTGATATATATGTGAATAACCCTATAGAAATAAGATCTTTGAGTATTCACTTAATAACATAAAATAATTTTGAGAAAAGAGAGAGGCATTTTGAGACGAAAATTCTACAGCATAATGGCTACGTTACAGGGTTTTAGAAAACGTTGAAAAGAGAGGGGACATGGGTCAAACATTCATAAATGACCCATAAAATAGTAGAGGGGCCTAATATGAAGGATATATGAACATGGTAATGAAATTTTAAGGACATACTATTTGAAATGAAAAACATGGAAGGAAGACAAAAATTATATTTCTCTTATAAAAATTCGGTAGCCTAACAGCGTCACTTAAACTTCAAAAAAAATGAATTGACGAGATCAAATGGGGTCTCTAATCATATGAACATAAAAGTTCATTATGATAGATATAGAGATCATACCCCAACATAATAAAATGAAACTTGAAAGACTTGACGTGAAAGTAGAACTTTAAAAAAAATGAGAAGGGTGAAAGAATCCCTTAAAATTTCAGCAGCCTAACGACGCCACTTAAACTTCAAAAAAAATGAATTGAAAAGATAAAATGGGGTCTCTAATAATATGAACATAAAAGTTTAGTATGATAGATATATAGATCATTACCCAACATAATAAAAAGGAACTTGAAAGACTTGACATGAAAGTAGAACTTTCAAAAAAAATGAGAAGGGTGAAAGAATCCCTTAAAATTTCGGCAGCCTAACGACGACACTTAAACTTCAACAAAAATGAATTGACAAGATCAAATGGGGTCTCTAATAATATGAAAATAAAAGTTAATTATTATAGATATAGAGATCATACCCCAACATAATAAAAAGTAACTTGAAAGACTTGACATGAAAGTAGAACTTTGAAAAATGAGAAGGGTGAAAGAATCCCTTAAAAATTTGGCAGCCTAACGACGCCACTTAAACATTATTAAAACGAATTGATGAGAGAAAGAGGGGGTCTCTCATAATATGAACATGAAAAGGTAAGTAATATAAATATAAAAGAACATCCCCCAACAAAATAACATGGAGCTTAAAAGAAATGACATAAAAGAGATTACTTGAAAAGAAAGAGAGAGAACAGATCCCTTACCTTAAAATGTAACTCTTAAAACTCAAAGGTTGGAACCTTGAGGGATTGGTGGCACCTTGGGAGGACTCCTTGGGAGGTAATGATACTAGAGCCTTGTTGGGGTAGAGTTGGGAGTCAAATGGATGACATTATGGCTTGGTATTTATAGGAAAAGTGAGGGGACAAGACATTAATGGCCAAGGGACACCTCATTGGTGGTTTTGGAAAAACCATGGGCTTGCCCATGGTATTGGCCACATGGGTCCCCCCATACAATAATTCATCACCTTTGGTCGGCCAGCCCTTAAAATATCTCATGAAATCATCATGACATAGTTATGATGTCATTAAACATACCGAAACCCTAAAACAATATTTTCACTATTCATGGAAAATTCAACTTTCTCAGAAAAATCCCAAAATTTCACCTTAACCAAATATCAATGCTCTAATTTCAAAAATGAACTCCATTTTATAAAAATAATTTTCTAAATAATTTTAATTTATTTTTTAAATAAATACACTATTCACTGAAAATTCATTTTTTTTCAAAAAAATCCCCAAAAATTACCATAACATAATATCGATGCTCTGAGTTCAAAAATGAAATCCATTTTATAAAAAAAAATCTAAATATTTTTAATTTAATTTTTAATTAAAAAACACTATTCACCCGAAAAAACTAATACTTGAATAATAATTTATGAAACCGTTATTTAACCTTTTAATTGAATTACATTACTTAATCAAGGTGCCTAGATTATATTAATACTTTCTTTAAGTGAGATTACTAATCTATTTGGTCACATTACTAATCCTAAGCATAAAATCACTATTCATAATTTACTATTCATCAAAAATCAAGTTGATCTTATTAGACTCTAAATTTCATACTGAACATAATTGTAGAAGACCATTTTTTGAAAATCATTACAAATTTTTAATTATTTAAGGTTTACATAAACATTTTTAAAATGTCCTTTCTCTAAAATTCATAAAAAAAATATGCATTCTATATTTATCCAGACATTTGAAAATTCATAAACTTCATCATAAGAAGAAATCAAAATTTTTATTTAAAACAAAGGATTACACAAGGCAGTTACGGTCTCTTTACATAGCCCCTTATCACACCAGCATAGGACCTAAGTGTAAGGTGTGCTAAGGTGAGAGAATATGAAGGAGGCTCGGCCAACATCGCACGAGTAGTAATTTCTATCAGTTTGAACTTCTCGTGAAGGAGATTCTGTTCTAGCTTCACACGATGAAGTTCGGCTTGGGTTTGGTCCAGAGCAAAGCCCAGTGGTGCTACCTCCTTCCCAAGTTCTATTAGATGGGCTTCGATCGGTCCAAGACTACTGGGTGAGGCCATCGAATCTTCTTTCTATATTAATTAACAAAGATAACTTGTATTTAGAGACAATAATCGAAATGTTTAGTTTCTAGCGGTCATATTGACCAATGGTCATATAACAGTCAAAACCCAAAGGTCTCGTTTTAATTATACTCATGTTATCAAATGAAATAGTTTTGTTGAGTATAAAAAAAATCACACAAAATTAGGAAACAAGATTTACTCAAAATTTCAGGTCGTCACCATCTTCCCCCCTTAAGAAATTGCATCCTCAAAATTTTTAAAATTGGGTTTTGAAATTTCATTGAAAGTCCCACATTGTAAAAAGAGCCAGTAACACTATTACTTTAAAAGAAAGAAAAGGAAGTACAAAGGTCACCCGAGTTAACCCACACTAGGATTCCATGTAGGAAAACATGGACATGGAGGAGAAAACAAAGGGTCAAGTTCCGAGGGAGAGTGATAGAAAACATGATTAGGGGAAAGTTAACGATGAGAAAATCACAAACTTATGATGTGTGTAAACGGTCTTTGATTACCTAGTAGGAAACGTAAACCTACAATGTTTTTGTTTTACGTTCCTTTTCATAATTTTGAGGAATTCATTTACTACAAAGAACAAAAACATAAGGGAATATACCTACCTTCAAGTAGAGTTTCATCCTTTAATAAGTCTCTACGAAAAATAATCTTTTCTCCAAATGATGAGAATTCAAAAACACTTGGTCTCATCAAAATCACAAGAATCATCTTCTAGAGAATCACATAATCCATAAAAGATTAACTATTTATTTCTTCTATCTTTAAACATTATCCCAAAAACATAAAGGGTAAGGTAAAACAACTCTTTAAAAATAAAGAATCCCATTGGAATGGAAACTATTTTTAAATCATCAAAGTTCCATGGTACTACCCAAAGTTCATCATAGACCATTCCATAAATAATGGTTCTTAAAATTCCTCAAAATAAACCAAACTAAGATTGAAACCCAAATACAAGAAGGATTTGATAACATAGTCTTCCAAAATAAACTTCATTGTTCATCTCCAAACAACATCAACCACTCCTAACATCTTATAAAAAAAGTAACTAACCTAAACATATTTTACCCAAGATAGGTTAATCATTTCCATAATTAACCTAAATTACTATAAGTCCACCTTAAATTCATCGATTCTTAAAAATACAAGTCAACCTTACTCCTCAATGAAAATACCGTAGTAATATATTTATCTCAATCATATAGGGTCCCTAAAATAGTGAACTTCTTCCAAAATAATAATCATCTTTTAATCCCATAATCATCTCTGTCATATTAATACGGCAATCATTACATTTCCTATCGCATTGGTTGTCATGACATGTTCTTCCATTTCCCACCATTAACTAAGAAGAGAAAGTATAATTAGGGGCTTAAATACTTAGCCAATAATCATGAAAAGGAACTTAAAGCATATAAGGATAACTTGTAGAAGAAAAGTATACCCTAACTTGTGATCCCCTAGGTTTCAAACTAGGTTATCCATGATCATATATTCTTATGTGAATCTTTATTTTATTTTATCTTTGTTCCTTTAATAATGGTTCATACTAAGCTTATGAATTTACCAAAGCATATCCCCCGGGAGTGTCGTAACCATGAGTGCAGCAAGGCCCGTTGTCGTGTACCAGTTCCCGTTCGAGTCTAGCTCAAAGCGGTGTTTTGGGGTTTTACCGTTATGTACATCTGTTCCAGAGCCACCTCTACCTTCTCGTATCCAGACAGGGATGTATTTTCTTGGCAACCCCTAACTCAATACTCACCAAAATACCAGGAAGATTTCCTATATTTAAAATTTTCTATAGGGTTCTCCCTAGAGTTTTCATATCCTAATTTCCACAAATAACTAAACCATCTTTTGATACCAACTATAGCATCCCGCCTTTTTATCACATAAACTTTCATTTCATTTTACAAAACTGAGGATATTTAAGGTTTAGTGTCTTGGAAACCAGGAACTTAAAACATGAAAACATAAAACATACTTCTTAAACACTTGAAAGGCTTCTCCTCATGTTCATCCTAGGTTCATTACAGCATCTCATAACCTGGGGACATACATCAAAAGAAAGGGTGAGCAGAAGGCCTAATAAGGGAAACAAGGGGAAACATTTAACATGTGAACTTGGGATACATCAACAATGTCATGAAAAAGAAACTTTAAGGCATGAGAAAGAAATCGTGAGGCATATAATAAAAATAACCTTTTTCATAACTTGAATATGTGGATACAACATTTAATATTGATAATCATTCTGTTTCACCAAGGTCCATCCCCAAGTTGTCATTAAAAATTACCAAGGTTATTCACCAAGCAATCAGTCTAAAAGGTCATCTCTAGAGATTAAGTCTTTACCAAATGCATTGGAGCGCTATCTGGGCGCACCCTTGACATTTATTTATTATAATGTGAGCCACATATATCATCATAAACCATTTCATAAACAACCCATATAGAATAAAAGAAATGGGTTTTATTTCATAATCACGACGTTTTAAAAACTGCTTTAAAGACATGATCTTTATGTCACTATAAACCCACGGAAAGGAAAAGCGGGTTTCATGTATGTAAATCCCAGAATTTAAAATAGAAAATTTTGATATATATGTGAATACACCTGTAGAAATAAGAGCTTTTAGTATTCACTTAATAACATAAAATAATTTCAAGAAAAGAGAGAGGCATTTTGAGACGAAAATTCTGCAGCATAACGGCTACATTACAGGGTTTTAGAAAACGTTGAAAAGAGAGGGGACATGGGTCAAACATTCATAAATGACCCGTAAAACAGTAGAGGGACCGAATATGAAGGATATATGAACATGGTAATGAAATTTGAATGACTTACCATTTGAAATGAAAAACATGGAAAGAAGACAAAAATTAGATTTCTCTTATGAAAATTCGGCACCCTAACGACATCACTTAAACTTCAACAAAAATGAATTGACGAGATCAAATGGGGTCTCTCATCATATGAAAATAAAATTTCAGTATTATAGATATAGATATCATACCCTAACATAATAAAAAGGAAATTGAAAGACTTAACATGAAAGTAGAACTTTGAAAAAAATGAGAAGGGTGAAAGAATCCCTTAAACTTTCGACAGCCTAACGGTGCCACTTAAACTTCAACAAAAATGAATTGACGAGATCAAATGGGGTCTCTAATAATATGAACATAAAATTTCAGTATTATAGATATAGATATCATTACCCAACATAATAAAAAAGAACTTGAAAGACTTGACATGAAAGTAGAACTTTGAAAAAAAAATGAGAAGGGTGAAAGAATCCCTTAAAATTTCGGCAGCCTAATGGCGCCACTTAAACTTCAACAAAAATGGATTTACGAGATAAAATTGGGTCTCTAATAATATGAACATAAAAGTTCAGTATTATAGATATAGAGATCATACCTCAACATAATAAAAATTAACTTGAAATAATTGACATGAAAGTAGAACTTTGAAAAATGAGAAGGGTGAAAGAATCCCTTAAAAATTCGGCAGCCTAACGGCGCCACTTAAACATTCTTAAAACAAATTTATGAGAGCAAGAGGGGGTCTCTCGTCATATGAACATGAAAAGGGAATTAATATGAATATAAAAGAACATCCCCCAACATAAGAACATGAAGCATAAAATAAATGACATAAAAGAGATTACTTGAAAAGAAAGAGAGAGAACGGATCCCTTACCTTAAAACGTAACTTTTAAAACTCAAAGGTTGGGACCTTGGGGGCTTGGGGGCACCTTGGGAGGAATCCTTGGGAGGTAATGAGACCATAGCTTCGTTGTGGGAGAGTTGGGAGTCAAATGGATGAGAGGATGTCTTGGTATTTACAGGGAAAGTGAGGGGACAAGGCATTAATGGCCAAGGGATACCTCATTGGTGGTTTGGGCAAAACCAGGGGCTTGACCATGTTATTGGCCACATGGGTCCCCCCATACAATAATTCATCACCTTTGGTCGGCCAACCCTTAAAATATCTCATGACATCATCATGACATAGTTATGATGTCATTAAACATACCGAAACCCTAAAACTGTATTTTCACTATTCATCGAAAATTCAACTTTCTCAGAAAAATCCCAAAATTTCAACTTAACCAAATATCAATGCTCTAATTTCAAAAATGAACTCCATTTTATAAAAATAATTTTCTAAATAATTTTAATTTATATTTTAAATAAATACACTACTCACTGAAAATTCATTTTTTTCAGAAAAATCCCCAAAAATTACCATAACATAATATCGATGCTCTGAGTTCAAAAATGAAAACCATTTTATAAAAATAATTTTCTAAATATTTTTAAGTTAATTTTTAATTAAAAAATACTATTCACCCGAAAAAACTAATACTTGAATAATAATTTATGAAACCGTTATTTAACCATTTTATTGAATCACATTACTTAATAAAGGTGCCTAGATTATATTAATACTTTATTTAAGTGAGATTACTAATCCATTTGGTCACATTACTAATACTAAGCATAAAATCACTATTCATAATTTACTATTCATCAAAAATCAAGTTGATCATATTAGAATCTAAATTTCGTACTGAACATAATTGTAGAAGACCGTTTTTTAAAATCATTACACATTTTTAATTATTTAAGGTTTACATAAACATTTTTAAAATATCATTTCTCTAAAATTCATCAAAAATATGCATACTATATTTATCTGGACATTTGAAAATTCATAAACTTCATCATAAGAAGAAATCAAAATTTTTATTTAAAACAAAGGATTACACAAGGTAGTTACGATCTCCTTACATAGCCCCTTATCACACCAGCATAGGACCTAAGTGTAAGGTGTGCTAAGGTGGGATAATCTGAGGGAGGCTCGGCCAACATCGCACGAGTAGTAATTTCTATCAGTTTGAACTTCTCATGAAGTCGATTCCGTTCTAGCTTCACACGATGAATTTCAGCTTGGGTTTGGTCCAGAGAAAAGCCCAGTGGTGCTACCTCCTTCCCAAGTTCTGTTAGATGGGCTTCGATCGGTCCAAGACTACTGGGTGAGGCCATTGAATCTTCTTTCTATATTAATTAACAAAGATTACTTGTATTTAGAGACAATAATCGAAACGTTTAGTTTTCAGTGGTCATATTGACCAAGGGTCATATAACAGTCAAAACCAAATGGTCTCATTTTAATTATACTCATGTTATCAAATGAAATAGTTTTTTTGAGTATAAAAAAAATTAAATCACACAAAATTAGGAAATAAGATTTATTCAAAATTTCGGGTCGTTACATGGCTTGGGTCCGCCCTAGCTGGCGCAGGTGGGAGCTGCTCCCCTGGTTTTCCCGAATAGCCTTAGCCATTCTGTTTGTGAAGCGGCGACACCACGTGGCACCACCAGGTCATCATGGTACACACAGGGGAAAGTCCATTTTCCACTGTCGTGGCTTCGATCCATGGACATCTCCAGTGGCGTGTGACGACAAGTCGCTCCGTCGCCGCCCGCGGCCGGCCGGTGCCAGCCGCTGCGGCCTGCCATGGCTACGGTCGCGGCCTTCTTTGTCAGTGGTGTGCGGCGGCATGCCGCTATCCATTCCGCTGCTGGCCTTTGCCGGCCACCGCCATCACCTATCAGCACTGGTCGCTGGTGTCGTCGTGCCAGTGTTGCGTCGGCGGTCTTCTGCGGGTAACCGAGTGAGCTCCGATGGCCCATTTTTTCATCTTTTGGTACCATCGGCCTCCCCATGACTCCCTCTTCACTGCAAAACCCTCCATTCCAGGTTCCATCCAATCCGAATAAAAATGACTATGAAGAACGCATATATTGACAAAGTATCAGAGGGTCTGTGCCTTATTCGTTTGGCCCACGCCCTCTGCGTTAGCATCTTAATAAGGGGAGAAGGATACTTGATTCAAAAATATCTTTAAATTAAAACAAGATAAATCCCTACCTCAAGATCATTGGATAACATCATATTTAAGGAAGAGTCGGTGTTCGTCATTCGGTGGTGCTCATCACCACCCACTGGGACCAGTTTCATCCTCCAAGTGATTGGCACCGTGGTACTTTTCCAGAGCTTCGTCGCTTGGTCAAGTCATGTCAATACTCCTCCCCAATCTCCATATAAATAGGAGAGGGGGAGGGTGAGTAACACCCGTGAAATTAATGGGGTTCAATTAATTAGGGAACCTTTCAAATTCCAACGGTTTTGTTTCAAAGAATTGAGGATTCATGTCACGAACCAGGCCGGGTCGTCATCCGACCCAACGCCTGACCCGGTCCGCGACATGGCCTAAAGGGTGTTCCCGATCCCCATGGGCTGGAAACTAGTGTCGGGCATCAAAACAAACCAGTTGGGAATGGTTTGGCCCATGACAAAGATAAATAGACATAAACTGAACAAGCATATAAATAAAGGAAAATAACCTGAACAACGTGGCAGCAGAAAAAGGAATAAAAAAAAGACGCGACATACCTCAGGTGACCCCATGGATCACCACGGTACGACAGCCACACTCGCTCCCAAAAGCGATCCAAGACTGAAACCTGCAACTGAAAAGTAATGTAGGCGTGAGCACCGAGATGCTCAGTAGGAAATCCAAAATATAACCACGTCCTATGCCTCCGCCTTTATTAAGAAAACCAACTATGCCAGTTTGAAAATAAGCCATAAGAAAAATAATGTTTCCCCTTCTTTTCAAATCCAAGTAATGAGTTTTCATTTTTAAATAAAACATTTCACTCTTACTACATATTCCAAATAGGTTCCAAGCATGCATTAACATTTCAAAATGAAAAGAAACCAGTTTGTATTAAAATATGGTTTTCACAAACAAGGCATCAAGTATGAAACAGCTGAAAATAAAGTTACATCGTTAGAAGCATGACAAAAATGAGCACCATGGGTAATCCCTATAGGCAGCTAAAACAAGTGGGAACCTAAAGACCTCGTACCTCAGTGAAACGTGGCTTAGAAGACCACGACCCTCAGAAAACGTGGCTTAGAAGGCCACGACCCTCAGAAAATGTGGCTTAGAAGGCCACGACCCTCAGAAATTCATATGTTTAGTTAGTGTTGTCGCGTCAATCCTACTAGACAAACCGGGACGAACCCCTGCCGTGTCATCTAGCGTATAGTCATGGTCACCCACCTAGATACCCGGGTTTTCCCATTGTGCTCTATTTCAAATGGTGGTGAGTTTTCTTTATCAAACAATCAAACAAGTACATTACACTTTCTTTATCCAAAATTCATTCAACCTTTCACCACCGCACTCCCTACTTAAGTGCATTCCCCCTCTTTACATCACCCAATCACGCACAAGCCTTTACACTAGGCACATATATCACAAACCGCTCATAAACAATTGCATCACATATTATTTTCAAATTTAGGGGAATGACTCAAAAGGGGTTTTCTATTTTCGCAATTCAAATCTCAAAGGGCCAAACAGACCTCAATAGAGGTTTTTTTTCTATTTTATAAAACATTATTAAAATGCCAAACATGCTTAGCTACAAAAAAGGAACACCCTTTTACAATCAACCGGCCAAAAGGCCAAAAACCTTTGGAAATACCTCTTACCAATTCAAAACCACTTAAGAAATCCATTTATCAAGAAAGTCACTTAAGACCAACGACTTTGAAAAACATTTCAATTTACCAATACAAGGCATAATAGTTTCTAGCAACCGCAATCAGATTCCATAGCATGTATATATATATATAGCATAGTGTGAAACATATTCTTAAAATAGTCAAGCAATTATGAATTTAAAATTAAAAGCTTAGGCATAGGGGACCTACCTCAAACCTGTCGCTATCTGCCAATGGCTACTCGAACCGACACATGGCGCACACACGCACATGCATTTATACATATATATATATATATATACACCCCTAGCTGCATTGCACATATTCCCCGCGCCATGAGGGAATATGTACAATGAGGGCATATATATATATATGCCTTACCCTATGCATGTACGTGTTGGCGTTTCGGACACCCGCAACTTGAAACCATCGTAGCGAGGTCCAACGCACTACACAAATAATTTAATAAGACAAATAAACACATAAGAAATCTAAAAAACATTTCAGAAAAACACATCACATTAGTGCACCTAGATAAAACAAGATACAATGCACCAAAAGAGCCCCAAAACACAATCTGGACCCCCCTTTACCACTTAACAAATCATTAACACATTTTATGAACCAATTATAAATAACAAAATGAAACTTTTTATCAAGAACGTACCCAAATCCAGCTTCAACAACCAAGCGCATATTGAAACCACACCCAAAACACTAACTGCATCCTTTACACAGTTTGATAAAACAACAATACATTTTATAAAATAGTTATAAGAATCTTAACATAGGTTTTTCAAATAAAACACACTTATACCATAATAACACACCGCCAAACAAAACAAACGCAATCTAAATTATTTCAAAAACTAGTATCGCACCAAACAAAATTAATTAAAGAACATCAGAAATTAATTAAACATGGAAATTAATTGATCGAACAAAATTCATATGCGGAGACACTTACCATCAGTGTCGAATCTTCGAATTCCGATGCGAAACTTTGATCGCGCGCCAAATGCATCACAAGCAACCACAATTAACCCTAAATCTGGAAATCGACACAAAAAAAACAAAGAAATCAAACTCCAATTGAAAAATGGACTAAACCCTAGCTAAAAGGAAAAAATGGAGGATACCGAAGGGGAGGAGAAGGCAGCGAGGCCGGTGACCGGAGAGGGAGGAGGCGCGGCGAGGGCGGCGGCCAGAGAGGGAGGAGGCGCTCAGGTCTGGTTGGTGCGAGGCGAGGCCGGAAGGGAGGCCGGTGGTGCGGAGGGGTGCCAGTGGGGAGTGGCGAGCGGAGGGGCGCCGGCGGGGCAGCACGCAGCGGCTGCTGGCCGGGGGAGAGGGCAGCGGGTCGAGAGGGGGGGCGTCGGCCGCGAAGGGAAACGCAGGGGGGGTTAGGGTTCGGCGCTGGGGGGGGAAGAGCCGCGCGATGAGGTGATAGGGGAGAGGAAGACAAAGGGAGGAAGGAAAAAAAAGAAGAAGAAAAGAAAAAAAAAGAAAAGAAAAGAGAAAAAAATGAATTAAAGTGAAATAGCAATAAATAAATAAATCAAATGAAATAAAAAAAAATAAATAAAATGAAATAAAAATAAATAAATAAAATGAATAAATGAAATTTGAAAAAATAAAAAAATTCCTAATTAACAATAACAAAATAATACTATATTATTCATTAAGGTTAGACACCACACACGGTCGCGTACGCAGTCGCTCGCCTAGCCACGCTCTTAAAAACTAACAAATTTAATTCAAAAACATTTTCTTACCAAGGATGGACACTACGCATGGTCACGCACATAGTCGCATGCCATATAACAACCCACGTGTGTATACATATATATATATAAACTGGTTCAAACTGAAAAATTTAAAAATGAGACCCAAAATAATAAAAATAAATTATCAGGCATTGCTAAGTCAATACGCACATTTATTAGCAATGCAAAAATCAAGTCGAGTCCATCACGCATCTCGACATAAAAAAAATTTAATGCCAAATACAAAAATTATAGAATAAGAATAAAATTAAAAGTCATTGCCATAGTGCGGAGTCTGGGTGTGACAATTCTCCCCACCACAAAAACTTTCTGCCCCCAGAAAGTCACCAAGCCAAACGAGGAGACAAACTCGAGTTTGAAACTAAATGTGGCCAACAAAATCACGACTCGGCGTGACTTTTCACTCCTTCAGTCACACTCGACCAACTCTGAGGGGAACTGAAAAGAAAAGAACCATCAGGAAACGAGGAGGGTTCTCCCCACCACAAGAACCCGACTAACACAACCGACATTGAGGCTCTTAGCATGAACTAACTCTAGATCTGCTAACTTGATCTAATAGGGAACCTCCACACAGACCAAACCTTGAAGAAGGAACTTCAAGATTCATGGTGGGTCTTCCCACCATTTAAGGACTGACCAGCTTTAACCAATGATCACAGACCAGTACGAGAAACCCAGCACAACCGACCCATGAACTCTCTGCATAAACTAGACCCTCCACCACATGGGGTCCTCGACGAAAGACCCCAAACTGCGTAGCGGACCAACCCCTATTCATTATTTTCCAAGACACATGTGTCTCCAAAACGAGAACATCCTAAAACAAGAACGGGTCACCAAAGGAGCTAGCCACATGAGAGAGATAATCATCTTGAGACTCATAGCCATAAAGAGACAACTCCAAAGCTCATATTTGAGGAGGCACAACTACTAAAATTACAAGAAAATGATACCACCACACCTCCTTACTGCCAAAGTGGGGTATTCAAGGAACAAAGACCACAACGAGGTAACAAGGCCTCTACGCCACTTACAGCAGGACAAAACCTTCAAAGACGGGAGAGCTACAACAAGGAAATTCATACCGTCCCCATTTCAGCATTGGAGAAAAAAAAATTAAACCAAGGTTCCCCACACCCAGTTATTCCTGACTGCGTGAAAGGCTTCGCTCTGAGACCTGTGGTTGGAGCTCTGATGTCTTGAAGCATCTGCTGCCCCGCAGTCAGGAGCTGACATTCTCCTGTCGAGACTCCTCCTGACGAAGCTGCTAGCAGAACCTCTCTAAGTTTCCCAAACATCCACACCGACAACAAGTCTTCAATGGATGATGATGACAAGGCGGCTTAAAGTACCCAAACTGAGCACACTAGAAGCAAACAAGGGGGTGGTCCAACTAATAGGATATGGAATTGACAAGAAGACTTGTCTGAGACAGGTTCCTCTGATTCGCTCTCACAGAATGGGGAACCATCCCAAACACCAAAGGGAACCGGTCCTTGAACAATAGACGAAGACCCCACACAAGAGAAACTTTAACTGATTCTACAACATTATCTTTGGAGAAAAGGGAACCAACTTCTTGAGATGCCCAAAGTAGGCCTTCACTATTCGTTGGCATTGCTGGACACTCACTAGTTCTGCCACTTCCCTTGCCTTCACTTCCTTGGGTATAAACCATCTGATGAGAGTTGTCTTAAACACCTTCCAAGACATACCATCATACAACGACGTTGGGATTATTTCCTCCACCAATCCAAAGTTGAACCATCAAATGGACTCAAACCAACACGGACTCTCATAGCTTTGGGAGTTCCCAATAACCTGAAAACACCCACGACTTCACCATGCCAGTCTACTACCTTTGATAGTTCATGATCACCACGGAAGCTAGACAACAACCGAAAAGAATTCAATTCCACCACCCTGCTAAGAGTCTGGGTAGAACCAACAACTAGAAGAGGCTCACTGGGAACTTCTGGGACTTTTCTGGGCAGCATACTCAAAACAAGAGGCATGAATCCGAATCAAAAGTTAACATAAATCAAAATTCCACACTACAATCAAAAACAAAAGCTCAAACTCAAATCACTATTCCAACCACAATTCAGTATGTCAAAACCAATAACTCATGAAAAGGAATACCCAACACGAAAAGAGAACACTAAACAATTTCTCACTCACTTTTCTAAACATCTGAAAAACCATTTTTGAAAACCATCTTTCATCAAACAAAACAACTTAAATATCCACCATCGGTATCCCATGAAGTCTCACACATACATATCCCTGTGCTAGCTCAAGCACCCATCCACTCACATCACCAAAATGACGGTCAAACATAACTCACATTAAAACATCCAAAAATAAGGGACTAGTGGTTATACCAACCTGGTAACATGGATTAGCAGGCCATGATCCAAGCAAGCATCAACCACAGGAAGTATCTTGAGCCGTGCACTCGGGTTGTACATGGGTCGCTACTCCATGCAGGCTCGTCGCGTAACATCGGATCACTTCCCTTGTCACCCCTCATCCACACATACCAATCCAAAGAAGAAAATTCAAATCCCGAACTACCCCAGGCAACTCGAGTCTCGGGACGGGCAATGGTTCATGACGTCCTTCCCGCACCTACCTCTCGAGTCCCAACACACCTGATCACCAAGCTACTTGACACCCCAAATAAAAAGGGCACCTATGATACCATTTTGTCACGAACCAGGCCGGGTCATCATCCGACCCAACGCCCGACCCGGTCCACGACATGGCCCGAAGGGCGTTCCCGATCCCCACGGGCTGGCAACTAGTGCCGGGCATCAAAAAAAACTAGTTGGGAACGGTTTGGCCCATGACAAAGATAAATAGACATAAACTGAACAAGCAGATAAATAAAGGAAAATAACATGAACAACGTGGCAGCAGAAAAAGGAATAAACAAAAGATGTGACATACCTCAGGTGACCCCGTGGATCACCACGGTACGACAACCACACTCGCTCCCAAAAGCGATCCAATACTGAAACCAGCAACTAAAAAGTAATGTAGGCGTGAGCACCGAGATGCTCAGTAGGAAAGCCAAAATATAACCACGTCCTATGCCTCCGCCTTTATTAAGAAACCCAACTATGCCAGTTTGAAAATAAGACATAAGAAAAATAATGTTTTCCCTTCTTTTCAAATTCAAGTAATTAGTTTTCATTTTTAAATAAAACATTTCACTCTTACTACATATTCCAAATAGGTTCCAATAATGCATTAACATTTCAAAATGAAAAAAAAACAGTTTGGATTAAAATATGGTTTTCACAAACAAGGCATCAAGTATGAAACAGTTGAAAATAAAGTTACATCGTTAGCAGCATGACAAAAATGAACACCATGGGTAATCCCTATTGGCAGCTAAAACAAGTGGGAACCTAAAGACCTCGTACCTCAGTGAAACGTGGCTTAGAAGACCACGAACCTCAGAAAATGTGGCTTAGAAGGTCACGACCCTCAGAAAACGTGGCTTAGAAGGCCACGACCCTCATAAATTCATATGTTTAGTTAGTGTTGTCGCGCCAATCCTGCTAGACAAACCTGGACGAACCCCTGTCGTGTCATCTAGCGTACTAGTCCTGGTCACCCACCTAGATACCCGGGTTTTCCCACTGTGCTCCATTTCAAATGGTGGTGAGTTTTCTTTATCAAACAATCAAACAAGTACATTACACTTTCTTTATCCAAAATTCATTCAACCTTTCACCACCGCACTCCCTACTTAAGTGCATTCCCCCTCTCTACATCACCCAATCACGCACAAGCCTTTACACTAGGCACATATATCACAAACCGCTCATAAACACTTGCATCACATTTTATTTTCAAATTTAGGGGAATGACTCAAAAGGGGTTTTCTATTTTCGCAATTCAAATCTCAAAGTGCCAAACGAGCCTCAATAGAGGTTTTTTTTCTATTTCATAAAACATTATTAAAATGCCAAACATGCTTAGCTACAAAAAAGGAACACCCTTTTACAATCAACCGGCCAAAAGGCCAAAAACCTTTGGAAATACCTCTTACCAATTCAAAACCACTTAAGAAATCCATTTATCAAGAAAAGTTACTTAAGACCAACGACTTTGAAAAACATTTCAATTTACCAATACAAGGCATAATAGTTTCTAGCAACCGCAATCAGATTCCATAGCATGTATATATATATATATAGAAAAGTGTGAAACATATTCTTAAAATAGTCAAGCAATTATGAATTTAAAATTAAAAGCTTAGGCATAGGGGACCTACCTCAAACCTGTCGCTATCTGCCAATGGCTACTCGAACCGACACATGGCGCACATACGCACATGCATTTATACATATATATATATACACCCCTAGCTGCATTGCACATATTCCTCGCGCCATGAGGGAATATATACAATGAGGGCATATATATATATATATGCCCTACCCTATGCATGTACGTGTAGGCGTTTCGGACACCCGCAACTTGAAACCATCGTAGCGAGGTCCAACGCACTACACAAATAATTTAATAAGACAAATAATCACATAAGTAATCTAAAAAACATTTTAGGAAAACACATCACATTAACGCACCCAGATAAAACAAGATACGATGCACCAAAAGAGCCCCAAAACACAATCTGCACCCACCTTTACCACTTAACAAATCATTAAAACATTTTATGAACCAATTATAAATAACAAAATGAAACTTTTTATCAAGAACGCACCCAAAGCCAGCTTCAACAAACAAGCGCACATTGAAACCACACCGAAAACACTAACTGCATCCTTTACATAGTTTGATAAAACAACAATACATTTTATAAAATAGTTATAAGAATCTTGACATAGGTTTTTCAAATAAAACACACTTATACCATAATAACACACCACCAAACAAAACAAATGCAATCTAAATTATTTCAAAAACTAGTATCGAACCAAACAAAATTAATTAAAGAACATCAGAAATTAATTAAACATGGAAACTAATTGATCGAACAAAATTCATATGCGGAGAACTTACCATCGGTGTTGAATCTTCGAATTCCGATGTGAAACTTTGATCGCGTGCCAAATGCATCACAAGCAACCACAATTAACCCTAAATCTGGAAATTGACACAACAAAAAAAAACAAAGAAATCAAACTCCAATTGAAAAATGGACTAACCCTAGCTAAAAGGAAAAAATGGAGGATACCGAAGGGGAGGAGAAGGCGGCGAGGGCGGCGACCGGAGAGGGAGGAGGCGCGGCGAGGGCGGCGGCCAGAGAGGGAGGAGGCGTGCGGGTCTGGTTGGTGCGAGGCGAGGCCGGAAGAGAGTCCGGTGGTGCGGAGGGGTACCGGCGGGGAGCGGCAAGCGGAGGGGTGCCGGTGGGGCAGCGCACGGCAGCTGCTGGCCGGGGGAGAGGGCAGCGGGTCGAGAGGGGGGGCGTCGGCCGTGAAGGGAAACGCAGGGGGGGTTAGGGTTCGGCACTGGGGGAAAGAGCCGCACAACGAGGGGATAGAGGAGAGGAAGAGAGAGGGAGGAAGGAAAGAAAAGAAGAAAAGAAAAAAAAATAAAAGAGAAAAAAATGAATTAAAGTGAAATAAAAATAAATAAATAAATAAAAATAAATAAAAATAAATAAATAAAATGAAATAAAAATAAATAAATAAAATGAATAAATGAAATTTGAATGAATAAACAAATTCCAAATTAACAATAAAAAAATAATATTATATTATTCATTAAGGTTAGACACCACACACGGCCGCGTACGCAGTCGCTTGCCTTGCCACGCTCTTAAAAACTAACAAATTTAATTCAAAAACATTTTCTTACCAAGGATGGACACTACGCACGGTCACGCACACAGTCGCGCGCCATATAACAACCCACATGTGTATATATATATATATATATATATAAACCGGTTCAAACTGAAAAATTTAAAAATGAGACCCAAAATAATAAAAATAAAGTATCAGGCATTGCTAAGTCAATACGCACATTTATCAGCAACGCAAAACTCAAGTCGAGTCCATCACGCATCTCGACATAAAAAAAATTTAATGCCAAATAAAAAATTATAGAATAAGAATAAAATTAAAAGTCATTGCCATAGTGCGGAGTCCGGGTGTGACAATTCAAGCCATTTAATGGCTTGACACATCGTTGGTCCCACCACCACCGCTTGTCTATTGGAGGAAAATAAACAGAAAAATAATATAACAAAGTTATTTTATTATTCTTTTAAAAGTCCAAAATCTAACTTTTTCTCCCGACCTAATGCGGTTGTAGTGAAGTCTTCCTTTAGCGAATCCTAGCACTTTAGATTGAATAGTGCCCTCTAATTTTTAATCCGAGCACCAGTTCAAAATTTAGAAAATGCCGCTCATGCATTTATTGAACGTACCTTAAAAAAGTTCAGAAATTCATTCCGGGCCCACCAAGCCTCAGAATCAGGTGTCTTCAATTTTTGAAGACTCGTAAAAATTCTATATAATTAAAAAAATTAAATGGAAAATACGGGTCATTACAGGGGTGATTTTACATTGTGTATCGATCATAAAATGGATTGTTTACCTTGCTAAAATGGTTTTCTTGGATATAAATAATAATTATTATATTCTAAATTATAGATATAAATTTTTTGAAGTTGTGACCATGTGAAATAAAAATAATTCTTTTGATTTTTTTAAAGATATGGGTTATGACTATTTAATATGGGTTTTGTTTTGCATTGTTAGAAATGTTGATTTTGAGTCATGTGAGGTAAATATTGAATATTTTGGGTCTAAAGTGGTGTTTTGTTGGTTATACCATGATTGTTTTTAAACTGAGTAAACTCTTTTATTTCAAGGGATATCATTTCAATTTTATATTTTTTCTATTTTTATTGAATATTATTTTATGAGTTAAAGATGATTCATGTTTTCCAAAGCATGTTAATTTTATTTTGTGTGGGGTTTAATATTTTTTGGTTATTTTTATTGATTCATTTATGATTGGATCCTTCTTTATTGATGGGTTTACATTAATTTGGTTAATATCTTGATTATTTTTTGTGTTGATTTGTTATGTGTTGGTTATCATTTTTATTATATTTGTTTTTTTTAATAAAGGAAATATTTTATAGATGGAAGGACCCAAACTATATTTGAAAATTTTGATTGAAAATTTTATGAAGTTTGAGGTGAGTTGTGTCTATTTGTGTAAGTAGTTTCCTCTATAGAGAACCCTCATAAATTTCTAGGTAATAGCAGTTTTTATGCTGTTGAGGTTCTAATGAAATACATTATTATGTTTTGGTGAAATCTGGAGGAGTTTGAATTTTTGGATCCAGGTATCAGGGAGGGAGTTTTAATCATGTTTTCAATGGTTTTTTGACTTTTTAAGGAGAATCGGTCGGGATAAAGAGCACCCTGAGTGTGTCTCAAGGTGTTGGGGGTTTCATTTTATAGAAAACATGGCTTCACGGTGTCACTATAGGGCACCGCTCTATGGTGGCCGGGGAATGGGGAGGATCACAAAATGGTGATAGTGGTTTCACCATGGATATTTTATGGGGTGAAGGACATGCGCCATAGACAAAGACACAGATCGCATGGATGGATGGAGGAGTAATCGACCCCTATTCCTTTTACGAAGTGCTTGTATTTGGTCCATAGACCACACCACATCATGGTTTGTTGAGGGATAGGCCTTCTACCCTATTGAGGGAAGTTGAACCATGGTCCAACGACCACACTGTAGTGTATCCTAGGTTCTAGGTCACCAAGGAATAGCCATTATAACCACACTTTGGCCAAAGTGATGGGATATTTTTTTAGAAGAGGGTTTCTGGTCTATTTTAGGGGATCCTATTTTGGATTCCCCTTAGTTTCCTCCAACCTTTTTCATGTGGGGGGAATGGTGGGAGCCCACTTCGGATCTCTCATCCCTTCTTATTATCTCTCTTAAATGTGAGGAATTCAAGCTGGTTTTGTTATGTTGATTCTTGGTAAGATCCCTTCCTCTCCTCTTCTTAGTTCTTCTACTTGGATTTTATTTGATCTTAGTTTGCATGGTTAGGATTTTGAGAGGATGATTTTATTGGAGCACTGTGAATTCATCCCTCTTCAAGGGATTTTGTGTCAGAGTTATAGGTATTTTCCATGTCTCCACTCATTCTTTTTCTTGAGAAATGTCATCTCACAAATTTATTTAGGCTTTTTGATTGTTTTTTGTTTAGTTTATCATCAGATTAAGTAGAATAATTGGTTTTTTCATGGATTAGGTTTGGGAGTGTGTTGGCTGTTAATCACACCATGTGGCTTATGGTTTCAATATCATTACTCCATCATGTGAATTTAGAATCGTATATTTAATTGTTATATTTTGATTTTGGATGTTTATTCTAGTTATTTTAGTGGATTATATGGTTTAAATAGGTGCTCGAGGTCCCTGTGAAGGTCTCTATGATCTCTAGATTGATTTCTAGGTTGTTATTTGAGGTAGGTGGATCCATTCATAAATTTTTAAACTTAAATATTTTATTTATTTATTATTTCAGAACCATGTTTAAATTCCTTAAAAATTTCAAAATGTGTGTTTATTTATCTTTTCCTAATTATTTTTCTTTTACCTGGCTTCCCTTTGACTAAATGGATATCTTGTATTTATTTTATTAAATCATATTTTTATATAAATTTTTTATATCAAGTGCTTTTTAAAATATCTTAGAGGTTCTTTTAAAAGTAATTAATTTATAAAAAGGGATATTTTTATTATTAATTATTTTAAAATGAAGGAGTTAATGTTTTTAGAAAATAGTTTTTAAAAATAAATTTTGGAATTTACTTTATGTTTTCTAGTATTTAAAAGTTTTTTTGGTATGATTGGTTAATATTTTTTGATATTTTTACATGAATGGGGTTGGGTCAAGTTTATAAAGGTGTGAAATGTTTTGAATGATTTTTAAGGTAATGTTTTATGGTTGGATATTTTTAGAAACGAATTTATAATTTGGTTCTCAATATATGTTCCAAAAGGCCCGGTTGGAACTTTATAAGACAATTTTTCTTGATTTAAATGTTTATTAGATGAGATCTCTTCTTGAGTTGTTTGATTGAGAATTAATTGTTACCCTAAATAAGGGATGTTATTCATATGTTTTATTCTTAAATAAATGGTAAAGTATATTTTATGTGTAATTTTAGAATTGTTTATCAAATCTTTAATGGAATTATTTACAGAATATCAACTGTGTGATTTAGCTAAACTTGATAGGAAAATTGGGTGCTTACGTATGGAATCCTACAATGGGTGGTTGTCTCTTTTACTTAGATATGTGTGTCACACTGACTAGTGAAGTACTGTGTGATTTATTCCCCACTCTCTAGTGAATTAATTCAATAATATTTCCATTAGATGGGGGAAACTCCCAAACTAGTGATGTCATTTTCCCGCCCTTTGAGGTCATCGACCCAACCAGTGAAGTTATACCACTAGGTGAATATAACATAATTTCCTTAGGTATTTACCATGAAATCAATTACTTATTTTATTTATTTTAATAGTGTTACTGAAATTCATATTTGGTAACTTTTTCTACTTTCCATTTTTTATGAGTGGATTCTATATCATTTTATTTTCAGTAATATTTCTTTTACTGAAGTTCTTCTGATGTCATTTATTTCCTTAAAAAATTATTCACCTAAGTCGATGTTATTTCTTGTAATTTTTTTATAGTATTATATGTGATTCTTATTAGTGTGATTTTTATATATATGTGCATTCTGCATTTTTAAATAATACCTTGGATAACTACTTAAAAATAAAGTAATAAATTATTTTTAAAGAAAGTTTTTAAAAGCATAATTTTCCCTAATTTCAAAGGCCTGTTTTTTAACTCATTGATACATTTTCAATTCATTTAAAAATTGAAGTTAAAAATAGTTTTTTTATCTTCTATGAAAATGTATTTAAATGATGGTCACTTGTGACTTGATTTCAATTCAATGAAAAAACTAACTTACTAGTTTTAATTTAAAACTAGAATAAAGATAATTTACTATAAAAATCTATTTTTGGTTAGTGGGGGGGGTTACCTACTGGGATTTTTTCACACCTATATACATTTTAGGTGTTTCTAGGTTTCCCTTTGATAATGATTAGTCTTGGTTTTTGGGTTCAAGTGTGGTGTTGGTGATAAGAAATAGAGTGTATTTATTGAAACTTTTTGGTGTGTGATTGTATTATTTATTTTATTTTGATATTTTATTTATCTGATGTATCATGTCAGGTTGTTTGTATCTTTCAGTCTCCCATGGTTATACTTATTATACTTTTTTTATGATTCATAAGCTATAATTTATGTTTTGCCTCCTTTAGTGTAGGTTAATATTAAAATTTATTATTTTTATATGTGTAATTATCTGAATAATGGAGTGGTCATATAATAATTATGAGTGTAAGATTTGTGTAACTATTACTTTATTAGGTAAAATAACTCTCACTTGTGTACATTTGATGCTTAGACACTAGTTTCCAACCCATGGGGATCATGAATGCCCTTTGAACCTTGACACAGGACAATTCTGGTGCTCGGATTAGGGGTGGATAGGGTTGGTTCATGAAAATATTTTTGGATGATCAGTGAGAACATTATTCCTATCAGAATCTAATATCCATGGTTCACTCCACCAATCAATTGATGACAATGTTTGGGTTGGTGATGATGATGTGAGGATCCTAGCAGGTTATTTCACCGTAGTTCTGAAATCCAGTGATCTATATATCATTGTAATATTCATCGGTATGGGATAAAATCGTGTAATATATGTTTTTTATTCTTAAAATTAAATTTCTTATGATTTTTATACTGATGATACTAGTATTTTAGCTTTACCATACATATGGCCCCATGTATGATTTTATGTTGTGGTAAATCTATTTCCATGAAATTATACAGGTTATTGTTTTTATTTTGGTGTTCCTTAAAAGTGGTTTATCGAATTAATATTTTAGAATAATTTATCATTATAATCCAATGGATTTGTGTGTGATATTTTTTTTTCTAGAATGTATTTCTTTGATCTCTTGGAATTTTTAAATTTTTGATTTTATAGAAAATCTTATTTCTTGCTGCTATGTTTTCTATGAGGTGCTATACATTTTTTTATTTAAATGGATCATATTATCTATATTGTCAACATGTTTCTTATTTCACATCACCACTTGATTTACCCATCACTTATCCCACCTACTGTGATTTCTACCCACTCTTTGGATTGTTGAGAGAGATTTATTATGGTTTTTGTGTGCATGAGAGAAAATAATCATAGTTTTTTTAGAAAGAGAGATTGAGAGATTACTAAAGGATAATCTTGGATATGAGGCCTTAGTGATGCTCCCTAAAGTTTGGCACACTGATTTTGATTTTTTAGAGTACCACTCTGGTTGAGATCAGAGGAAGAAAATGAATTTAGAGAAATATGATCACCTAAGAAAGCTATATCAAAGACTAAAAATTATTCACCATTTTCAGTCATAAATAGGATTTGTTAAATGATAACTAGATATGTAAGAAACTTCAATGAATTTTTATTTATATAGATTTATCCTTTATGAATTGGGGTGAGTTTTGTGAGTCCATCCAAGAATGTTGGTGTTAACTTCACATGAAGGGGCTAATCACTGCCACCTGGTTTAGTAGGGTCTTCTTCCTAGGATAGCTTCTTTGGTCCTTTACTTTTTTTGAGTCAGATGTATTTTTCTATTTTCTTTCATAATAAATATAGTATGATGTGTTGTTCTAATCATACACATAGTTTCAACATGAACCAAATCATGTAAAAAAAAATTCATTATTTTATGTTTTTCAATTCAAAAGTACACACTCATAATATTCTATTTTTCATTTTATCTCACAATTTTTATAATAATAAATGGTTCTCTTATATGAATCATTAGAATTTATTTAAATTAGTGGCTGTTGGAATTTCATATGGACTGCCTCTCAACACCTCTTACATAATTGCCATCCAAGCAGTCTGATTCATAGTAATGGGTTCTAAAAAAATCAAGATAGATAAATTGGATAGAGAAAATGATTTTAATCTTAAAAGAATAAATATGAACGCACTTATTGATTGTAATGAGATTCTTGATGCACTTTATGGTCTGAAAAATAAAGTAACTATTGTGTCCATTGATGGAATACTATTTGTTTCCTATGTAGATGTCTTTACTGATCTCCTTTGCAAATACCATAGCCTTATATTATTATATTTAAGCATTAAAGTTCTTAGAAAGGCTATGTATGAGTCTACTACAACTGAAATCTGGCACAAATAGAAATAAATGTATATTAATACATATTTAGTAGTAATATTGTATAAAAATGAGATTATATACATTTAATATGCATCTTATAACTACACTAAAGGAACATATAGATGAATTTAATAAAATATTATTAGATCTATTGAACATATATTTCAAGATAAGTGATGAGGACAAGGATATAATTATTTTAATATATATAAATGAGTATATTATTTATGATAAATACTATATAATGTATTTTAGGGGTAATTCTACTTTTAATAGGTAAAATATTATTTGTTGTCCAAATAAATTTAGAAGCGAGGCTCTATTAAAATAGTGGATAAGGGGTTAAATGTTTAAGGAGGGAATGAATATAGGGGTAGATGGAGAGATGTGATTTAGTCTTGTAAGATTTGTTCTAAGTCTAAGAAAAATTTTATGAAGTCTTTTCAATGTAATAAACATGGGAACATTAAGGGGAATTTTCCTGACAAGAAAAATGATTATAAAGAAAATAATCATCATTCCTTGTTAGTTGAGAATGAATTTAATTCTAGTCATGTGATTAATATCTATAAATATTACATTTGTAAATAGTGTTCCCTAGAATCTAGATGATCTTTTCACATGTTTCCTAAGAGAGAGTACTTTACTAAGTTAAGAGAGGTAGAGTCTGGTGATGTGTACTTAGGGAATAATAACAATTGTCGTATCATTGATATAGGTTCTATTTTCTTAAAACATCATGATGGGATGGAACTATATATGAGGTTATATGTGTTCCCAAACATAAAATAATCCTAATTTCCCCTAGTGTTGTTGAACATAAGGGTAAAACCTTTATTTCATACTCTAGTAGAATAATAATATTCCATAGATCCCTCTCTGAAATAAAGGTAAACCTCTTAAATAGATTGTATGTGTTGGATGGTAAAAATCAAATTATGAAATTGAATGCCTCCCACATCCCAATATCTAATTTGACTATAATATGGCATGGATAACTTGGGAACTTGATTCCCAAGTTCCTTGATGAAATGAATAAAAATGTGTTATTAATGGATATAACCCTAAACAATCTTTTCTTTTGGGAGGATTTTGTTTATGGTAAATCAAAGAATGTGAGTTTCGATAGGTTTAAGTACGATGTTAAAAACCCCTTTGAGTGTGTCCATTCAGATCTATGGGTTACGTCTAGGAATACATATCCTGATAGAGACTATTACGTCATGGACCTTATTTATGATTACTCATGGAAGGTTTGGATTTATATACGAATACATAAGTCTGATAAATTTTAGACACTTAATAATCGGAAAAACGTATTGATAAGAAATAAGGTTGGAAGTTACTAAATTTTAAGACTAATAACGGGTTAGACTACATATTAAATGAATTTTTTGAATTTTATAACTCTGATGGGATCCTTAGGAATTGAACTATTGTGGAAACCTCCCAACATAATGGCTTAACTAAGCGAATGAATAGGCCCATTTAGGAGAGAGTGATGTTAAATATCTCACACTCGATTTTTCATTAGTCCTTTTAGATAGAATTTACCACTACGATAGTGTATCATAATAATCACTGTGCTTCTATAGATAATTATTTTAAAACACCTGAATAACTTTTTATAAAAATACCACCTAGTTTAGGACACCTTAGAGTTTTTGGATGTATTATGTTCACACTAATAATTATATAATGGAACCTAGGGATATCAAGTGTATCTTTACTGGTTATATAGGGGGTCTTAAGGGTAATAGATTGTGGATAGATGAACTCAGTTATTAGAAGTCTATCATTAGTCATGCTATGGTATTCTATTAGATTTACTTGTCAAAAAAGAAGCCTGTTGAGTAATTAAATAATAGAATAGGCCAACCATTGGGTGTTGAGGTTCCCCTAGAATCTTAAGAACAATATGAATTTGAAGCATTCTCCAATAATCCTCCCCCTCATGCTCAAAGTGAATTTGATTCGGATTCTAAATCATAGGTAGAGTGTGGAGAAAATATTAGGGACTACCAGTTAACCCAAGATAGAGTTAGGAGGACCATTCAACCTCCAGATCAATTAAATCACACTGTTGTGGAAATTTATGTGTTTAATATTTCATGATATATTAATAGTGATATACTGTAAACCTTTAAGAAATCTATGAAATCTAAATAATTTGTGTAGTGGTTTGATAAAATGAAAGATAAAATGATTTCCCTTTTTAAGAGTCACACAAAGCCTATTGTGACCAAACTTGAAAATTAATTGGTTGAAAATTTATTTTTAAATTGAATAAATATAACACTATGGAATTAAAAATCAATTATAAAGTAGGGTTAGTTGTAAAAGGGTTCCTTCAATGTTAAGGAATTGACTATAGAGATATTTTTCCCATATTGTAAAATATCCATCGCCAGAACTGCTACATCCATGCCCACAAAATATCATCTTCGCATACACTAAAACCGATTTCAACCAACAGAATCTGAACCAGAGGAACCATCGTCATCATCGACATCGACTCCATAACCAAAACAGAAACGAAAATCCCTTAGCAGACCACAAATCAACCACATCACTGAGTGAGCAAAAATAGCAGTCACAAAATACACCACTTATAACCATCCAAAACAAAGAAAAAACCAGGAAACAAAATCTACACCACCAGACGTCAACAAGAACCGTTCACCAAAGCTATATCTGCCAGCAAAACATTCAAGTTAGCTGGAAAAAACGAAACACACCGAGCAACACGTCAGTTCAAATCAAGAAGGAAGATGAAAGTGGCACAAAACCTGAAATAGGACTCAGGATCAAACCCTAGGAAGGAGCCCAATTAAGAAGGAAACATGGAAATATATCCAGAACCAGAAAAACAAAGTGAGAAATAACCCAAGTAAGGGATTTGGATTGTGATTAAAACCCAAGGAAGAAGGACCAACTTCGGTAACACCTGGAAATCTTCCTTCTACCAAACTGGTTGCCCAAAACCTCAACGTATCCCGTGCTCCAAATCAGACCTGAAGAGGGGTTGAGGAACGCAAGATCAGAGCACCGAGAGTCGGATGGGGAGAAAACCAAACTGCTAACAAAGAGCATGGAAAGTTGAGGGAGAGAGAAAGAAAACCAATAGAGACTGCAGCCAGATCAAGTGAGAGAGAAGAAAGAATCTGAGAGGACTGGAGCGTAGGATCACCATCGGGAGAAGCTGAAACCCTAGGAGATGGGAGTCGGGCTGAGGGATTAGGAGCAACCAAGAGAGTGAGGCGCCATCCTAATCACTCAACTATTAGGATTCTTCTTTCTTTTTCCAGATATTATGATTTCCATATTGAAATTTTTTATGTTTAAACTACCTTTTTTCATGGTAAGATATATGAAAGGATTTACATGAATCTTCTCAAGTATTTTCAAAATATTTCAAACTTAATCAAGATTTTACAAAAATCTTTGTATGGATATAAATAGTCATCTTGGTAGTGGAATAAATGGTTTTATTATTTTATGATTGAAATAGTTTTGAAAAAACAAAATATGATTCATGTTCTTAATTCAATCCTCCTGAGCAGGAAATGATTTAGATACTCTTATATGCATATAACAACTTCTAATCTGTAAAAACATGAGGCTGATTAATCGTGTAAAGATTCAACTTAATTATATTATTGAAATGAAGGATTTGGGTATTTAAAAACATATTATAGGTGTTGAAATAATTATAAATAGAGTGTATAAGTTTTTATACCTTTCACAACAGGAATATGTTATGAAGGTTTTAAATTAGTATTTTTTTGATCATTTTAAACTTGTTAGCATTCCGTTGGGTCAGCACTTTAATTTATCTCTTAGTTTATCCCCTAACTGTGAAGCCAATGTAGCCTTTATGAATACAATCCAAATATCAGTATTTTTGGAAGTATTATAAATCTTATAGTCCTATCTAGAGTATATATTTTGTAACACCAAAATAATTTAAATTATATTTCTCCCTTTAAAACCTAAATTTTTCAATAACTTTCTTCACATGCAACCACAACGAACCATGAAATAGAATATAACCATTAAAATGTAATTTTAGAATTAGTGGGTAAAAATGGATGTAATATAATTATGAATTATATGTATAAATAAAAAATAAAGGTCATTATAAATTATAATGCATTGATAAATTAAATTAGTAAAAAAAATAACCATTAAGACTGATTTATGCTATAAAATGTAACCTTTCTAAAAACATTATTTTTATGTGTTTTTTTAAGAAACTAAATATATAATGGATAAAATAATTTTTTGATATGAATTAAATATTAACACCAATTTTATTAGTGATTAATAATAAATAAGAATATAAATAGAAAATATTTTTAAAATATTGTTTTCGTTTGAAAATAATTTTCATTATCTTTTTATATTTTTATTAAAAAGTAAAAATAACAAATTTTAGAATTTTAATTTGAGAAAAAAAACTTTATTTTTTATTTTTTTCAAAAATATATTAGCTTAAGATGAAATTTTGGGATTTTATGAAAAGATTGATTTTTAGGTGAATAGTGAAAATACCAGTTTTATTAAAACCATGAATTTTATGGAATAGCTACGATATAAGCACAAAATAGACCTAACAAGAACATTATATTTAATAAATATAAGTTTTATAAGTAAAATCATACATTTCAAGATTTTATGTTTAATTTATAAACTAATATTTTATATTTTAAGACTCATGTCACATTTTTCACTAAAACTATTTTGATGCATCATACATTTACAATTTTAAAATTAACTTATATCACTTTTAGAAATTTAATATTATTAAATGGATTTAAAATTTAGAATCATTAGTTCCAGATTATATAACAAGGTTATTTTTATTTTTAGTCATAAAAAGGATTTACTAAGGGGAAAACTAGTTACTATATTAAAAGTTAAAATATTAAAAGTGGAAAATAAAATGGTAAAGAGTTGAAAACATGTTTTAAAAAGTTATTCCATTTAATGGTAGATTATTTATCTAAAATTTTTATTACCCATTCCATTTTTATCAATTTTGGATTCACCTTCCTTGAGAGTGACTTCCCATTATTAAAAATTTATATTTATTTACAAAAAAAATCATTCATTTTCACTTATAAAAGGGGACTCTCACCACCCCTTCAATGACAATACTAAAATTAGGTTTACACATTAAAACCTAAAACTTTTTATTCCCCTTTAATCCTAACTTTCTTAAATTAGCTTATATTCTCAATATTTTATACTAACCCCACAATTTCAAAGGAATCCTCAAAGGAAATCTCAAAGTGCTTAACATCAGTAATCATTTTTCCTTTACATATTTCATTTATATATTTCCTTAATGATTATAATTTTAAAATAAATATGTAATTAAATAAGTATTTTTTATATACTTAATGTTATTATAATAATGGGATAACCATTAACCACATTTCCCCTCTTCCCTTAAGAAAAAAGAAGATTTAATTTTTGCATATGTGTGGACTACCGCCTCCATGAGGCAACATGTTCGTTTTCCTTCACCTCGTAGAATTGATGGTATAAAGAGGTAATTTAATATATAATTATTATATTTATAACTTATTTAATATCCTGAAATTATAAATCATATTATCCTTTTCTATTTTTCTATGAAAATGAAATCATAATCCATGTGTACTAACTCACTACCACCTCCATGGAACGATTCATTCCATTTTTCATTATCGCCTTTCATGGATAGTCCTAAAAATAGTTTTAAGGAATAAATATGATTTTTAGGATATCATTAAGGTTATATTATGAAAAATTGGATAACCTATAAATGATATGATCAACAAACGATCATTGTTAATTTAATCGTTTAAAACAAGCGTACTATGTGGAAAAAATTTCATATCATGTAATGCTTTAATATACATTAATCATTATTATAATTACTTAAAATTAGTATATAATAAACTAATAAAAATAAATAATATAATTATTCTAATGGTATAAAAATATTATATCTAAACCACCCCATAACTATCCATTAATCATGTTATGTTCATGTTTGGGTCGGTTTAACCACCTACTTGAACAATGCTATAAATTTATATCACGGATGACTATGGGAACTTGATTATTGGTATAATATGATATAAATATATAAATTATTATTTTTGTGGAAATTTAAAATTATTATTAAACTCATTAATTAATAAAATATCTTTAGTTCATTAAGAATCACCGAAACATGATCATCATCGATTTCATCTTCATGGACTATAAACAAAACTACCATGGTATGAAACTATAAATTTATAAATACATTTAAAAATATACTATAGTAAATTAAATAATATTGGGATTATTAAAATTGGAACAATAATTAATGCCAACATTTTTTATGAAACTAGCTTAAAATTATTATGATTACTTACACCCAATATTGAAAATAGGTAATAACTAACTATAATTCATATAGAGAATGATTATAAATATATATTATAAAGTAAAAGATATTATCATGGTTATAGAATAAGATATTTAGATAGATATGTTTTTTATATAGTATTTTAGAGTGCATTCATTGAATCTAGGATAAAAGGTAAGGGTTTTCTTGGTCTCAACTCGAATTATTTGAGACATAATAAATTTTGTGCACCATGTTTTCTTTATATGGTGTATTTACTACCCCTAGATGAAATTTTATCATAATTGTTTTATATTTACTGGGATATACTAATCCAAATCATATTCTATTCTTCAAATGGTTATTTATTGAATTGCTACCCCAGTTCTAAGGATTTTTGATAACTCAACTTCTGTTCATTGGGTTATGATCATTAATTTGAACTTATTTCTTATAAGTTTGGTATAATATAATCTTGAATGCATTATTTTTATTCTATCATTTCTTTTTTGATTTATATTCCAACAATAAAAATACTTTTCAAATATTTATTACCTTATAGATTATGTTACCTGTAAGGGATGTTGATAACTCAAACCACATTTCTTTGAGTTATAAAGTTCTATCTTGACCATTATTATTCCATGATTGGGTTATCAAATTATAATATTTTATTATATTTAATTTTATAATCCTATTTTAAAAAATTAATTTTTAATACAAAAAAGGTTTTATTACTCGTTTTATAATTTGTGTTTTTAACTAAGGAATTTTCAAAGTATTAAAAAGTACCCTTACATAATCAAATGTTTTATATTTAGATCCACATTTCCTATAGAAAAAAATCATTTTCTAAGATACATTATTTTAGATTCATTTTAAAATTAAAACTTTTCAAAAGAATTCACCTCACCTTTTTTAACGTTACTTGTGAAAACGACATGTAAGTGTGTATTTTATATCTGTGTTAATAATGTTTTGTGAAATGGTATATTAAAAACTATAATTATCTCTACTTTTTAAATGATATTTTTTTCCTGAGAAAATGTTTTTTTATTATATTTTACGCAACAAAACCATATCTCTTTAATAATAAAGTGGTATTTATAGAATATAAATGGAAATGTGACTATTAGAATATGATCATTATATGAACATTGGTCAAATATGAACATTGGAAACTATACTCTTGTTAATAATTTTAAAGTTATAATTGGTGTTTATAAGTAGAATTGACAAATGATAATTAATGCATAAAGGATAGGAAATGGTCTCAACCAGTAGATTCCTGTTGTATGAATCCCATTTTTTAGAACTTGGTAGGGTGGTAGAATCAATAGGTTTCTCCCTTGACCAAGACCAAGCTGAGATTTAATGAGTGAAGTCAGAAAAAAATCACATATGGGAGAAGTTTAATTTAGTGGAAATTATCACTCAATCGATGTTAGTCGCGCCACCCTATGAATTTATCACCATCACACACCTTACCCTTAGGAAGTATGTGAGTGTTATAAGGGGTTATGTGTCCAAGCCTTAGTTACTTAAAGTGTAATTACATTTTATAATTAAAATTTTCATTCCATAAATTCCTTTTTAATAATTGTTTTATTTAATAAAATAAAGGTTTAATTGAGTTGGAATTAGATATATTGATTTTTCACACACAAATTGTGCTTTTTAGAAAAGATGTAAATTTTTATAATAAAATAAGGTTCTATGAATAATTTTTATTTCAATTAAATATTATGTTAAAAACACTCATATTTAAATATAAATGATAAAATAATTTTATTATGTTGAGAATTTTTAAGTGTCGTAAATTTGACTATGCATTTCAACCCGCTATTTTGTTTAATAAATAAGTATTTTTATATTTAAAAGTTAGTATTCTCATATTTAGAGAATTATTATGTTAAAATAAACATAATTATTTTTAAATAATCACATTTAAATTAGTTAATGTGAATTTATGAGAATTTTCTAAAATACTTTATTTTTCTATGAATAGTAAAAATACAGTTTGGGGTTTTCAGTGTGTTTAATGACTTCATAAATATGTCATAATGATGTATAACTAATTAACCACAATACATGACCTAAAATATTGTATTTTATTAATATCAAGTATTTAAATAGATTATAATCAATTTCCAAATCTAAAATTTACTTTACAAAGTCTAAAATGGAAACATTGACTTTAAAAACATTACTTTATGGAAACATTACTTTATAAAAACATTAATTTAGATGCCAAAAGAATTAATAAAAATTTATTTTCTATTATTTTGGGATAAAGTATCATAAAATATGTCCCAAAATTTGAAAACCATGGGCAAAAATCATGGGTAAGCCAATGGGTTTTCATTTTCCATAGCCAAGATTTCTGATGCCTATATTTGAACATTATTAAAAAAATCATCCACTTTTTCTATATATACCCACCCATTTAACCTCCCCTATTCACTACCAATACATAATCCAAATTGTTTTTGGGTTTTTTCCTTCCAATTAATCTAAAAAATGTGTACTTAAGCCCCTAAGGTTCCATTCCTCAAGATTTAAGAGTAACTCTTCAAGGTAAAGGAATTATCCTTCCTTTCTCTTCAATTCAAGAACCACTTTTTGTTTTTGTCCTATAAATTTTATCATCACTCACTTTTATTAAACTTCTGTTTATAACCTTACTTTAAAATTATGTTTTATCAATGGGAGACCCTTTTCCCCTCTCATTTTATCCTTTTCAGAAACCATACTTTATACCCATTATGCTACCAAATTTACTTCTCAAAATTTCTCTCATCTCCTAAAGAAATTTTCTTTTATTTTCATTGTGTAGATACCCAATCCATTTTATTTCCATGGTAATTTACCTAAATTAAAAATGATATATTTTATTCTGGTATTTACACATAATAAACCCACTTTCCATTTTTATGGGATAAAAATGATGTAATGATCTTATCTTTAAACACTTTTTACAACATGATTTTGATAAGACACTCATTCTTTATTCTTCATAGGTTATTAATGAAATGATTGAAAATGATATATGTATCTCACATTAATTAATACATATGAAGGGTGTGCCCTGATATTGGTCCAATGCATTCGGTAAAGAATTTAATCTCTAGAGATGATATGTTTTACGACAACTTAGTGAATAACCTTGGTGAAAAACCTTGGTGAAATGCTTATAAATTTATCATTTAAATGTTGCATCCAAATTTCCATGTTATTATTAATGTTATTATTATTATTATATTCATATTTCTCATTCCTTATCATAATGCTTCGTGTTCTTATTTATTTGTCTCAAGATCACATGTTATATGTATCCCTTGTTTATTTCCTTACTGGACTTCATGATAACCTATTTCCTTTGATGTATGTTCCTAAGATATGAGATGAAGTAAAAGTAACTCATAGTGAATCCATGAATATTTTTTTCAAGTGGTTTTAGAATTTATTTTTTTAATTTTTTAGGTATTATGTTCCTAATTTCCAAGAAACTAAACTTTAAAAGATCCTATATTATGTACCATATAATGAAAAGTTTATGTAATAAAAAGGATGGATTACATAGTTGTATCAAAGGATGGTTTTTTATTTTTGGGAATTAAAAATCTAAATATTTAGTATAAACCCAAGAGAAAAGTTTAAATATACAAAAACATCTTGGTATTTTGGTGAAATATTACGTTAGTGGTCTTAGAGAAAATAAATCTTTGTATGGATATGAACTAGTGGATGTGGATTTGGTACAGATTTATCTAGGGGTAACAGTTGAAAACAGCACATTGAGCTAGACTCGATCAAGAACTACTGCAGGACAACAGTCATTGATGCACTCTTAGTTTATCATTCTTGAGGGATATGTTTGGTTAGTCACAAGATTTTTATGAAAAATTATGAAGGATATATATAAAATGTAATTGTTTTTAATGAATAACATATTCAAGAATTATGTTTTAAGATTTAAAATTCATTTAGAATTGTAAGATTATTAAAATAAATATGTTTCTCATAAAGGTTTTCTTCTTTTAGAAAATGTTAAGAAATAAGAGGAACCACATAAATGTTGGGTGCAATGGAAAATGCACTGGTGACCCTCCGATAGAAGCTGAAATAGAAAACTTCATGAGAATGATGAATCAACTATATCAAATTATGAATAATAAATTCAATCAATTCAAGAGAATATATTCACCTTAAAGGGGACAACTTATCATTGACTCCTTGATGTGTCAACGACCACCATCATTCAGTGGATTTGTCGACCCATTGATTGTTGAAAAATGTATAATATCTATAAAAAATAACTTGTATGTAGTTTTTTTTTGGTGAAATAGAAAGTCTCTTTGTATGTATACCTCTTAGAGAGAGAAGTTGATCAGTGGTGAAAATAGTTTAAACGCACAAATCCAAGAAGGGAGATTGATTCTATGAAGTGGGAAGTGCTTAGGGTAATATTTTTCAATAAATATTTCCCCCATTAGATGTGAATGAAAATGGAGAAGGAACTCCAAGAGATGAAGTAGAAGGAAAATTAATCAGTGGAAAGCTATGAGATAAACTTTACAAGTCTTTCTAGATACAACTCTAAATTTATTATGGATCCTAAGGAAAAGGTTGATATATTATTTAGGGGACTAAGACCTCTTGTATGAATGAATCTAGGAAATTGATACTATGAAAACTATGAGGAGATATTGTAGAGTGCTATAAAGGTTGAACTGGTGTTCATAGAGACGTAGTGGTCACATAGGTCGAATGAAAATAAGAGAGACGTGGATCCAAACTTACAGAGACACTTTGAACACAGAATTAGAGGAAATAAATTGAAACTTATCACATGTAAAAATTATGGGAATAATAATTCATGGAACTGCTTGTTTGGGAGTGGAAAATGTTACAATTGTTGAAGTGATATCCAAATTTCTAGGAAATGTCATGGGGAGGTTAAGTCTCAACTTCTAAACATTAATAAAAAAGGGAAGATGGTGCAGGCCTATGTTGGAGTATAATGCTTCAAGTTTGGATAGCTTTTCCACTTTTTTAATAACTATATATATCAAAAGATAATAGAAGTAAATCACAATCAACCTCAGCATAGGTTGAGGAAGAAAGGTCAGGAATTTTCTATCATGATAGATGATGTGGAAGCTCTAAATGATGTGGTAGAAGGTACTCTTATTCATTTCTCAAATCTAGAAATAATATTATTTGATTCTAGTTCTATTTATTCCTTTTCTTCATTGAATTTATTTAAAAAATATTGAATCAATTTCCAAGATTCTATAAGTAGAATTATCATTTAAGACTCCTGGAGGGATTATCCAAGAAAAAGTAGTATATAGAAACTCTAGTATTGAATTTAGCATGTACAATCTCATTGAAAATATAGTAGTCATTCCCATGTAGGAATTTGAAACTATAATATTGATGGAATGGCTCTCAAAGTATAATGATAAGATCAACTTTATAAGCAAGGAAATATTAGTAGTCTTAAATGAATAACCTACCGTTATTTTAAAAGGATAGATATCTCAACTTGAGCTTTTTTCTAGAAGTACCTCCCATATTATTCTTTATGGATATGATTGGTGAAGAGGAAGAAAATAAATTAAAGTATAAGAATAGAAATTATCCCCATCATTCAGGAATATTTTGACATATTTCCTAAGGAGTTTCCTGGACATCCCCTAGAAAGATAGGCAGAGTTATCCACTAAACCCGTGTCTGGATCCAAGATGATATTAAGGACCCAAAATAAAAAATATGTAGCTATAGGAATTAAAGAAATAACTTCAAGATCTTTTGGAGAGGGGATTTATCCAACCAAGTGTGCCTCTTTGTGGAGTACTTGTTCTCTTTGTGAAGAAGAAGGATTGATCAATGTGACTATGAATTGATTATAGAAAACTTAATGAGATCATAGTGAAGAATAATTTCCCACTCCCAAGGATTGATGATTTATTTGATGAGGTTCATGGGGTTCAATTCTTCTCTAATATTGATCTTTTATCTAGTTATCATCAATTGAGGGTAAAGAAAGAAGATATTACAATTACCACTTTCTAATCAATATATGGGCATTATGAGTTTGTTGTTATGCCTTTCTTCTTAACTAATTATCCTACTATATTTATGGATTTGATTAATAGAGTCTTTAAGGAATACCTTGATAAATTTGTGATAGTTTTTATTTATGATATTATGATATATTCCAAAATTCGTGAGGATCATAAGGATCATCTAATGGTTATATTGAAAACTCTAAATAAGGAGAGTCTATTTGTAAAATTAATAAAATGTGATTTTTTGTTACAAAAAGTTGATTTCTTAGGGAACATTGTAACCAATAAAGGAATCTTAGTTGACCCTACAAAAACAAAGGTTTTAGAGGAGAGGGATCATCCCACAATGGTAATTGAGAATCATAGTTTTTTGGATTAGCAAAATATTATAGGAGGTTATTGAAAAACTTTTTATTACTTTCTAATCCACTAACCAAGTTAACTCGAAAAGGATCTAAGTTCATCTAGACAAAAGAGTGTGAATAATGTTTTGAAAAACTGAAGAAGATATTGGTTACTTCACCTGTGTTAACTCTACCCTCTATCAGAGAATTATTTTTATTTTTGTTGATGCATCTATAAAAGGTATTGGGTGCATCCTTATGAAAAATGACAAGCTTATTTCTTATGCATCTCAACTTTTAATACCTCATGAGTAGAATTGTCTTATGCATGACTTGGATCTAGCTTTGGTTATTTTTTCTTGGAAGATATGGGGACACTGTCTTTATGGGGATAAATGTAATATATACATAGACTACCAATGTTTAAAGTATATATTCACAAAGAAAGAATTGAACATGAGATAAATAAGATGGTTGGAACTTCTTAAAGACTATAACTATTAAATTCATTATCACACCGGAATAGAAAACAAATTCATTGATGCATTAAGTATGAAAGAAACTGTTTTTTATAGAAATGATGGGGATTCTAGGATATCAATTGATTAAGAAACTAGTAAGGTTGGACATGGGAATCATGAGGTAAGGTACATCATCAATCCTATCCCAAATGATTTATCAACCATAATTACTAGACAAGATAAATAAATCTCAAATAGAAGATCCTTTGTTAGAAAATAAGATAGAGGATGTGAAGAATGGGAAGTTTTCTAAGTTCAATATTGATCAAGAAGGTGTATTAAAATTTCATAAAAGGTTATGTGTTTTGTATTTTATGAAGATAAAGAAAGAACTGAAGGATGAATCTCATAGATCAAAATTATCTATACATCCTGAATTCACTAAAATTTATAGGTACCTTTGTGATCATTTTTGGTGGGATAATATGAAAAAGGAGATTTACGACTACACTAAAAGGTACTTGGTGTGCCAACAAGTGAAGGCAGAGAAATAACTTCCTAAAGGGGTAGTACAACCACTACCCATAGAAACATAAAAGTGGGAAAATATCACTATGGACTTTGTCACTAGTATCCCAATAACATTGAAAGGAAACAATTTGATATGGGTTATAGTGGACCAACTCACCAAGAATATCTATTTCATGGCTATTTTTGAAGATTTCTCTCTTAACCAACTTTCCAAGATATACGTAAAGGAAGTGGTGAGGCTTTATGGGGAACCAATTTCTATCATTTCTAATCATGATCCAAGGTTCACATCTAAATTCTAGATAATTATTCCACATGATCTAAATACAGAATTGAATTTTAGTATGGCATATCACCCCCAAACTGACACCTAATCTAAAATCACTATTCAAACACTCAAGGACATGTTGAGAACATGATCAATGGAATTTAAAGGTAGATGAGATCAACACCTATCATTAGTTGAGTTCTCATACAACAATATCTTAAATTAGAGTATTCAAATGGAACCCTATAAAGATCTGTATAGGAATTAATGTAGAACTACTGCTCATTAGGATGAAGTTGGTGAGACAAAGCTTCTTAGGCCTGATCTTGTGAAAGAGATGACAAAAAAGGTTCATTCCATCCAAAAATATATAAAATATACTCAGATTCAATAGAATATCTATACTGACAACCATAAAAGGGACATGAATTTTTATTTTGGTGACAAATTTTTACTTATAATATCACTATGGAAGAGATTCATGTGGTTTGGGAAAAAAGGGAAGCTTATCCCCAGGTACATTGGTCCCTATGAAATCCTTGATCACATAAGAGGAGTGGCATATCGACTCTAAATTCCACTAAGTCTAGATCAATTTCATGATTTATTCCATGTATCCCACTTTAGGAAGTACAAACCTAATCCCTCACATGTACTAAATCTAGAGGTGGTACAACTGGAACATGAACTCTCTTATGAGGAGAAGCCGATGGAGATCTTGGACTATAGAGACAAGGTTATATGCAACAAGACTACCCACCTCATCAAAGTTTTGTAGAGGAACCATAAATATAAAGAAGTGATGTGGGAACCAGAGGAAACAATGAGGTAGAAGTATCCACACCTTTTCTCTGAGAGAATGAGTTGAAATTTTGGGCACAGAATTTTTTAAGGGTGGAGAATATAACAACCCAAACTTTTTAAATGATGTTTTTTGCCTAAAAAAATGTGTGTTGTATTATATTATACACAAAAAATCATAACTATTTAATAATGAAGTTGTATTTATGGATTATAAAGGGAAATGTGACTGTTAGGATTTGATCGTTATATGACCATTAGTCAAATATGATAGTTGTACAATATGACCATTGGAAACTATAATATTCTTAATAATTTTAACAATATAATTAGTGTTTATAATTATAAATTACAAAGGATAATTAATCTATAAAGGATAAGTGATGACCTCAGCCTGTAGAGTCATGTCGTATGAAGCCCATTTGTCAAAACTTGAGAGGGAGGTAGCATTATTGGGTTTCAACCTTGACCAAGCCCAATATAATATTCAACAAGTGAATCTAGAACAAAATATCCTATGGTAGAAGTTCAAGTTAGTGTAAATTGCCACTTGGTCAATGTTAGTCAAGCCACCCAATGAATCTATCATCATCACACACCTTACTCTTAGGTCATACGTAGGTGTTATCAGGGGTCACATGTCCAAGTATTAGTTACTAAAATTTTAATTTATTTTTATAATTTAAATTTGTATCCCGTCAATTCCTTTTTAATAATAGTTTTTCGTAATAAAATATAGGTTTAATGGATATGGAATTTGATAAATTGATTTTTCAGACACAAATTATACTTTTTAGAAAAGATATAAACTTTTATAATAAAATAAGGTATTATGAATATTATTTATTTTAATTAAATAGTATGTTAAAAAAATATTTAAATAATAATAATAATAATAATTTTAGTATGTCCTTAAAAAATTTTAAGTGTCTGGAATTTCACTATGCATTTCAACCCACCTTTTTTAAATAAATAAAGATTTTTATATTTAAAAATTAATATTATCATATTTATTGAATTATTATGAATAAATAAAAATAATTTTTTGAAATCGTCACATTGAAATTAGGTTAGGGTGAATTTATGATAATTTTATAAAATACCTTATTTCTTTATGAATAATAAAAATACAGTTTGGAGTTTTCAGTATGTTTAATGACTTCATAATTATGTAATAATGATGTAATAATTAATTGTCCATAATAAAAGACCTAAAATATGTTATTTTATTAATATAAAGTATTTTAATATATTTTATCCAATTTCCAAACCTATAATTTACTTTCCACATTCTAAAATGGAAAATTTGACTTTAAAAACATTAATTTTTTGAAAATATACTTTCTAGGCCAAAATAAGTAATAAAAATGATGGTAGGTTTTTGTGGGTTAAGATAACATAAATTTTTTTCCAAATTTTTAAAATAATGGAAAAAACCATGGTAAATCCAATGGTTTTTCATTTTCCACAACCGACATTTCCAAGCCCTATATTTGAAAACAATTAAATAAATCCTCCACTTTTACTATAAATACACACCCATATCACCTATCCGCTTCACTACCAATCCATAATCCAAGAATTTATGATTCTTCCCCTCCCAATAAATCCTCCCAAGGAGTACTCAGGCCCCTAAGGTTCCATTCCTCAAGATTTAAGAGTAACTCTTCAAGGTAAGGAAATTATCCTTCCTTTCTCTTCAATTTATGAACCTGTTTTTGTATATGTATTTTGAATGTTATGGTAACTATATTTTATTACAATTTTTTTCATAACATTACTTCCAAATTTTTTTATCAATGGGTGACCCTTCTCCCATCTCATTTTACCCTTATCTAAAACCATGTTTTATACCCGTTATGCTGCCAAATTTACTTCTCAAAATTTATATCTTCTCCTTAGGAAATTATCTTTTATTTTCATTGTGTAGATGCCCAAAATATTTTATTTACATGTTTATTCAACTATATCTAAAAGTTATTTATTTTATTTGGGTATTTTTTACATAATAAACCCACTTTCCCTTTTCATGGAATAAAAATGATGTAATGATCAAATATTTAAACACTTTTTTACACCATGATTTTTATAAGAAACACATTATCTATTCTACATTGGTTATTAATGAAATAATTGATTATTATATATGTGTATAACATTAAATAATACATATAAATGTTGTATTCTGATAGTGCTCCAATTCATTGGGTAATGAATTTAACCTCTATAGATGACATGCTTTACGATACCTCGGTGAATAACCTTGATAGTTTTCATTTATGAAACATTGGTGATAAACCTTGGTGATACTCTTATGAATGTATCATTAAAATTTTGTAGCCACATTTCCATATTATGATTCATGTTTTTATTATTATTATGATATGCCTCTTGATTATTCTTTATTTTTATACCTCATGTTCTTATTGATATGTCTCAAGATCACATGTTATATGTATCTCTTTCTTATTTCCTTAATGGGCTTCATGATCACCCCTTTACTTTCATATATGTCCCTAAGATATGATATATAGTAAAAGTAACCTATAGTGAATCCATGAAGTTTTCTTTCAAGTGGTTTTAGAAAAATGTTTTATGTTTTCATGTATTATGTTCCTGATTTTGAAGAAAATAAACTTTAAAAGATCATCTATTTTGTACCATGTAATGAAAATTCTATGTAATAAAAAGGAGGTATGCCATAAAAATGGTTGGGTAAATTAAATTATAAAGGTAAAAAGAAATAAACACATATATTAAATTGTATAAATAACTATTAAAATTGATTTTATGACATGGTTATATTTTTTTGATAATTATTGAGTAACACATGATTGAGGTATGGATAACTCTTAGGTTTAATATATTTTTGATGTTGAGGTAATAAATGGTAGATTTATTATGAGAAAATTGAGTTAGATAGCCTTGTAATTAATTATTTAATTTAATGAAAAATTGATCCATGGTATTTTTGATGATTTTTATATCGTTTTTGAGATTATAATATATATTGACTAGTGTGTGACTTTATGAACTAGTGGTTAATAAATTTGAGTGTTAAACATAGAGTTAATTTTTAAAGAAATATATAATCTCACAGTGGTTTAATGTCTTTGAGATTTAATTGGTTTTAAGAAATTTATGTTATATAGAATAAATGATTATGGTATATACATACAAGGGTATATGATTTTATGAATAATTAATATTGTTTGAGGAAAGATAAGTAGCTTGAAATAGCATATGAGAGTAAGGTATTTGTCTTATTTGAAGTTATATCATGAATGATGAATACGTTAAGACTACTCTCACCTACTTTTATTGTAAAGTGATAATTAAAATTTTGACGACACAATTTATTTAGGGGGGATGTAAAACCATGAAAATTTAAATTATATTTTTTATTTTAAAACCTAACATGTTCAATAGTTTTCTTCACATGCAACACTAAACCACAATGAACTGTGAAATTGTATATTACCATTAAAATATAGTTGTATAATGTGTGGGTAAAAATAGATGTAACCAATTTTTGAAATATATGTATAAACAAAAATAATGTCATTATAAATACTAAGATATTGACAAATTAAATTAATGTAGCTTAATAACTAATAAGACTAGTTTATGATTTAAAATGTAAGCTTTCTAAAAATTGGATTTTTAAGTGTTTCTTTAAATAAGTATATTAATGATAAAATATTTTTTTATATGAATAAAATATTAACACAAATTTGATTAGTAATTGATAAGAAATAAGAATAGGAATATCGATGTTTTTAAAAAGTTATTTTCCAATGAAAAATTTTTCATTATATTTTTATGTTTTTATTTATAAGTTAAATCCTAAATTTTTAGAATTTTAATTTGAAAAAATAAATTTTATTTTTTATTTCTTCATAAATATATTGTCTTAAGATGAAATTTTGGGATTTCTCTGAAAATATTGATTTTCATATGAATAGTGAAAATACCATTTTTGTTAAAACTATGACTCTTATGTAATCACTAAGATGTAAGGATAAATTAAAACTCACTTGAAACTTATCTTGAAAAATTATATGTTTTATAAGTAAAGTCATATATTTTAAAATAATATTTTTAATTTATAAACCAATATTTAATATTTTAAAACTTAAGTCATATTTTTCACTAAAACTATTTTAATGTTTTATACATTTATTATTTTAAAATTAACTTATATATCTTCTTGAAAATTTATATTAGTAAATGGATTTAAAATTTATAATGAGTATGTTCAAATTATCTAATAATGTTTATTTTATTCTTAGGCATAAAAAATGATTTACTGAGATAAAAACTAGTTACCATAGTAAAAGTTGGAAAGGTAAAGGTGGAAAATCTAATTTTAAAGAGTTGAAAACATGTGTGAAATTTAATGGCAGAGGCTTTCTTGACCTTCTCTCTTCCTCACACCATTATTTCTCAATTTTGGAGTCACTTTCTTTGAGATTGACTTCCAATTATTAAATATTTATGGGTATTTACATAAATTCCAAACTTTTTCACTTATAAAAGGGGCCTCTCACCACCCCTAAAATACCACTCCTAAAATTAGATTTCATAATTAAACCCTACACTTTATCCTTACCAATAAATCCTATCTTCCTTTCATTACCATCTAGTCAAAATATTTTATCCTAAGACCTCTATTTCCAAGGGATCTGCTTATGGAAATATCAAAGTGCTCAATGTGAGTAATCATTTTTCCATAATTTATTTCCATTATATATTACCTTTACAATTATAATTTTCAAATACCTATGTAATGAAATTGGTATTGACTTTAAAATAAATGTTATTATAATAAATTTAATAACCATTCATGTAAAGACCTGTAAATTTCAAGGAAATTTTTTTCTAAAATTCTTTGGGATTTTACGAGTATGTAGTTTCTGACGGAACCTGATTCTGAGGCCCGATGTGCCCGGAATCAATTTATGACGTTTAGCTCGAGTACATTCAGTGAACGAATGAGCGGGTTTTTCTATCTTTTGAACCGGTGCTCAGAATTGAAATCTGAGGGCACCAATGGAACCGCAGCCCCGATAATTGCTTAAGAGGAACTTTACCAAAGATGCATATGCTCAGGAGGAGTTGTTAAGAAAATGTGGATTAAATGAAAAGTAAAATAAAATTGTGTTACAATTTTATTTCTTTTTCTAAAGTGGTTTTAATCTACATGGGGTACTTGGGGTGGGACCCACAAGTTTCTAACTACTCATGTTAGGATATTTGTGAGGTGGGGCCCACACGAGCCGCAACTATTCACATTCCCAAACCCCTTAACTCCCCCCCTTTAAACCTGTTAAACCCCTTTTATTTATGTAACTCTCCCACATTAATTCATGCCAACACAATTAATCAATTAATTTAATTGAGTGTTTAAATTTTGTAACTTGAATGCATGGCATGTTTGAATAAAATAAGAGGAGCCTTATTTTATTTGGGGGTTATTTTTGTTGTGTGGGAGAATTTAGGAGAGAGCTCTATTCTCTCTTGAGGAACTACATCTCCTTCGTTGAAGAATGCCAAGACTCCGATGAAGAACATCGACTCAGTGACCCCGGATTCTTCTTCCTTTTCCTACTCCGCGGCAAGGAAGGAAACAACGATGCGGAAATTCGCCAACGATGTCTCGCTTTGTTCTCACCGTGATAAAAAGAGGAGACGCTGCTTCCTCCTCGGACGCTCTCCGTTGACTTCTACAAAACCTCACCACGTGATGCCGTCAAATGCAACACCGACGTTCGTCATCATTTGTTGAGGAAGGGGTTATCTTCATTCAAAGTTTTATTATCGACCTTCGTTGATTAAATTTTTGGCCTCTTGTTATCATCATAAAGGGAGGAGATCAGACTGCACAAACATGGCCGATCCTCCTCCCTTTATCTTGTTAATCTTCATTGATCATTGAGGCAAAGGTGGCTCGGTACCGTTGCACCACGCGGGAACGAAGAGGACCGCGACTGGAGCGGGCCGCGGCGAAGGTGCGTGGCGCCGTCGCGCCGTGCCAGTGAGGCCGAAGGAGGCTGCAGCCAGAAGAAGGCCGCAGTGGAGGGGCGTGACACCATCACGCCACGCCGGAGATTCAAGGGGCTGCGGCCGGGGTGGGCCGCGGTGGAGGGGCACGGTGTGGTTGCGCGGCGCCGGTCGGACTGGAGCTACAACCTAAAGCCGTGGCGGTCTTCAAAGGGGCGGTTAGCAGAGCCGGCCGCCGACACCACCTGGAGGTGGGACCCAAAGGGATCCCACGGTTACACAAGGCCGACCATCACAGCCAACCATTCGAAGAAATCGGGGATTCGTAACCCCCCGAAAGATCTTTAGGGCGGACCCCACAGGGTCCGCCGTTTCAGAGACAAGGGGGTGGCTCCCCCCTTCGCACCCCGCTCGGCCTTGAGCTGAGCCGCGACCGACTTTCAAGACGGGCCACGAAAGCCGAGCTGGGCTGCACCCAATCGGGCCTGACCCGGAACCGGGTCGGGTCGACCCGTTTCGGGCCGACCCAGGGGGTATTGGTCCGGGTCAGACCTGGCCCAAACCCCCTATTTTCAGACAAGTTCATTCAAACGCCCATATCTTGGGCTATGGACCTCTGATCGAAACAACGTCAATTGCGTCGGGATCCTTTGATTGAGACATTCGTTTTGGTATATTAAAATCAATGTTTCAGCAAAGTTTGGGTATGGCCGGGTTGGTTCGAACCCGAAACCAACCGGCCCTTGGAGTGGAAACGCTTATAACTTAACGACATAACATCCGAAAGACGTGTCATCAATCACGTTGTTTTCCTCTTAGTGATATGGTTCTTTTGTATTACTCCACTTGAGGTTTGGATGCAGCTGGACTATGGTTGGGTTGGTTTTAGCTTAAAAACCAACCGGGCCCCTGGAATGGAAAAGCCAATATCTCTCAGACTGGGCGTCTGATTGACGCGCCGACTGTCGTGTTGAGTTCCTATTGACGAGATGGAACTTTGTGATACATAAACTCTGGACTTCGTGAAAGTTGATGTATCGACCCTCTTAGCTCGTGGAGCAGACCCTCCCGGAATCAAGCGTGCTGTGTTCGGGAACCCTAGAGCTGGCTACGACTGTGACGACGATGGCGACTGTACTTGGATCCTACGTGGGTTTGGCAACGAGGATGACTATACTTGGATCCTCTGTGGGTTCAGCAGCGATGATGACTGTACTTGGATCCTACGTGGGTTCGGCAGTGATGGTTACTGTACTTGGATCCTACGTGGGTTTGGTAGTGATGACTTATGTACTTGGATCCTATGTGGGTTCGACAGAGGAGATGATTTAGAGGCTACATCTAATCATATCCACCTCTCTTCATGAGTAATATACCTGTGTGAGCTGAGTCTTGACTTCCAATCATTATCTACGATGTGATTTTCATGATTTCCTGTATGGATTGGGTTTTGCTTTCCTGTGTGGATTGGGTTATGCTTTCCTGTGTGGACTGGGTTGTACTTGGGCTCGTGAGTTGGAGCAGAACTGGAATTGATGACTTAGGTATATGTATGGGCATATACCTAAGCAGAGTTGGTAGATACTTGTGTTTGTATCTTTCCTTTTTTTTATATCCTTTGTGGATTCTAGGAGGCCTTTGGGGGTCTTTGGGTACCTACTGAGTATCGTATACTCACCCCTGCATGGGCTATGCCCACACTACGTTGTGTTGGTTGCAGACAACGGACAGTGATGATCATGGTTAAAGCTTGTGGAATAAGACGGTACCTAGAGGTGGACCACTTGGCGGGACGTACTCAAAGGAGATGGTCGGACCTGAGGAGCCAACAAGACTATCTGTACCCACCCTTCATGTGGGAATTTCGGAGGACAACTTGGTGGTTGCTTCTTACTTTTCAGCTGTTGTACTTTCTTTTCTTAGTTATACTGTACTTTCAGTTGGGTTTGTATACTGACCCATTTACATTCCAGCACTTACTTTTGTACTCAGTTTACTTAGTGTTTACTTCAGCTTCCATACTCTGTGGTTTTTTTTCTTATATAAAGGCAATGCCTTCCCTTTTATCGGGATTTACGCCTATGGTGCTAGTTGCCATCCCCTGGCCTATGGAATACGGGCTTAGGGTAGTGACGGCACGGGCCCTGAGGACGGGTCGTGACAAATTGGTATCAGAGGAGTCGGTTCTACTACAGAACATAGGACTCTGATAATTTCTTTCTGTGAAGCAATAGTGTTAAGTGTATTGAGTGTGGTTATCAGTCCAGGGAGTCCAGTGTTGGTGCGGCGGCTGACGTATCTATACACCAAGACCCTGACTTCTGATTTTCGACTCAGTGCTCAAAAACACTGATTGCAGATGTGTTTCAAAAGTTTTCTTTGTGATGAATTTGTGTCAACTCACCAGGTATATTGTATTAACCATGGCACACCTGTTTCTTTTCAAGATGGACCCACGACGACAGACAGCTAGGGTTCTATGATTTGTGTGAGATGGTAGCCCACCGAGCGATGAGGCCTCAGTGCAGGGCCCCATTACAGTGGAGGCACCGATAGTACCTCTACCCGCCGAGCCACTGATTCCACCAGCCCCAGCAGTTGAGAGTGCACGTCGCCTGAGTGCACTACATGAATTTTAGTGTTAGAGGACACCCAGGTTCCGTGGAGAGACAGACCCTCAGACATCCGAAGATTGGCTGGAGGCTATTGTCTAAGTCTTTAGATTAGTAATGACACCAGCTGACCTCATGGTGATCCTTGCGGTGAGTCTCCTGCACGCAGCAGCAGGTAGATGGTGGAGCATGATGCTCCAGGTGCACGATGAGGCATCACTTCTATGGACAGACTTCGAGAGTTTCTTCCACTCGGAGTTCGTTCCAGCCACCCTTTGTGCGGTGCGCATCCAGGAGTTACTGCAACTGCGGCAGGGCAACATGACAGTAGCCCAGTACTCAGCGAGATTTACTAATCTCTCACGCTACTCCACGGACATGGTACGTGACCCATTCTTCCGGGCCCGGACCTTCGATCAGGGATTAAGGCATGATATAAGAGCTTCCATGATCTCCCTCAGCATTCCGACGTAGGCAGGAGTACTGGAGCAATCCCTTCTTGTAGAGAGCTTTCTTATTGAGCCTACACCAGCAACGAGACCTACCACAGGGCAAAACTTAGCAGATTCTTCTGTATTCGGCAATAGACAGATGTCACAGAGGTCTAAGCGGACCAGACCATTAAGTGGGAGACCTCAGGATACTGGTTCGGAGGTGCGGGGAACACGAAGCAGTGCCAGTCATTCGAGAGGCAGACAGTGCTATGCATGTGGCGAGCAGGGCCGCATGGCTCATGATTTCCCAACCCACCATGTAGAGGAGCAGCAGACAGTTGAGGGACCACCCAGGCAGAGGTAGAGGTTTGATCGTGGCGGTCCGCAGGGAGCAGGCGGATGAGGCAGAGGAGCTGGCCGAGTAGTGGGTGGTGGGTGACGCTTTGAGGCTCTACCACCACCACCACCAAGAGGTTCACCCCGACCACAGGGAGTTGGCAGATAGAGGTAGGCTTAGCTTCAGGCAGTGGAGGCCTACGACCACCGCACACCTGATATGATTCAAGGTACTATATGTGTCTACTCCACCCTTGCTGCAGTTCTTATAGACACAGGAGCGAGTCATTCTCTCATTACAGCTGCCCTTGTTTAGAGCTCAGAGATTCCGACGAAGCCGTTGGCTCGATCCTTATGGCTATAGACTCCTACGGGAGTAGACTCGATGATTCCGCACTAGTTTCGGTAGTGTGAGCTTACTTGAGGAGGCGAGAGCTTCGGCTGGGATCTTCTTGTAGCGGCGTTGAGGCTTTACGACGTCATATTGGGCATGGATTGGTTATCTATGGTCCATGCTCAGATCGACTGTATTAGGTGCAAGGTGCGGTGTATCCGCACCGATGGGAGCAGGTTCACCTTCACTGGCAAGAAGGGAGCCTTTGCAGCGCAGTATGGACTCATGCGGAGGAGAGGATAGCCGATCACCCATCAGTTGGCTAGTCTCATCCTAGGAGCAGTTGATGTGCGGAGTCCGAGTTTTCCTGTTGTGGTGGATCAGTATGCGGACATTTTTTCTGACAATGTTCCAGGACTACCTCCTCATAGAGAGGTAGACTTCTATATTGATCTATACCCTGGGACATCCCTAATATCTACTCCAGCATATCGGATGGCTTCTGCTGAGCTTCGAGAGCTACGAGTACAGCTGGAGGACTTGTAGGGCAAGGGATTCATCCGACCCAGTGTTTCACCCTGGGCTTCCTCGATTTTGTTCACCAAGAAGGCAGATAGGATCTTGCGACTATGTGTCGACTACCTTCTTCTAAATCAGGTGACCGTAAAGAACAAGTATCCACTTCCGAGGATCGATGACCTGTTTGATCAGCTCAAGGGATCACGATGGTTCTCAAAGATAGATCTCAGGTCAGGCTATCATCAGCTCAGAGTTCGAGTTGAAGATGTGTAGAAGATGTCCTTCAGGTGTCAGTATGGCTACTTTGAGTTCTTGGTTATTCCTTTCGACATAACCAATGCTCCAGCAGTGTTCATGATTCTCATGAATAGGATCTTCCAGCCTTACCTCGATCGATTTGTCGTAGTCTTCATCGATGACATATTAATTTACTCGACCACTGAGGAGGAGCATTCCTACCACTTGCAGGTTGTACTGGACACACACTGAGAGCACCATCTTTATGGTAATCTCTTGAAATGTCAGTTCTGGATTCGAGAGGTCCACTTCTTGGGGCATGTCATCTCTGAGGTGGGAGTTGTGGTGGATCCTGTGAAGATTGAGGCAGTACTAGCTTGGGAGCCACCCAGGAGTGTGATAGAGGTGCGGAGTTTCCTAGGTCTGGCTGGGTACTATCAGAGATTTGTGCCAAACTTCTCCAGAGTTTTAGCACCGCTTTCATCTTTGAAGAAGAAGGGGAAACCCTTCGTGTGGTCAAATAGATGTCAGCAGAGCTTCCAGGATCTGAGATAGAGATTGACCAGTGCACCCATCTTGAGGCTACCGGAGGAGGGCGTAGGGTACGTAGTTTACTGCAATGCATCAGGGACCGGACTCGGGTGTGTACTGATGCCGGAGTGGACAATGATCACCTATGATTCATGAAAGTTGAGGCAGCATGAGCAGAACTACGCTACCCATGACTTGGAGTTAGTGGCAGTGGTCTTTACCTTGAATATGTGGCGGCACTATCTGATGGGAGAGCACTTTACAGTCTACTATGACCACCAGAGTCTCAGTTACATCTTCTCACAAAAGGACCTAAACCTGAGACAGCGATTATGGATCGACTTCCTCTAGGACTATGAATTTGAGATAGTCTGTACTCCTGGGAAGGGGAACATAGTAGTTGATTATCTCAGCAGGAGGTCGGGCATTCAGCAACTTGGAGAGGCGACAGAGCAGTTAGCCGCTTTGAAGATATCCTTCATGGATAGAGATGGGTAAGCCTTCCTACAGTCCCTCACAGTCACTCCTCCACTTCTTCAGCAGGTCAGAGAGGCACAACGTGGTGATGTTGACTGTGAGACACGACGTGCTCAGATATCCACAGTACAGGCACTTGATGGATTTTCTGTAGGAGGATAGCATGTCATCCTCTTCAGGGGATGTACCATGGTACCAGCTGCTTTAAAGTAAGAGGTACTGATAGAGTTTCACCCTTCACCTTTGGCAGTACATCCAGGAGTAGAGAATATGTATCAGGATCTCAGACGATAGCACTGGTGGTCGGGTATGAAGAAGGTTGTGGCTGAGTTCGTTTCATGATGCCTCACCTGCCAGTAGGTGAAGGCAGAGCACCAAGTACCAGTAGGCCTGGTACAGCCCTTACAGATCCTATAGTGGAAGTGGGACGGGATATCTATGGATTTCGTGATAGGACTTCCACATACTTCCAGAGGACACGACTCCATCTGGGTGATTGTTGACTGACTCACCAAGTCAGCCCACTTATTACCTATTAGAGAGCAGGGCTCAGTGGAGAGCTTGGGATGCCTCTACATTCATGAGATTTTATGGATTCATGGTGTGCCATCATCTATCATCTCCGGTCGAGATGCTCTCTTTACTTCCCAGCTTTGGAAGGGGTTGCAGGATGCTTTTGGGACACAGCTATGCCTGAGCACTGCCTTTCACCCAAAGATAGATGGCCAGACGTAGAGGACCATTCAGAATCTCGAGGACATTCTTCGTGCATGTGTCCTTAACTTTGGTCGCAGTTGGTAGGATCACCTACCCTTGGTGGAGTTTTCGTACAACAACAGCTACCACTCCACCATCAGGATGGCACCATACAAGGCATTGTATGGCCGACCTTTCAGATCACCTTTGTGCTGGACAGACCCTGGGGAGTCAGCACTTGTAGGACCATAGATGGTTCAGGCTACAACAGAGAATATGCAGATCATCCAGGAGCGAATGAGGACTGCCCAGAGCCGATAGAAGTCCTATGCTGACAAGAGGCGGAGACCACTAGAGTTCGAGGATGGTGACCACGTTTTCTTACGGGTCTCACCTCGATGTGGACTATGGAGATTTGGCCGGGGTGGCAAGTTATCTCTGTGCTTCATCCGACCATTCCAGGTTCTCAGCAGGATAGGAAAGGTGGATTATCGCCTAGATCTTCCACCTCAGTTGCACCGGGTGCATGACGTCTTCCACGTATATCAGCTGAGGATATACGTGCACGACCTGACGCATAACATCGACCATGGGGAGTTGTACGTGGATGTAAATCCCTGAGGTGGGAGTAATGTAAAGACCCGTAAATTTCAAGGAAATTTTTTTCTTAAATTCTTTGGGATTTTACGAGTACGCAGTTTCTAACGGCACCTGATTCTGAGTCCCGGTGTTCCCAGAATCAATTTCCAAAGTTTAGCTCAGGTACGTTCAGTGAACGAAAGAGTGGGTTTTTCTATCTTTTGAACCGTTGCTCAGAATTAAAATCTGAGGGCAACAATGGAACTGCAGTGCTGGTAATTTCTTAATAGGAACTTTACCAAAGATGCGTATGCTCTGGAAGAGTTTTTTAAAAAATGTGGATTAAATGAAAAGTAAAATAAAATTATGTTACAATTTTATTTTATTTTCTAAAGTGGTTTTAATCTACATGCATCTGCCCTTGATTTTATTATATGGTTTTATCTCATTGTTTTTTATATATTTTCATTCATACCCTATAAATCCTTATCGGATATTTCTTACTTTATAGAGTATGATGCCCATAAGGGATATTGATAGCTCAAATATCATTTCTTTGAGTTATAATGTTTTATCATGAGAATTGTTCTTCAATGATTGAGTTCCCACATCATAATATTTTATTATATGGTATTTTATAATCCACTTTGGAAAAATTAATTTTTAATATAAAAAATGTTTTATTACTCTATTTATAATGTGAGTTTTCAGCAAAGGTAATTTCAAAGTATTAGAAATATTATTTTTATAATCAAATGTTTTATATTTAACTATGAATTTCCTAAATAAATCTTTATGTAATATTCAAGGCTCTATTATTGTTTATTTTTTAAAAAAAGTAAGAGTTTTTTAAAAAAAATCTTCACCTTTTTTAAAGTTACTTTTGAAAGTGACATGTAAGTTTTATATTTTATGTTAGTGTTAAAAATGTTTTCTAAAATCTCTTTTAAGATTTCAAATCCATTTAAATGTTTATATTGAAATAGATTTATACTCATGGGATTTATATTACATGATTTATCCTCTAATATATATATATATATATATATAATTTAGGATATTGAACTCAGGGTATCAAACAATTCAATTCATGATCCCTTTTTGTGTGATAGCATTCAAAAAAATCTTTTGCAAGAATTTTTTTTATCCATGTGAACATCCTAATGGGTTTCCATTGTTACACTAGTGATATGTTCTTTTACAAACATACACATTCATTCTCTGGATGACTTTAGTAACATTCTTCTCTATTAAATATATGATTCATTACTGCCTTTATCTCAGAAAAATATTCACCTTGAATAGAAATAACTTTTCTTATAATAACTTTACTTTGTGAATACCCTATTTTCCATTTATTTGATTGAAGGATCTTCACTTAGATTCTATAAATAGATTTATTGGGGAAATTATTGTCTTGATTATATACCCATTAATCTAGACGGTGTTTGTTTGAGGGATGATTACATAGAAATATATTCCTTTTGTTGATTGGGGAACTATTGAAAATCCATATATTCATTATTCTGATACAGAAGTTTATTGATTAATCAGGAAATTTGACTAAGTATAGTGTAACCATCTACTTTCTTTTCTCTATATTGGTTACAATCATGTTATCTCTTTTATTGACATGGGGAAAATTATTGACATTTCATATGTTGTTATTCAAATATGGATGATTATTAGAAAATTTGATTGTGTATTGTTTACTCGTGATCTCATATAATGAATACATTGGACTTAAACAGGTGATGGGTGGGGATCAACATTATATATCCCCTATATGTATTAGTAAGTCTCATAAAAAACATGTCTGGTTATTTGGTTTATGTCTTCCCAATTCATCAAGATGTCTTGAATACGACCTTGATGGAAAGAATGATTTCATAGCTACAACCATGATGGAAAGAATGATGTTGTGCCTAAGGCCATGATGGTAAGATAATGATATTTATAATTATGCATTCCATCACCATGAATTCAATTATCTATTTATTTTCATTGTTATCCATGGATATATTATGCTGTTAGCTTTAGTTGATTGTGAAATTATGATGATTACTTATTTCTGTCATAATATTATTTTCATGTCACTAGTGCAAAAAACGTTTTTTACGTCACCATTTTTTACGTCGGTTATATATAACCGACGTGATAATCTGTGAAACGTGATTTTTTATGTCAGTTATTTTATAACCGACGTAAAAAATGCAGTGAGTATACTTTTAACATTGGTTATTTTAATAACCGACGTTACAAATCACGCATGTTCGTTTTTTACGTTGGTTATAAATTAAACGACGTAAAAAACCAAAGCGCGGGGTTTTTAACATCGGTTATTTGATAACTGATGTAATAAACAAGGCATTTGAGGCCTTTTTGATGTCAGTTATTTTATAACCGATGTAAAAAACTGTGATTTCTGATGTATTTTTTATGTTGGTTATTCTATAACCGACGTAAAAAATCAACACGAAGATTTTTTTACGTCGGTTATAAAATAACTGACATAAAAAAATCCATATCTGATACATTTATAATTTCGGTTATTAAATAACTGACGTTATAAAACATTTAAAAAATTAAAAATCCCCATGGATTGTCATTTATGATTTTTCGATCGACAGTCTGTAGGCTCATATCTCTCGCGCGGTAAACCCTAATCGTCTCGTCGATCTCGCTATGTTAAACTCGTTTTGCCTTCATCATTTATCATCTTTACTCTTCTTGGATCTATCATCTCAACTCACAACACTCAATTAAGCCTTCCGTGAATTTATTTCGTTCATTTTTTCCCCCGGATAGTCTATATTTATGTTCTGTGATTTTTGTGTTTAAACTAGGTAAGATTCTTCCATTTCAAACCCTCTTACCTCTTTTTGCCATCATCTTCTTATTTATCATCCTCAGATCTATTAGATCGACTCAAAATATTCACTTAAGCCTCAACTACTTCTATTTAGTTTGTTTTTGTTTTGCGAATTCCCGACATTGATGGTAATTTTTGTTTTCATTGACAACTTATGATCTCATTCACCTATATTACTGCATAGAATGGTTATTGATTAAATGTACGAATTCGGAAATGATATTTCATGTGTTTTTGTTTCTTATGTTTATCCTCATTTATATGAGAATCTATTAGACATATAATGTAATGGTTGTTGACCTTTATGTCCCTTTGATGCATCGCTATGTCTCATGATTCGAAATAAAAATGGGTTCTGCTGAGGGCTTACCCTAGTATTTTTTTAGGCCTTGGCCAAGGCCTTGACAATATGTTTAAGATTTATAGAATTATCCATTACCTCATTATGATATTAGTTATTGAGAAAATTGTGATCATTTGACTAGTTGAATATCATTGGTTATTTTTAATTATCATATGATCATTTAAGTAGCCATATTTAATAATATTTAATTCCATCTATTTCATATTGAAGTATATATTAAATGCATGTGTTTTTAGTTGTTCACTATGCCTAGTCTTTATATGTAAAACATTGTTTGGGGGGTTTTCCGGGGGGGTGGGGGTTGTCCAGAGGGTTAGGGGTGTCCAGGGGGTGTCTAAGGGGGTGGGTGGGTGTAGGGGGCTATCCAAGGGGGTGGAGCCTTTCCAGAGGGTTTTTCGGGGGTTTTCCGGGTGGTGTCTAGGAGGGGTGGGGGTGCTGTCTGGAGGGGTGGGGTGTTTTCCAGGGGGTAGGGTTGTCCAAAGGGTTGGGGGTGTCCATTGGGGTGTCCAAGGGGGTGGGGGGTGGTGTCCAGGAGGGGTGGGGGGCTGTCCAGGGGGTGGGGGGCTGTCCAGAGGGTTGGGGGTGTTCAGGGGGGGTGTCCAAGGGGGTGGGTGGGTGTGGGGGGATATCCAAGGGGGTGGGGGCTTGTCCAGAGGGTTTTGGGGGTTGTTCGGGGGTGGGGGGGGGGGGGCTGTCCAGAGGGTTGGGGGTTCCAGGGGGGTGTCCAAGGGGGTAGGGGGTGGGGGTGGTGTCCAGGAGGGGTGGGAGGTGCTGTCTAGAGGGGTGGGGCTGTCTAGGGGGTGGGGGGATATCCAGAGGGTTGGGGGTGTCTGGGGGGTGTCCAAGGGGGTGGGTGGGTGTGGGTGGTTGTCCACGGGGGTGGAGGCCTGTCCAGAGGGTTTTGGGGGTTGTCCGGGGGGTGGGGGGTTGTCTAGAGGGTTGGGGTGTCCAGGGGGGTGTTCAAGGGGGTAGGGGGTGGGGGTGGGGGTGGTGTCCTGGAGGGGTGGGGGTGTTGTCCAGAGGGGTGGGGGCTGTCCAGGGGGTGGGGGGCTGCCCAGAGGGTTGGGGGTGTCCAGGGGGTTCCAAGGGGGTGGGTGGGTGTGGGGGGCTGTCCAAGGGGGTGGGGCCTGTCTAGAGGGTTTTGGGGGTTGTCCAGGGGTGGGGGTGATTCTCAGGTTTACTCCATTTTCTCCAATTTTCTATCAACCATGTAGGCACCATGGTTTTCTTTGATTCAATGGAATATAAAACTGTTATATCTAACTATATTTTGTTTTAAAAATAATATTTAAGAATATTTTTTTAAATACCCATTGATTTGTTTTATATTTCAAAATTGTTTTACATTCATATTATTATTTTTTTCATATAAACATATATTTGTCTTATCTTAAAAATATATATATTTTTGATATTTTTTCTAGGTAATAATGATTCTAAGTTGGATTATGGCACATCAAATGAGCAATGAATATGAGGAAGGTGTTGATGCCTTTTTGGAATTTTTTAAACGAAATGTTCCAAGTAGTGACATTTTTTTCTATCCATGCCTGAAATGTTTGAATATGAAGAAGTTGAAAAGTTGAAAGATAAAAAATCATCTGATTTGTCATGGTTTTAATCCGAGTTACATCCCTTGGATTTAGCATGGTGAAACTGGACATAATGTCACTGATGATGATGATTCGCAAGATGGTAACTCTGATGGAATTGAAGAAATGATTCACGATATTGTAGCAGAACAAATTGATATAGAACAGACAGTTGCACATCTATATGGTGATGCTGAAAAACCATTATATCCTAGTTGTACAGATTTTACGGTTTTGTCGGCAATGTTAAGATTGATTAACCTGAAGGAGAAACATGTATGGAGTGACAGAATTTTTACAGAGCTGCTACAATTGATGAAAGATATTCTTCCAAAAGATAACAATCTTCCAGATTCACATTACAAGGCCAAGAAAATATTATGCCCGATGGGATTGGGATACAAGAAAATACATTTCTGTCCAAATTACTACATTATATATAGGAAGGAATATGAATTTCTTTCAGAGTGTCCTAAATGTGGGACATCACGGTATAAGGTGAAAGAAAAATCACAGGCTGATGTAGAGATTATAAAGCTCCCTTCAAAGGTATTTTGGTATCTTCCTATAATTCATCGTTTCAAACGTTTATTTTCTAATTCACATGATTAAAAAAGGTTAATATAGAATGCTGATGAGTAGGTATGTGATGGAAAAATATGTCATCCAGCTAATTGTCCACAATGGAAGAAAATTGATGTGCAGTATTCTACATTTGGAAATGAAATTAGAAATCTCAGACTAGGGTTGTGCATATATGGAATGAATCCATACCGAACTCTCATTAGCACACATAGTTCATGGCCTATTTTATTGGTAATTTATAACCTCTCTCCTAAAGTTTGTATAAAGCGCAAATATTTCATGTTGAGTATAATGATCTCTGGTCCAAAGCAGCCCGACAATGATATTGATGTTTACTTGTCACCGTTGATTGATGATTTGAAACTGTTATGGGCTGATGGTATTAGGGTGTATGATTTTTATAAAATAGAATATTTTCAACTGCATGTAGTGCTTCTTTTCACTATAAATTACTTCCCAACGTATGTAAATTTTTTTGGATACAGTGTTAAAGGGCATAAATCATGTCCAATTTGCGAACAACAGATGTCATATTGTCAATTGCATCATGGGAGGAAAACAGTGTACATGGGTCATAAAAAGTTTTTGCCTATGGATCACCCTTATAGAAGACTAAAAAAAGGCATTCAATGGCTCACAAGAATTTGATACTGCTCCAAAACCTTTATCCCCTGATCTGTATTTTGAGAGGGTGAAAACCTTGATGTGACATTGGGAAAGACACAGAAATCTGGTAATGATAGACATATTTGGAAGAAAAGGTCAATATTTTTTGAGCTACCATATTGGAGGTATCATGAAGTTAAACATAATATTGATGTCATGCACGTGGAGAAGAATATCTGTGATTGTTTGATGGGAACATTGTTAGATATTAAAGGAAAGACAAAAGATGGGTTGAATGCAAGATTAGACTTACTATCAATGGGAATACATTTAGAGTTAGCTCCCACTCCTAAAGGAAGACAAACATTTCTTCCCCCATCTTGTCATACATTATCGAAGAGGGAAAAAATTAGCTTTTGTTAGTGTCTTCATGAAATCAAAGTGCCTCAAGGTTATTCTTCAAATGTAAAAAATTTTGTCTCCTTGAAGGACTTGAAGTTGATAGGTATGAAATCACATGATTGTCACGTCATGATGCAACAAATTCTACCAGTTGCATTGTGTGGAATATTTCCCATTCGTGTCAGAAAGACTATAATGAAGTTGTGTTATTTTTCAATTCAATTTGTAACAAGGCGATTGATGTGAATGCTTTGAACATTTTGGAAAAGGATGCAATTTTTATACTTTGTCAATTGGAAATGTATTTTCCACCAACTATTTTTGATATATTGGTGCATTTAATGATTCATCTGGTTCGAGAAATAAATCTTTATGGACCTGTATATCTTTGTTGGATGTATCCTTTTGAAAGTTATATGAAAATATTAAAGGGGTATGTTAAAAATCTATATCGACATGAAGCCTCCATTATTGAAAATTATATTTCTAAGGAGGTAGCAGAGTTTTGTACGAGTTACTTGGCTGTGGCGCAACACATATGTTGCCTCTATCTCTCCATAAACGAGTTAATAATGAGGGAAAGGGGATTCGTGGCTTGAAATCCAAATTATTTTTAGCTGAACAGATGAAGAAGTTAGAATCATACATCTTGAATAACATAGCTGATGCTCAACCGTATATCACATTGCATATTAATGAGTTGAAATAATGTCATCCAAAGAAGAAAGAAATGTGGATTTTGAATGAGCACAACAAAACTTTTTTTGTCTTAGATTAAAAAGACTTTGCTTGGTAGATCAGATGTATCAGAGACATTAAAATGGATAGTGGGTGGTCCATGTTTAAATGTGATAACATGGTCCGGTTATGACATTAATGGCTATACATTTCATACGAAAGCTCAGGACAACAGAAGGGATATTCAGAATAGTGGTGTATTGGTGTTTGCAGAAGCAATGCATTTTTCGAGTTCTAAGGACAAAAACCCAATTTCTGCATCAAGTGAATATTATTGAGTGATTGAAGACATATGGGAGGTTGATTACATTAAAATTAAAGTTCATGTTTTTAACTGTAAATGGTTTATCGGTAACAACAGTGTCAGACACGGTGAATTTGGAATGACACTTGTTAATCAGAATAGATTGGAAGACACAACTGATTCTTTTATGATGGCAACACATGCAAAACAAATTTTCTATGTAGTAGATCAATCAGATATGCAGTGAGATGTTGTTTTACAAGGAAAAAAAATATGTTGGTGAGGATGAACTTGATGAAGATGCTGATTTATGTGAGATCCCTACTTCCATGGAAAGATTAACAGAACATAATGATGAGCATGTTGAAGACATGGTTTGTACCATAAGTAATGATTACGATGAAGGAATTTGGGAAATCAATCCATTTTTACATTCCTAAAATTACAGGTAACATATTTTTATTTCTTTTTTACATTTATTTTTTTCATAAATGTTAGTTATTGTAAGTTTTTTATTTATTAAAATGTGTTTTAAAACAAAATAAGTATAATTTTTTGTTTTTTTTAAGTTTTTTTAGTTTAATTTATCATATTTATAACCATTACATGAATTATATATCTATTATTTTTGTTCAGTGATAATTACTTTACCATGTTTACCAAGTTTACCATGTTTACCATGTTTACCATCTTGACCATCTTTACCATCTTTACCATTGTTTAACATGATTACTATATTACCAATGTTTACTATTATGTAACTTAGTACACATTTCTATTTTATGATTACAGTAGTATTAAAATATTTGAATTTTTATATTTGTGAACTAACGTTTGTTTTTTTTATTTAAAGGATAATGAAAGATCATTCAGTTGATCAACCACATGATTCTGGAGATGAGCATATTGCTGGTCATACCTCTGGGGATGAACATTCACATGCTCCTATTATGACAAAGAGATCAAAGGTTGGTAAACGTGGGTGCACACATTTACCAAAATTATCACTTGCTCGTACGAAGGATCAAAGGATAGTTGTTGAGTTTGATGATGATGATATTCCTAGAGGTCCGAATGCAGAAGATTTTAAGAGTTTTGTAGCAACTCAGTCTATGAACAAAGTAAGCATTTTGTATGATGATTGGAGAAGTGTGGATAAAGTGATAATCTCTTAGTTGTGGGAGACAATTTTGGTAAGATATTTTTTTATTGTTTGACTATTCTTTTAATGTTTCTAGTATATATAATATGTTTAACCTCTTCTTTATTAGATTACATTTGATATTCCTAACACTGGAGAAGTCAGAAAGAAATGATTATCATTGGATGCCAGGAGATGGAGGGATTTCAAATCAACCCTCTCATCTGATTTCATTTATGGTCATAGGAGTCAAGATAATCCATGTCGTATATATCCTTTTATAGATGAAGTCACATGGAGACAATTTTTTGAACGTAGAAGAAAAGAATCATTTTTGGTAAGGGCAATGTAAACTTTTATAATATTTCTTATATAAATGATCTTATTAGTGTTTTGTTAATGGTTTCTCATTCTTAATTTATAACAAACAAGGAAAGCTCATCAGGAGATCTAATCTAAAAATGTATACCCGCATAGTTTATCTATGGGAGGGTATGCATTTTCTAAACAACAAATGATGGCGGAAAAATTCAACAACTAAGAGATGAGTCTTCAAGATCTGGAGAGGTGGACCCTCCATCCCCTCCATCTAGACATGAAAAATGGAAGAGAGCTCGGAAGGGGAAAAAAGGGCAATATATTTCAGAAGAATCAAGAATCGCAGCTGAGAGAATTGTAAGATATCTATTTTATTTATTTAAGTTAAATATTTTCTTCATATAATTTCAATCATTACAGAAATGTTCAATTAAGTAATACAGGACTCTCTTGAGGAGCAGAGTTCATAGGGGACATTTACAGCTACTGGGAGGGAAGATATTTTATTTGTAGCATTGGGAAGGCCCGAACATCCTGGTCGTGTAAGAGGATATCCGGCAGGTGTATCAGTAAGAAAAGTGTTTCCATGTTCTTCAACTTCTAAAGTTGAGGGGGTTTATAAAAAAATAGAATCCTTGGAGGATGAAGTTCATAATATTAATGCGAAGATGGAGGATAAGATTAGAGCATCGGTGCAGTCTATGTTTGCAGACATGCAAAGACAATTTCAGACTGTAGCTCCCACTCCTCCGCCTCCCCCTGCAGACCCCATTATTTATCCTCCACCTCCGCCAGTAGCTCCCACTCCCCCACCTCTGCTTGCGGACACCATTTTTTATCCTACTCCTCCGCCGTAGCTTCCTACTAATTGCAAGTTTTATTTTGATGATTCTCAACATAATATAGTAGCATATGGGTTGGTATATTGTATATGAGATACAGTTCATCATCAATAATTAGAGTTAGAGAATCAGAGGGTCACTGTATAGGATATTATAGATAGATCAGATCGGGTACCATTACCTACAGATGAGGTGGAGACAGTTGGACATAGTATCAGCCATTTTTTAATGTGGCCATCCAGACTTCTTCGACTCATTACCATAGAGGTATGAATGTTATATCTTTTATATTATTTTTTTATTAAAGTTGTTTTATCATTTTAAAACTAATATATTTTTCAATTTATTTTTACAAGAATACTTCAAAGGTAAATAAATACTGTATAGAAAACAATAAAGACAAATGGCTATGACATCAGATACAAATTCTAGTTGTCTTGACAGATTGTCAAGATATTCAAATTTGTTGGCGGGTCATTCTGAGTTTCCAATAGAAGCTCATGTTTTTGGACGTGAAATAAGTGTGAGGATTATGAAAACTGATATCATGGAGCTTGTTACTGGAGATAAGTTGGGCATCAACGTGGTGAAATTTTTTTCCATGTATGTCTTAATAGCTTTTCCCTGCGTTATATTTATTAAAAATGTATACTTATGTATGTTTTTTATTAGGTATCTTTATAAAATTTGTGAGAGGAATGAGCTGACAGATGTATATGGATTCATGGACCCTCAATTGATTTCCCTTGAAGCATGTGCATTGAATGAGGAACAAAGAATGGTTTATATTGCTGAAAGACTTGAAAAGAATATAGTCACACAATGTTGTATGATGCCTTTTTGTGAGAGGTATGAAACACATCTCTCTCAAAGATTTAATTATCTTTTAACATAAAAAATCACTAACATTAAATTTCCTTTTATCAGTGATCATTGGATGTTAGGGCTTTTTTTCCCAAGGGAGAAAGCACTTTATTGGATATGCTCTGTCCATGATGATGTGCGGGAAAGTTTTAAGAATATATTGGAAAAGTAAGTTTCAATTTCTCAATAGTTTTATATATTATAATGAATTTTAAATTTACCCCATTCGTATTATTTTCTAATACTGCATGGTCCTACTTTCGAAAAAACACAAAGAAAAGGAGTGCAAAGATCAAATATGTAAATGCGAAGGTAAATATCCATTTATAATTTTTACTTTTGATTTATTAAATAAAAATTATATATTGAATTTACACTCATTAAAACAGAATTTTCATGAACAACAAGGCGTCATTGAATGTGAATATTATATGTTAAGATTTATGTATGAAATAATAACAATTGGGACAGTTGTGAATTTTGACCTGGTAAGATTTACTCTTAAACTTTGCTATAATATTTCAATTTGATTTATTCATTATACACGTTAACTACTATCCTTTTCATTTGTAGCTTTTTGATGACCCTCAACCCCATACTGCTGAAGACATCAAACACTTACAAGTGGAGTGGTCAAATTATTTTATAGTTTTGATTAAATTTTAGTTGTTTGTAATGTAAAATGTAATTTTGAATATTATCGTTGTAATTGTGTATTTGGTAATTTTTTAGGTTGGATTTAGTTTTTTTTTGAAGTTGACAGTGTAAGTTTTGAATGTTATATATGTGAATGTTTAATTTTTCTCTACTTCTTTTTTTGGTCTACTTATGATGGTTTTTATGGTATGGATTCTGGTCTAGGGGGGTTCCAAGGGTGTGGGGGGTGTTCAGTGGGGTTGGGGGGTGTCCAGGGGTCTGGGAGGGCTGTCTGGTGGGGTGGGGGGGCAGTCCAGGGGGTGGGAGGGATGTCCAGGGGTGTGGGAGGGCTGTCCAGGGGTGTGGGAGTGTTGTCCAGGGGGTGGGGGGGATACATGAGAGTGGGGGTTGTCCAGGGGTGTTTGGGGATGTCCAGGGGTGTGGTGGGGGCTCCAATGGGGTGGGGGAGGGCTGTCCAGGGTGTGGGGGGTATAGATGAGGGTGGGGGGGTTGTCCTGGGGTGTTTGGAGCTATCCAGGGGGTCGGGGGCAGTCTAGGGGTGTGGTGGGGGCTGTCAAGTGGGGTGAGGGGGTGTTGTTCAGGAGGGTGGGGGGTTGTCCAGGGGTGTTTGGGGTTGTCCAGGGGGTCGGGGGCAGTCCAGGGGTGTGGTGGGGCCTCCAATGGGGTGGGGACTGTCAAGTGCGGTGAGGGGGTGTTGTTCAGGAGGGTGGGGGGTTATCGAGGGGTGTTTGAGGCTGTCCAGGGGGTCGGGGGGCAGTACAGGGGTGTGGTGGGGGCTCTAATGGGGTAGGGGCTGTCAAGTGGGGTGAGGGGGTGTTGTTCAAGAGGGTGGGGGTTGTCGAGGGGTGTTTGGGGCTGTCTAGGGGGTCGGGGCAGTCCAGGGGTGTGGTGGGGGCTGTCAAGTGGGGTGAGGGGATGAGGGGGTGTTGTTCAGGAGGGTGGGGGTTGTCGAGGGGTGTTTGGGGCTGTCCAGGGGGTCGGGGTAGTCCAGGGTTGTGGTGGGGGCTCCAATGGGGTGGGGGATATCAAGTGGGGTGAGGGGGTGCTCTTCAGGAGGGTGGGGGTTGTCCAGGGGTGTTTGGGGCTGTCCAGGGGGTCGGGGGGCAGTCCAGGGGTGTGGTGGGGGATCCAATGGGGTGGGGGCTGTCATGTGGGGTGAGGGGTGCTGTTCAGGAGGGTGGGGGTTGTCGAGGGATGTTTGGGGCTATCCAGGGGGTCGGGGGTAGTCTAGGGGTGTGGTGGGGGCTCCAATGGGGTGGGGGCTGTCAAGTGGGGTGAGGGGGTGCTATTCAGGAGGGTGGGGGTTGTCGAGGGGTGTTTGGGGCTATCTAGGGGGTCGGGGGCAGTCCAGGGGTGTGGTGGGGGCTGTCAAGTGGGGTGAGGGGCTGAGGGGGTGCTGTTCAGGAGGGTGGGGGTTGTCGAGGGGTGTTTGGGGCTATCCAGGGGGTCAGGGGGCAGTCTAGGGGTGTAGTGGGGGCTCCAATGGGGTGGGGCCTGTCAAGTGGGGTGAGGGGGTGCTGTTCAAGAGGGTGGGGGGTTGTCGAGGGGTGTTTGAGGCTATCCAGGGGGTCGGGGGGAGGTCCAGGGGCGTGGTGGGGGCTCCAATGGGGTGGGGGATGTCAAGTGGGGCGAGGGGGTGCTTTTCAGGAGGGTGGGGGGTTGTCGAGGGGTGTTTGGGGCTATCCAGGGCGTCGGGGGGGGGGGGGGCAGTCCAGGGGTGTGGTGGGGGATCCAATAGGGTGGTGGATATCAAGTGGGGTGAGGGGGTGTTGTTCAGGAGGGTGGGGGTTGTCGAGGGGTGTTTGGGTATGTCCAGGGGGTCGGGGGGTAGTCTAGGGGTGTGGTGGGGTCTCCAATGGGGTGGGGGAGGGCTGTCTAGGGGGTATACATGAGGGTGGGGGTTGTCAAGTGGGGTAAGTTTTATATGTTATCAATGTAAATGCTTAAATTTGCTTTAGTTCTTATTTTGATCTCCTTCTGTTTTTGTGGTATGATTTCTTGATTTGGTTTTTGGTTGATTATGGGGGAGAGCAGAGGACTGTATTCAATTTTTTTTTAAAAAAATTGTCTTCCACGTCAGTTATTTTATAATCGACGTGATAAAGAAATCAGGAAGGGTTTGTTTATCACGTCGGTTTTTTAATAACCGACGTGATAAACACCTCTAGCATGGTTTATCACGTCGTTTATTTCATATCTGACATGATAAAAGGGCCTGGTAAATGGTTTATCACATCGGTTATTAAATAACCGATGTGATAAAAGGCCTAAGAAATGGTTGATCACGTCGGTTATTAATTAACCGACATGAGAACACCCCCCCCCCGGACTGGTTTAGAACGTTGGTTATTATATAACAGACGTGATAAACCATCTCCCAGGAGTTTATCACGTCGGTTAATTAATAACATACGTTATAAACCCCCCCCCCCCCCCGGTTTTTTCATGTCTGTTTTTAATTAACCGACGTGATAAACATCACGATGTTATATTTTTGACGTTGTTTTTTAAATAGCCGACGTAAAAAACATTATTTATAAAATCGTCCGTATTAACTTCAGCTAAAAACCGACGTAAAAAATGAAAAATAACTGACATAAAACACGTTTTCGGCACTAGTGTATTTATGCCATGATTTCCTCAGTTATGTTTTTTCCCTTACTAATCGTTTGATCTTACCCCTTCTTATATTTCTATTTCCCCATGTTATAATGAAAAGTATTATAAATTTTATGACTAATAGAATAGCTTATGTGGAGAATTTTTGTGATATTTTTAAGTCTTATTATAGATTAAGTATTTTCTTATATTTTTTTAAAAAATGTTCATTAGTGGTTTTTAGGGTATTTATGGGGTTTTAGGGGTTTTTATGGTTTTAGTAGGTTTTATCATTTTTTGGGTTTTTAGGGGGTTTAAGTGTATTTATGTTATTAAATATTGTCAAGGCTTTTAATTGTTTTTAGGGTTTTTACATTTTAGGAATTTTTTATTATTTTTATGTTTATTTGGGTTTTGAGGGATTTTAAGGGGTTTTAGGGTTTTTTAGGATATTTAGGGTTTATGGGTTTTTTTATTTTTAGGGGGTTTTGAGTTTTTTTTGTGGTTTTATGATTTTTTTATAGTTTTTTAATGTTTTTGGGGTTTTAAATGAATTTTATATTTCTAAGTGGGGATTTAGTTTTTTGGGGATTTTTTACGTTTTTTCGGGCATTATGGTATTTAGGAGTTTTAGGAGTTTTAGGGGTTTTAGGGGTTTTTATCATTTTTTATATTCTTAGGGGTTTAATGTGTTTTAGATTTTTATGGTTTTCTTAGGGGTTTTCAGTGTTTCTAGGTTTTTTATGTATTTAGGGAATTTTAGGGATTTTTTTAAGATTTGTATGGTTTTTGGGTTTTTTGGGTTTTTTAGCGTTTTTAGAGTTTTTAGGGTTTTTATGTTTTTTTTTGTTTTTAGGGGTTTTTTTAGTTTTTTAGGGTTTTTAATGTTTTTAGTTTTTTTATCATTTTTATGGTTTTAAAATTTTTTTATATTTTTTCAGGTTTTTTGGGTTTTAAGGGTCATAGGGTTTTTAAATGTTTTTAAGGGATTTATTTTTTTCAGTGGGTTTTGGGTTTTTCAATGACTTTTAGTCTTTTATCCTTTTTAGGGGTTTTGATTGTTTTAATATTTTTAAGGTTTTCATTGTAGTTTTTTTGGTTTTTATGGGTTTTGATGTTTTTAGTGTTTTTTTAGGGTTTTTATGGTTTTTAGGGGTTTTAGGGGTTTTAGGGGTTTTCAGGGTTTTTAGGGTGCTTTACAGTTTTTAGGGTTTTTAGTGTTTTCAGGGTTTTTTTATGTTTTTAAGGATTTTATGATTTATTATGTTGTTAAGTTTTTCTTTGTGATTTTTTGGGTTTTAGGGTTTTTTACATTTTTAGGTATTTTAGAGATTTTTTAGCAATTTTACGGGTTTCTAGTGTTTGTTGGGATTTTGTGGGTTTTTTCGGTTTTTTGGGTTTTAATGGTTTTTCTGATTTTTTTGAGTTTTTAATATTTTTATTGTCATTTAAAATTTTAGGGGTTTTAAATGGGTGTTTAGAGGTTTTTGTGTGTTTAATATTTTTATGGGGTTTTGGGGTTTTTAAGGATTATTTTGGTTTATGGTTTTTAGTGGTTATAGGGTTTTTTATAGGTTTTAGTGTTTTTAGAATTTTTTAATAATTTTAGGTATTTTATGTGTTTTTAGGATTATAAGGTTTTATTTGGGTTCTTCATGGTTTTTTGGGTATTTTTGGTTATTTTTAGTATTTTATGGATTTTATGGTTTTTAGGGATATTAAGGGATTTTAGGGAAAGGAAGATGCGAGGCCAGGATATTCCTGGTCCCCCAAATTTTTTTAAAAGAAATGGAAGAAGACATGGGTGAGGTGGGGCAAAAAACCCACACCAAAAAACCCTGGACCCCCCAAGACTCCAAAACCACAAAAGAACCAAAAAACCAGAGAGAAAAAAGCAGGAACTACAAATCAACATCTCCATCCCCATATGGATCCCCATCGGCACCATAACCAGAGGAAGCATCCGACTCCACCGAATCCCATTCAGATGATTCATATTGCTTTAGAAAGGTAGTGCAATACTCTCTATGGTGTTTCTTCTCCACATTTAGCTACGCCTTGATGGACCGACCCCTGCCATAGGCAACTTCCTTAGATTTGCAAGAGGCTCTCGTGGACATAGTCTTTGGAAAGGTCGAATAGTCCTTCCTCGGATTCTACTTTCAGGGGTCTGGAGAGAACCGTGTAGGTTTTTTTCCTTCCTATTAGAAGTGTCCACCTCTAGCAATCCCCCTCCTTGATGATCAAATCCATATTTTGATTCATCCTTATATCATCCTTCTGGAAAAAATTTTGATCAGGGATAAAGGAGGATTCCTAGTTTAAGGAGAATTCATCAAGGACCCCACACTGCGGCACACTAGGGACCACCGAGACAGAATCCTTCTGGAATAATTTTTTGTGTTTTTTGGGTTTATAAGGTTTTTTGAGTTTTTTTTTTGTTTTCATGTTTTTTAATGTTTTTATGGGTTTTATCATTTTTTGAGTTTTATTTTTTTTTCTTTGGGTTTTTATATATTTTTAGTGTATTTTATGGTATTATGGGTTTTAGTTTGTTTTAGGGTCTTTTTAGGGTTTTAGGGGTTTTAGTATTTATGTGTTTTATGTGTTTTTTATGTATTTACCATTTTCTTATGGTTTTATTACGGATTATTTTCTTATTTTTGTGATTTTTATGGGTTTAGAGTATTTTGAAGAGTTTTATTATTTTTATGGTTTTTTGGTTTTTATGGCCATTTGGAGTTTTTTAGGGTTTTGAGGTTTTTTATAATTTTGTAACTCTTTTTGTGGTTTAAAGAGGATTTAGATTTTTTAGTGGTGTTTTTTGGTTTTTTTGGGATTTAGGGTTTTTAAGGTTTTTAGGGTTTTCATAGTTTTTTGGTGTTTTTAGGGTTTTAAGTGTTTTTTTTGTTTTTAAGGTGTTTTATGTGGATTTAGGTTTTTAAGGACTTATTTGTACATTTTAAGGGTTTTTAGGTTCTTATGGATTGCAATGTTTTTAATAATATTTATGGGTTTTTAGGGATTATAAGGGGTTTTAAAATATTTTATGGAATTTGGTGTTTTATTATTTATTGGGGATTTTAGGGGGTTTTTTGAGTTTTTTTTGGTTGTATGGTTTTTTAATGTTTTTTAACAATTTTTGGGGGATTATAGGGTTTTTTTAGTTTTTAAGTATTTTTAGTGCTTTATGGTGCTTTAGGGTTTTTAAAGTTTTGAGGTGTTTTTTACATTTTCATGGGGTTTTATGGTTTATAAGGATTTTTTTACATTTTTAGGTTTTTTAAATATTTTTAGGATATTTAGGGGTTTAGGGATTTAAGGGGTTTTAGAATTTTTAGCATTTTTAGGTTTTTTAGGAGTTTAATTTTTTTTTATTTTCAAGGTTTCCTTAGTTTTTTTATGGGATTTAGGGGTTTTACTTTTTATTGATATTTTAGGAATATTTATGATTTCGTTTACTTTTTTGTTTTTTAGGTATTTTTATGGTTTTTATTGATTTTTTGGTTTCTTTTGTTTTTATGTGTTTTTTGGGGGTTTAGTGTTTTTTTGTGTTTTTTGGTGTCTTAATGAGTTTTAGAGGGTTTAATGTTTTTAGGGGTTTAAAGCGTTTTTAGAGTATTTATTATTTTTTAGGATTTTTATGTGATTTTTCTGTTTTTAAGGATTTAAGTGGTTTTGATGGTTCATTTGGTTTTAAATCGGTTTTAGATTTGTTAGCGTCTTTTGGGTTTTTTGGGGGTTTAAATTGTTTTTAGGTTATTTTTTTTTCTTAGGGTTTTTTTAGGGTTTTTTACTTTTTTTATTTATAGTGATTTATTGATATTTTTTAGTATTTTTATGAGTTTTTAGGGCTTTATTGATTTTTATGGAGTTTAAGGGATTAGGGGTTTTTAGAGTTTTTTGGGGTTTTATAGTTTTTGGGTTTTTAGTGGTCTTTTAGTTTTTTATGGTTTTTAAATTTAATAGATTTTTAACGTTTTTTCATTTAAAGAGTATTTAGAGATTTTAATAGATTTTTTAGGGTTTTATGTGTATTTAGGGGTTTTAATATTTTTAAGGGGGTTTATGGTTTTTATGGGTTTTTTTATTTTTGGATTTTAGCGTGTTTTTAGAGGTTTGAAGGGTCTTAATCTTTTTTTAGGTTTTTAAGGGTTTAAGTATTTTTACGGTTTTGATATTTTCTTAGGAATTTTTAGGTTTATTAGGGTTTCTTCCATTTTTAATAATTTTAGAGATTTTTCAAGTATTTTGGGTGTTTTTATTGTTTCTAGGGGTTTTGAGGGTTTTGAGGGTTCCTAGGGTTTTGGGTGTTTTGGGATTTTTATTATTTTTATGTTCTATAGGGGTTATATGTTTTTGGTTTTTATTATTTTCTTAGGTTTTTTTGAAGGGTTTTAGAGTTTTTATGTTTTTAGGGAATTATAGGTCATTTTTATATATTTTTAGGGTTTTTATAGATTTTGATAGGTTTTAGGGTTCTTTCAGGTTTTTAGGTTTTTTTAGGTTTTGATGGTTTTTAGTGATTTTATAGGGGGGTTGAGTATTTTAGGGGTTTGAGGTTTTTTATAGTTTTTTATGTTTTTATGGGTTTAAAGTTTTTTTAGAGTTTTTACTGGATTTTAGTGTTTTAATGGGTTTTGTAGGTTTTACTATTTTATAAGGTTTTACAGGGGTTTATAGTTTTTATGGGTATTTAAGGATTTTAGGGCCTTTTAGAGTTTTTTATCATTTTTGTTTTTTAGGCTTTTAAGTGTTTTAAATTTTTTATGGGTTCCTTAGGGATTTTCAGGGTTTTAGGGTTTTTGATGTTTTTAGGTATTTTTAAGTCTTTTTTAGGATTTTTAGGGGTTTTTAGCGATATTGGGCATTTTGATGGTTTTAGGATTTTTTGGGGGTTTTATAGTTTTATAGTTTTTAGGTTATTTAGTTGTTTTAAGTGACTTTAGTTTTTATGGTTTTCTTCGGGACTTTTATGGTTTGTATCGTGTTATATATATTTTTTAGAATTTTTAGGGATTTTTAGGATTTTTATGGTTTTATGGTGTTTATTTTTTTTGAGGTATTTCGGGTTTTTTTTAGGTTTATGGATTTTATGGTTTTTTGGGTTTTTTGGTGTTTTTTGGGTTTTTAGCGTTTTTTATAGTTTTTTAATGTTTTTTCATGTTTATAGGGGTTTAAAGGGTTTTTATAGTTTTTATTAGTTTTTTGGGTTTTATGGTATTTAATGTTTTTAGGGGGATTTATGGTATCTAGGGGTTTTTTGGGGTATTTATGGTTTTTTATGTTTGTTTAGGGTCTTTTTCATTTTCTAGGTTTTTAGGTGATTTATTTGTTTTTGGTTTTAAGGGTTTTCTTATGGTTATTTAAGGTTTTTATGTTTTTAGGTATTTTTGTGATTTATTAGGATTTTTATGTTTTGTTATGATTTTAGATATTTTTAGGGTTTTAGTGGTTTAATAGGGTTTTAATGGGTATATGGTTATTTGGTGTTTTTTTGGTGTTTTTTAGTTTTTAGGGTTTTAAGGGTTTTTAGAGTTTTAACGTTTTCAAGGGTCTAAAGGGTTTTTAGGATTTTTGCTGGGTTTTTAGGGTTTTATGTGTTTTTATGTATTTTTATGGTTTTATGGGTATTTATTGTTTTTAGGGGATTTTAGGGTTTTTATGTTCTTTTAGGGGGTTTTAGGGTTTTTATCATTTTTAGGGTTTTAGGGGTTTTATGTGTTTTTAGTTTTTTAAGGTCTTCATAGGGATTTTCATGTTTTTAAGGGGTTTTTACATTAAAAGTGTTTTAGGTATTATTTAGGATTTTTATTGTTTTATGGTTTTTAATGAATTTTATGATTTAAGGTTTTAGTACGTTTAGGGTTTTTAGTGTTTTTTTGGTATTTTGGGGTTTGAATGATTTTTTTATATTTAGAATTTTCTTAGTGGTTTTGAGGATTTTCAACATTTTTTATATTTTTAGAAATTTTGAGATCCTTTTTTCTATTTTTATGGTTTTTAGGTGTTTTGGGTTTTTAAGGTTCCTTAGGGTTTTCAGTGTTTTTTGTGTTTTTAGGGTTTTTATGGGTTTTCAGGTTTTTAGTGGTTTTTTTGAGTTTATTTGGGGTTTAAACCCTTAAAAACCAAAAAATACTAAAAAACCAAAAAAAACCCTTAAAAACCAAAAAAACAAAAAAATGCTAGAAACCCTAAAAAATACCATAAATACCCCAATACAAATAAAACCCATTAAATCCACGAAAAATATTAAAACCCCCCAAAACTCATAAAAACCCGAAAATCCACTAAAAACTCTAAAAATCCATTTAACCCATTAACAGTTTTTATGTTTTTATTGTTTTGTTAGGGTTTTTTCTTGTATTTTTGGGATTTTTGTGATTTTATGGTTCTTAATGGTTTTTAGATACTTTTAGGGTTTTAGTGGATTTTTGGGTTTTGAGTGTTTTCTAAGGGTTTTAGCATTTTTTGTGTTTTTAAGTGGTTTTATTTGTCTCTAGGGTTTTAAGGTTTCCTTAATGTTTTTCAAGGTTTTTTGGGGGTTTTACCTTTTTATTGATTTTTATGGAATTGAAGTATTTTTACTATTATTAGGGTTTTTATGAATTTTGAGGATTTTAGGATTATGTTATGTTTTATGGGTTTTAAGGGATTTAGGGTTTTTTATGTGTTTTTAGGGTTTTTTTAAATATTTTTTAACATTTTTAGTCATATAAAAGGTTTTTAGAGTTTTAAGTTGGTATTATGGTATTTTGTTTAATGTTTTTATGTTTTTTCTGAGTTTTGGTGGTTTTTATATGTTTTTAAGGGTTTTTGGGTCTTTTTAGGGCATGTAAAGTTTTTTTTATAGAATTTTTAGGGTATTTAAGTGTTTTTTAGATTTTTAACTATTTATTGGGTGTTTTTAGTGTTTTGGGATATTTTTTGTATTATAGTTTTTTAGGATATTTTATGTTTTATGTTTTATGTTTTAGGTATTTTTAGGATATTTTATTTTTTAGTGAAATTTAGGGATTCTAGGGTTTTCTAATTGTTCTATGTTTTTTTTGGGTTTTGATGGGTTTTTGATTTTTTAGGGGTTTATGGTTTTTAGTGTCTTTTATTGTTTTTAGGGGTTTAAAGGTTATTTAGAGTTTTTTGTGTGTTTTATGGTTATTTATATATTTTTATATTTATTGGGGTTTTAGGGGTTTTATGTTTTTAGTGTCATTTTAGGGATTTTAGTAATTTTTGACTTTTTATGGTTTTTAGGGTTTTAAGTGTTTTTATGTTTTTTAGTTTTTTAGTTTTTTGGGGGATTTTCAGGGGTTTTTTATAGTTTTAGAGATTTTTATGGCTTTTTAGGATGATTATTTTTTTTGGGTTTTGAGGGATTTTGAGAGGATTTAGGTTCTTTAGGGTTTTTAGGCTCTTCTAGTGTTTTTTTCGTTTTTAGGGGTTTAATGTGTTTTTAGTTTGTTTAGGTTTTCATAGTGTTTTTAGGGTTTTTAGGGTTTTTTTGTGATATAGGGTTTTAAAGGTATTTTATTATTTTTATGGGTATTTATGGTTTTTAGGGATTTTTAGGGGTTTTAGTGTTTTTAGGGTTTTTGGGGGTTTTGGGGTTTTGGGGGGTTTGATTTTTTTTTGAGTTTTTAGGGTTTTAATGTTTCTTAATGTTTTTCCACATTATGGGGGTATATAACGTTTTATAAATTTTAGTGGATTTTAGGTAGATTATATGTTTTAGGGTTTTTAATGTTTTTATGGGTTTTTAGGGACTTTTAGGGGTTTTGGAATTTGTTTAGTTCTTTTAGGGGTTTTATCTATTTTGAGGTTTTTAAGGTTTTATTAAGGGTTTTAGTGTCTTTTATGTGTTAGGTATTTTTAGAATTTTTATGATTTTTATGGTTTTTAGGGTCATCAAAGATTTGAGGGTTTTGTGGGCTTTTAGGATTTTTAGTGGTTTTTAGTTTTTTTACCATTTTTTATATTTTTAGAGGTTTTAAGTGTTTTTTTTTATGGTTTTCTTATGGTTATTTTTTTGGTTTTTTACTTTTTTCTTTTTTTTAGGGATTTTTAAGGATTTTGAGTGTTTTGTGGGTTTTTATAATTGTTAGGGTTTTTAGGGGGTTTAAGTGTTTTTATTTTTCCAAGGTTTCTTATGGTTTTTCAAGGTTTTTTGGGTTTTTTTCATTTTTATGGGTTTCAAGGGATTTTTAAGTATTTTGTTTTTTTTGGGAATTTGAGGGTTTTTATGGATTTTAGGTTTTTTGGTTTTTTATGTTTTTTTGGGTTTTAAGGGTTGTTAGACTTTTAAGGGTTTATGGTTTTTATAATTTTTTAATGTTTTTAGGTTTTTAATGGGGGGTTTTTAGTGGGTTTTAATGGTTTTTTTTATTTTTTTAATTTTTAGCAGTTTTATGGTTTTTTGGGTTTTTAGTGTTTTTAGCTTTTTTTAGGTTTTTATAGATTTTATGTGGTTTCAGGGTTTTAAGTTTTTCTTAGGGGTTTTCAAGGTTTTAGGGTTTTTAATGTTTTTAATGATTTTTATGGATTTTTTAGGAATTTTATGGTTTTTAGGGTTTTTAGAGATTTTGTGGTTTTTAGGGTTTTTATTGTTTTTTTATGTTTTTTAGAGTTTTTAAAAGCAGTATGTTATCCTGATAATCTACTTCCCAATTCAATTCCTTTAAAATAAAAGAAACATAAATTTTCAAGTTTGAACTAAAATATATCAAAGTATTCTTTTCTACTCATTTTAACCAAAAACAAAATGCAACTCATTGTCCTTATTCATTTTTGAAACTAATTTCATTTTATTAGTGTGTCGTTAACATTTGAAAATAAAAGAAAGTGATGATTTGGTTTTTTATGGGAAGAAATATTATAAAACACTTTGAATTTAAAACCCTTTTAACAAGCTTTTACAAAACCAACACATCACTTCCAAGTAAACACTACACAAGCAAGCACCACAATATTCATATAACAAGGGCAATAGAAGTTTACATACAAGTATCACATTTATTACTAAAAGAAACCAAGAGCTAATAAATATAGGTAAACCCAAGAGATCAATAACTATCCAGAACATACCTATACACGAGACCCCATCCCCGGTAGCATGCCACACATGATGAAATCAAAAACACCCAAACTCCCGACCACCATAACTCCAGACAGACTGATGGGACCAATCCCATAGAAATAATCCCAAGTATATCCTCCAACTATGGGCCACTGGTCAGTATATGAACTACCAGTGTAGAAAACATTATCAAATAATTCTCTCAATATGTTAGGTTCTCGTGTCTCAAGTATATAAAAGGGTGATCCAACTGATGCCATCCGAGAATCCAATCACAAATATATAATAATAATATTTCACAACAGGTCTCACCCCGAGTCTCCTCGATGACTAATATCATGCATTAAAATAAATAAAACATAAAGGGTTACAACCAAGGAGCTCTAACAATAGATCCTGAGGATTCCACAGTGAGGATATCCTATCCATTATTCAAGACAAGTCATGAGAACATCCAGTGAAGTTTTTCATAATAAATGTTTTTCATCATTTTCACAAAGTGTCTAAACGGTCCCTTAAACATTTCACAAAACCATCCCTTATCAAAATTTAATTCATCTTTCAAGAAGAGGTGTCAAAAAAACCATTTCCATATAAATACATTTATAAAACACCTTCAAAAAATCTCATCATACTTTCAAAACAAGACCATTTCCTATGAAAATGCCAATTGGGACACTAATTGACAACACATGCGAAACCACATTTTACAACCAATACACATTCTTTTTAAATCCAAAACTACATTGAAATAGCATACCTGGAACCCAAATCATCAATTTTTATACCAAAAATATATTTGCAAGGCCTAACCATGTTTTAGATGTCACAAACACGTGAAAAAAGCAAAATGGGTGTTTAAACAAACACTTGGTGTGTGAAATTTAACAAAACAACTCTAATTATCCCAAAAACAAGGCTTAAAACATTGTTTTCACACCAAAAAACTAACCAAGGTTCATATATTAATATATATTAATCAAATAAGGTATGAAAAACATGAAATTAATGATTCTAAAATTAAAAAAAGGAAATTTCATGGGAAAACCCTACCTCAAAGGATGGTCAAGCCAAAGCTTTCTAACTCAAGAAGTATCCTGTTCACTCGCACACACTTCCATATATAAATATATATATCCTTAAACCGATGCATGTGTTCCCCACTCCATGAGGGAACACGTACACAAAAGATTTATATACATATACATATCCATACCTAGGAATATGTGTGCATGCCTTCGAAACTGATCACAAATCCCTACAATAAATCCTTGGGAATCAAGAACACCAAAAAACACTATAACAAGCTAAAAATGGCACCATGGGGGTGCGAAACATGTTTACCAATTTATAAAAAACAATCACAAACACCATTTGGTGTGCAAACACATAGGCATTGTCATGACCCGACCCTACCCGGCTCGAGCCGCAACTACCCCAAGCCCGCCACCATAGGCCAGGGGCCGGCGACCAGCGCCGAAGGCACAACAACTCAGGGAGGCCTTTGCCTAAGTACCTGTACACACAAACGCAGCACACTCAATGAAAAAGTGCAGAGTAATGAAAAGGCAAGTAAAGAAAAGGGAAACTGCTATATATATACCACAAATGTGCATCGACCTCTAAACAGTACAAGTAAAGTGCTAAAAAGGAAAAAGGGAAAAAACACGTGCCCAACCAGAAAAGGTGACACAACCCGGCAACAGGTAAACAAAAGAAACAGATGACGGGTCTCCTACCTAGAACCCGGCTACGACCAACGCACGCGGTCCAAGATCCCAAACTCCGATGCTCCACTAAAGTCACGACCAACATGTCTGTCGTCTGCAAGGGCACACCAAGTGCGGGCAAAGCCCAAGCAGGGGTGAGTATAAAAATACTCAGTAGGATACCCCAAAGGCTCAAGGGAGCAACAAAGGAGGTACCGAAGGGTGAGCAGAAGAGAAAACATGAAAAGTAAAGGAGTCCAACCGTGGGTGAAATAAAGAGTAACAGCTCAACCCAACAAGAGAAATGTAGAAGACTCGTACTAACACAAGAAGCTAGGAACGGTGAGAAGATGCACTTCTCGTCGAGCTTTCGCTGCCTATAGTAGGGGAGTAGACTCATCCAAACACGAGAACCTAGACGCAAAAAGAACGTGGCATACCCCGCGCGTCTTCGCCTCTCCTGGAAGGAGAGCAAACAAACCCAAGAAGTGGGTACCAGAACATGGTATATACAAATCCATATGCTCTGTCAAGAAGCCTGAACAAGACTGTAAGGGGATCTTCATCTCGTAGCTCAGCCCAAGAAAATGAGTCACCCACAATCCCAGAAGAAAACACCATCGATGCCCAGCATCCCGCACGTCTGCCCCGAACCGCAAGCCAAGGGCTCAATCACCGCACCTCGACACTATCCGCTTTGGGCGGCACTGACTCGTCCGCATGGTTTTAAGTCATGTCACAAGAACGCGCCTCGGTGGGGAAAGCGCCCCTCGTACTTGAGAGTTCTAGGGAAAGTCAAAACTCACCTCGTCACTGCCCTATAGTCAAGAGGTCTCCTCAAAGTCAAACTGTCACAACTCTGACCTGTATACCCAAGGGTCCCACTCCGATAATCATGGAGGAAAGCCACAGGCTAGCCTAGTAGAAAGGACTGAGCCTGGAATGCCAACAGGTGTCTCACTGCCCAGCTCTGCTGGAGGGTAATTCTTAACAAGATATCGGGTGACCCACTACCCAGCCCTGCTGGAGGGTAATTCTTAACCAGATATCGGTTGACCCACTGCCCAGCCCTGCTGGAGAGTAAACCATAATACATCATCAGGTGACCCAGTGCCTAGCCCCGCTGGAGGGTAGACCTTAACACATCATCAAGCGACCCACTGCCCAGCCCCGCTGGAGGGTAGACCTTAACACATCCTTAGGTGACCCACTGCCCAGCCCCGCTGGAGGGTAGACCTTAACACATCATCATGTGACCCACTGCCCAGCCCCGCTGGAGGGTAGACCTTAACACATCATCAGGTGACCCACTGCCCAGCCCCGCCAGAGGGTAGACCTAGAATAAGTCGACAGGCGACCCACTTCCCAGTCGTGCTGGAGGGTAGACCTGGAACTAGACGACGGGCAACCCACTGCCCATCCATACTGGAGGGTAGACCCTAAGAGGTTGTGTGGTGACCCACTGCCCAGTCTCTGCTGGAGGGTAGACCCTAATAGCATCGGGTGACCGACTGGCCAGTCTCTGCTGGAGGGTAGACCCTAAAAGTCGATGAGTAACCCACTGCCCAGCCTCGCTGGAGGATAAAACTATGAACTGCTCTGGCCATCTCTACTGGAGGGTACAACACTGGCCAACCAAACATGGAGTGGGTATCGCGCAACCACCCAACTCTAGAACAACCCACCCAAAAGAGGTTCAACACATGCTCCATCACTAGGTGTCACTAGCACCGCTACCGGCCGATCCATCGAGAACGAAACCAGGGGGAGACCACTCAACCTAGCTGTTCAAACAAATGAGCACAGAGCCAGGGGAAAACTCCACCCTGCTAGTCAAACAAATGAGCACAGAGGGACCCTCTACATCGCGAGAGGTCAAAGGTACGCAAAGCAGAACATAGCACGCACATGGGGCCCACACGACGTGTGACCCCAAGTCAAACCCCAACCAAGCGCACAAACAGTCTCAGGTACAAACCACACGTACCTCCAAGCGCTCCAGTATACTCCTAGAGTATACCTCATTGTCAGCCCAAGGGCTATCATGCACACGGCACCCAACGTCAATGTGAAGGCACGACATAACATCTCCAACTTGCTACCTCAACGACTGGGGCACACCCATCCACATCACTTCAAGCATTTACATCACTCACATGGGAGTGCACGTGATCACTCGCCAAGGGTCCGCTATAAACACGGTAGAAGAACCACCCCCGGGGCACCTTTACATTTCCACATTTAATAAGATCGCCTAAGAGGATCCGCACAACCAAACGGATCATACCATTGTAATCCTCGTGGAAAAACACGCGAGATCGACTACTTACTCACCTCCAACGGACATCCGATGGAAAAGTCGCCAACACCACCTCACGCCCGAACGGCGTCCCGTGATCCCGAGCCTCAGCCCCGAAAACAGTTGGGCGCATTGCACCATTGTGATCCCCTCGGGAAAACACGTCAAAAGCACTACTCACATGAGTACAATGGATATCCGGATAAAAAGGTGCATTCTGGCGCACCGCACACGAGCGGTGCTTTTTGGGACCCGCAACCAGGTCCCGAAACACAACGAACGGATCGCACCGTTGCGATCCTCACAAAAAAGCACAGAAAATAGACTATTCACTTGTCCAAAATGGTCGCCCGGTGATAAAGATGGAAAATCACCGTTGACGCCCAAACGACCCTCGTGGGCCCCACACCATCGTGCGGAATTATAGTGGGTAGACTGCGCCAACGCGATGCCCTCAGAAAAACACCAAACATTGACTACTCGTACGCCCCGAACGGACGTCCGATGAAAAATTCGCTAAACGCTACTCACAGCTCGAAAGACGGGTCGTGGGGCCCACACATCAACCTCAGCCTCAACGCTTGAAACCATCCTGGGAAGCTCCGCCTCGGTGCCAGGGTCCCAACGCCTCTGACGGCGCTTAATTCAGACGTCGGACGCGTCCGCGCCGTCCAAAACAAGTATTCCTGGGAAGCCCGCTAAGCTGCTCTACGCACGTGTCGTGCCCCCGAGCCTCTCATCTCGGAAGTTAAAACTCCTGAAACCACCTCATAAAGTCCGCCTCGACGTCAGGTCCGCGCTGCCATAGACAGCGCAAAAAACAGACGCCCGTAGCAAAAGCTACGGGCGTCGGAAATTCCAAAGGGGGGAAACCCCCTTGGGCCGGACCGGCCCGGTCCGGCCGGTTCGCTCTGCCGCGGCCAGCTGGCCGCGTCCTTCCGCCACCGACCTGCCATTATGGCCAGTCCTTTTTCTCGCATCGACCAGCGTTACGTGGGTCGCGGTCACGGCGCACGGGGTCGCGCACCCCGCAGCCCCCTCCCCCTTGTGCCCTACGCCGGCACCGGCCGCCTGGGACCCGCCTGCGCCGCTGCCGGCCGGAGGGGCTCCCCGCCGTGCCGACCCCCGCCGTCGTCGCCGACTGAAGCGCCCGTCGCCGCTGCCGAAGGGGTTCACTGCCGCCGCCATCAAACCCTCGGCGGACCAACATGTCGTCACCGCTGGAAACCCGCCGGACCACCGTGCCGGCCAGAGAACCCCAAAAACCCGTGGATCTTCACCGGACCGCCGTGGAGGCCTCGGAGATCAGATTCTGAATCCGAGACAAGCGTCAGAAAGCTCGGATAATGTTCTACGCGATCATGGGCATCGATCGACGATCGGATAACAGTTCAACACTATAAATTGGGCTCAAAGATTTCGGGAAATTTAAAACGAAAACGATAAACCCCTACCTCGTGGGCGTTGCCCGAAGCTTCGCCGCCGAACCGCCACCTTGCCGGAGTTGCCTCGCCGGAGCTGCCTCACCGGAGATGGAGGAGGAGAGGGGAGAGGGTTTCTCCAGGGGGTTCAATGGGGAGGAAGGGGAGGAGGGGAGAGTTTAAATAAAGAAACTCTTTAATTAAAATTCTCGACCCCTAAAACACCCGCATCCAAACCCTCTGGCGCGGTCAAGATTAAGCTCTCCCTAGGGGAAACACCACCTTTCGAGCACAACGGCTATCTCGTAATTTTAATCTGAGACCCCGTTCGAAATTTATTAAACTTAGCGCCCGAGGCCGCCAAATTACGAAAACGCCACCGGGGCCATTTTTCACAGACGGGCCGCGCCCGCAAAACTTACACCCCTCCCAAGGTAAACATAAACGTTCCGGACTCAACGGCGCCCTCGGTTTTCCAATCTGAGCCACCGGTTAAGAGATACTTGCTTTTCAACACTAAATGAATAAATTAATCAATTAATTAATCCGTTTAACGTTCCAGAAGCGGGTGAGGGGTCCAAACGTCCCGCGCCGACAATTTTTATGTCATTCCTAGGGTAAACACCCCATTCCAAACCCATCCGTACACTCAGATATCTGATCTGAAGCACCGTTTAGGAGTTATCCCATTTATTTGGCGTTTCTAGCATGAACGCCCTGAAAATTTAATTCCGGCCACTCCGGGGCTCGGAATCGCACGCCGTCTGAAGGTGGTGCTCTGGAATGACATAAAGAAATATCCCAAAGTCATTCGCAGAAAAAACTGGGTTCTTAAATCATTCCCTCCTTCAAGCTTTTCATCCCCAAAAAGCAAAACCAGGGAACAACTCCGGGTACTAAGCCCACTCCTGGCTCTCTCGTACCCAGAAGAACTCACGTACAGCTCTGCGTGACCGCACACAGACTAAGGATTGTTCTGATTCACACGAGGTCTACCCTCACCGATGAAGTGCATAATCACGCACACTTCTTCTCGGGTGAGTCATGTGGGAGACGTCGTGCACCCACTCCAGCCTTTGGGGTTAGGGCAAGGCGGTAGGGAACCTCGCCATCCCTCTGCACGGTCTGAAAACGGTTCGAAGGACCTCGGGGGTAGCTCACCTCCCCAGTCAAACCTCTACATCACACGTCGCAACATGAATCACCGCTTGGACATGGGACAAGGCCCGGTGATTCCCTCCTTCAGAATATCCATATAGTGAAGCACCCAAGGACATCTGGTCACGCAAGATTCACAGTCGATCTCCCAAGACGAAGACTCTTTTACACGCTCGAAAGGCGAAGGAGTCGCCACCATCGACTAAAGAGAAGGGTCTCACACCTTCTACTTTACCAACACAGGGTTACACCTGACGCCCTGCATCACCCTGGTATCAACTCAAGAAAGGAGCAGGGAGAAAAAAAACACTTCACACACAGAGTCTAATAATTATACTGCAAGAAGTAGAAGAGTCGCAAGGGGTACCTCTCATCATCCCATGCTCTGCAGGATCGTATACATCCAAGATCATAGCTGTCCGCGGTCCCAACTGTCAGCTCCCGGAGCCTAACGTGGACCGCTTAGTGGTGATGAGAAGACCTTGTAAAGTCGTCCCCCACTACCAGTTCCTCCCACTCCTATGCTAGCACCACCTCTCTGGGTACTACTCTGATCACGACATTTCCCCTGTCGTGGTGGGGCACCTGCTGCCTGCTTGAAGCTCTCTGCATGCCTGGTCGGACACTCCCATGCCAGGTGACCTCACCCATCACCAGTATAACACCGCCGCTCCCCGAGCTGTCCTGGTGCCCTCCGGCGTCACTGTGGTGTACGACCATGGCCCGGAGCCTAATCACAGAAGGGCACCCTCGGCTGAGGCCCTGCACCTTTCCGCCATAGTGGTATATGACCACGTCTCCGAAACAGGCAGTGGAAAGGCCACCTGTGTCGAGCTCCTGCTTGCCGACGCCCACTAACTGCGGTAGTTGTCTCGACTCCGACATGCCTGCTACCACCACCAACTCTAAAATGTGACAGAAAGCCCTCTGTCACCAGCATCTGCTCTAGCACCCTGACATATGTGGGAATTCCCAAGGGTACTACGACAACACGAATCTCTCAGTGGAGACCCTGCTCAAACTTACGCGCTCGGGGGTTGTCGTCATGGACCAAGGTAAAAGCGTGCACGGTCTGCGAAACTAGTCGCGTACTCGGCCACCGTCATCCCTCCCTGCTGAAACTGCAGGAGCTCCTGAATCCGAACAGACCGCAAGAAGGAGGGGAAAAACTTCTCATGAAACAACAACTGAAAGTTGCCTAATGAAAGCGACGACTCATCAAGAAGCTGAGTCAACAGACTCCACCAACGCCAAGCTGCTCCACAAAAAGGGGTGGCTTCCAAAGCCACTCTCTGATCTATCGGCGTCTGCACAAGCCTGAAAAGGCGAACCACTACCTCGAGCCAAACCTCTACTGCCTAAGGGTCTGGCTCACCACTGGACCTCAGTGGTCTCTACTGCTAGAACTCACGAAGCGCGCTCAAACTGCGCTCAAGCCCCGTCTGCTCTGCTAAAGCTGTCTGTTGCTCAACAGGTGGGGGTGTTGCTACTGGCCCACCCAGAGAAAGGGGCTCACATGATGGGTTCTGAACTGTGGCCTTGTAGCTCACAGTGTCATCATCATGAACCAAAGCTAGTATCCTGGCTGGCTATCTTCGCGGAGACATCCTGAATATTATCAAGGAGTGCCGCGGTCAAATGAGCATAATTTATATACAAACAACAACGATGGGGAGCTGACTCAGGAAGGACAGTCAAAGACTCAATCCTATGTGATTCACAAACAAGTTTTCCCTGCAACAAGTGTCTCAGCATGCCGAGTCGATAAGTGGGTTATCAAGATCCTGGTGAATGGATACGTCGGCCGCCACACCATCACTGGACTCCCTGTCCTGAGAGCCGCTCTCGAGACACGTTAACACTGTTGCCCTATATCCCAACCAATTCCTCTTTTAGGGACGTCCGCACAACGTCCCATGGAACGAACCACCTCTGATACCACTTTGTCATGACCCAACCCTACCCGGCTCGAGCCGCAACTACCCCAAGCCCGCCTCCATAGGCCAGGGGCTGGCGACCAGTGCCGAAGGCACAACAACTCAGGGAGGCCTTTGCCTAAGTACCTGTACACACACAAACAGCACACTCAATGCAAAAGTGCAGAGTAATGAAAAGGCAAGTAAAGAAAAGGGCAACTGCTATATATATACCACAAATGTGCATCGACCTCTAAACAGTACAAGTAAAGTTCTGAAAAGGAAAAAGGGGAAAAACACACTCCCAAACAGAAAATGTTCCACAACCCGGTAACAGGTAAACAAAAGAAATAGCTGACGGGTCTCCTACCTGGAACCCGGATATGACCACTGCACGTGGTCCAAGATACCAAAATCCGATGCTCCACTGAAGTCACGACCAACCTGTCCGTCGTCTGCAAGGGAACACCAAGTGAGGGAAAGGCCCAAGCATGGGTGATTATAAAAATACTCAGTAGGATACCCCGAAGGCTCGAGGGAGCAACAAAGTAGGTACCGAAGGGTGAGCAGTAGAGCGAACAGGAAAAGAAAAGGAGTCCAACCGAGGGTGCAATAAAGAGTAACAACTCAACCCAACAAGAGAAATGTAGAAGACTCGTCCTAACACAAGGAGCTAGGAATGGTGAGAAGATGCACTTATCGTTGAGCTTTCGCTGCCTATAGTAGGGGATTAGACTCATCCAAACACGAGAAGCTAGGCGCGGAAAGGACGTGACATACCCCGTGCATCTTCGCCTCTCCTGGAAGGAGAGCAACCAAACCCAAGAAGTGGGTACTAGAACATGGTATATAAAAATCCATATGCTCTGTCAAGAATCCCGAACAAGACCGTAAGGGGATCTCCATCCCGTAGCTCAGCCCAAGAAAACGAGTATCCCACAATCCCAGAAGAAAACACCATCGATGTCCAGCATCCCGCACGTCTGCCCCGAACCGCAAGCCAAGGGCTCAATCACCGCACCTCAACACTATCCGCTTTGGCCGGCACTGACTCGCCCGCACAGTTTTAAGTCGCGTCAAAAGAACACATCTCGGTGGGGAAAGCGCCCCTCGTACTTGAGAGTTCTATGGAAAGTCAAACCTCACCTCGTCACTGCCCTACAATCGAGAGGTATTCTCAAAGTCAAACTGTCACAACTCTGACTCGTATACCCAAGGGTCCCGCTCCGGTAATCACGGAGGAAATCCATAGGCTAGCCTAGTAGAAAGGACTGAGCCTGGAATGCCAACAGGTGTCCCACTGCCCAGCCCTGCGGGAGGGTAATTCTTAACAAGATATCGGGTGACCCACTGCCCAGCCCCGCTGGAGGGTAAACCATAATACATCATCAGGAGACCCACTACCCAGCCCCGCTGGAGGGTAGACCTTAACACATCATCAGGCGACCCACTGCCCAGCCCCGCTGGAGGGTAGACCTTAACACATCATCAGGTGACCCACTGCCCAGCCCCGCTGGAGGGTAGACCTTAACACATCATCAAGCGACCCACTGCCCAGCCCCGCTGGAGGGTAGAACTTAACACATCATCAGGAGACCCACTGCCTAGCCCCACCGGAGGGACAGGTGACCCACTGCCCAGCAGTGCTGAAGGGTAGACCTGGAACTAGACGACGGGCGACCCACTGCCCAGCCCTACTGGAGGGTAGAACCTAAGAGGTCGTCAGGTGACCCACTGCCCAGTCTCTACTGGAGGGTAGACCCTAATAGCGTCGGGTGACCCACCGCCCAGTCTCTGCTGGAGGGTAGATCCAAAAAGTCGATGAGTAACCCACTGCCCAGCCCCACTGGAGGGTAAAACTCAGAACTGCTCTGGCCATCTCTACTGGAGGGTACAACACTGGCCAACCAAACACGGATTGGGTATCGCACAACCACTCAACTCCAGAACAACCCACCCAAGAGAGGTTCAGCACATGCTCCATCATTGGGTGTCACTAGTACCGTTACCGGCCGATCCATCGAGAATGAAACCAGGGGGAGACCACTCAACCCAGATGGTCAAACAAACAAGCACAGAGCTAGGGGAAAACTCCACCCTGCTAGTCAAACAAACGAGCACAGAGGGACCCTCTACGTCGCGAGAGGTCAAAGGTACGCAAATCAGAACACAGCATGCACATGGGGCCCACACGACTTGTGGCCCCAAGTCAAACCCCAACCAAGCGCACAAATAGTCTCAGGTAGAAACCACACGTACCTCCAAGCGCTCCCGTATACTCCCAAAGTATACCTCATTTTCAGCCCAAGGGCTATCGTGCACACGGCACCCAACGTCAACATGAAGGCACGACGTAACATCTCCAACTTGCCGCCTCAACGACTGGGGCACACCCATCCACATCACTTCAAGCATTTACATCACTCACACGGGAGTGCACGCGATCACTCACCAAGGGTCTGCTACAAACACGGTAGAAGAACCACCCCCGGGGCACCTTCACATTTCCACATTTAATAAGATTGTGTAAGAGGCTCCGCACAACCAAACAGATCATACCATTGTAATCCTCGTGGAAAAACACGCGTGATCGACTACTTACTCACCTCCAACGGACATCCGACGGAAAAGTTGCCAACACCGCCTCACGCCCGAACGGTGTCCCGTGATCCCGAGCCTCGGCCCCAAAAACAGTCAGGCGCATCGCACTATTGCGATCTCCTCGGGAAAACACGTTAAAATCACTACTCACATGAGTGCAACGGATATCAGGAGAAAAAGGTGTATTCCGGCGCACCGCACACGAGCGGTGCTTCGTGGGACCCACAACCTGGTCCCGAAACACAACAAATGGATCGCACCGTTGCGATCCTCTCGAAAAAGCACACAAAATGGACTATTCACTTGTCCAAAACGGTCACCCGGTGATAAAGATAGAAAATCACCGTCGACGCCCAAACGGCCCTCATGGGCCCCGCACCATCGTGCATAATTACAACGGGCAGACTGGGCCAACACGATGCCCTCGAAAAAAACACCAAACATCGACTGTTCGCACGCCCCGAACGGACGTCCGATGAAAAAGTCGCTAAACGCTGCTCGCAGCTCGGAAGACGGGTCGTGGGGACCGCACCTCAACCTTGGCCTCAACGCCTGAAACCACCCTAGGAAGCTCTGCCTCTGTGCCAGGGTCCCAATGCCACTGACGGCGCTTAATTCGGACGCCGGACGCATCTGCTTCGTCCAAAACAAGTATTCCCGGGAAGCCTGCTAAGCTTCTCTACGCACATGTCGTGCCCCCGACCCTCTCATATCGAAATTTAAAACTCCCAAAACCACCCAATAACATCCGCCTCGATGTCAGGTCTGCGCTGCCGCAGACGGCGCGCAAAACGGACGCCCGTAGCGAAAGCTACGGTCATCGGAAATTCCAAAGGGGGGAAACCCCCTTGGGCCGGACCGGCCCGGTCCACCCACAGCCGGCCCGCGGCCCGGCCGCGGGTCCTGTTCGCTCCGCCACGGCCAGCTGGCCGCGGTCTACCGCTACTGACCAGCCATTATGGCCGGTCCTTTTTCCCGCAGTGACCCGCGTTACGCGGGTCGTGGTCACGGCGCACGGGGTCGCGCACCCCGCGGCCCCCTCCCCCTTGTGCCCTACGTCGGCGCCGGCCGCCCGGGACCCGCCTGCGCCGCTGCCTGCCAGAGGGGCTCCCTGCCGTGCCGACCCCCGTCATCGTCGCCGCCTGAAGCGCCCGTCGCCGCTGCCGAAGGGGTTCACCGCCGCCGCCATCAAACCCTCGCCGGACCAACATGTCGCCGCCACTGGAAACCCGTCGGACCACCGTGCCGGCCAGAGAACCCCAAAAACCCGCGGATCTTCACCGGACCACCGCGGAGGCCTCAGAGATCGGATTTCTAATCCGAGACAAGCGTTTGAAATCTCGGATAAAGTTCTACGCGATAATGGGCATCGATCGACGATCGGATAATAGTTCGATGCTATAAATTGGGCTCAAAGATTTCGGGAAATTGAAAACGAAAAGGATAAACCCCTACCTCGTGGGCGTTGCCCGAAGCTTCGCCGGCGAACCACCGCCTTGTCGGAGTTGTCTCGCCAGAGCCACCTCACCGGAGATGGAGGAGGAGAGGGGAGAGGGGTTCGCTGAGGGGTTCAATGGGGAGGAAGGGGAGGAGGGGAGAGTTTAAATAAATAAACTCTTTAATTAAAAGTCCTGACCCCTAAAACACCCACGTCCAAACCCTCTGGCGTGGTCAAGATTAAGCTCCCCATAGGGTAAAACCCACCTCCCAAGCACAACGGCGGTCTCGGAATTTTAATCCGAGACCCCGTTCGAAAGTTATTAAACTTAGCGCCCGAGGCCGCCAAATTATGAAAACGCCCCCAGGGCCATTTTTCACAGACGGGATGCGCCCGCAAAACTTACACCCCTCCCAGGGTAAACATCACATTTCGGACTCAACGGCGCCCTTGTTTTTCCAATCCGAGAAACCGTTTAATAGATACTTGAGTTTCAACACTAAATGAATAAATTAATTAATTAATTAATCCGTTTAACGTTCCAGAAGCGGGCGAGGGGTCCAAACGTCCCGCACCGACAAGTTTTATGTCATTCCTAGGGTAAAAACCCCATTTCGGACCCATCCATATACTCGGATCTCTGATCTGAAGCATCGTTTAGGAGTTATCCCGTTTATTTGGCGTTTCCAGCGTGAACGCACTAAAAATTTAATTCCGACCACTCTGAGGCTCGGAATCGCACACCGTCTGAAGGCGCTACTCTGGAATGACATCAAGAAATATCCCAAAGTATTTTACAGCAAAAACTGGGTTATTACAGGCATAAATAGTGAATCACCTCATAACCTATTTTTAACAAAATCTACCCCTTCTGAAACACCACACTTTCTAAATAAAGATAACATAGAGGTGTGTATCATATATAAAATATTATTAAAACAAAATTTGTCTTTTAATCAATACATTTAGCAATGATGCACATGTTCATAAACCAAGGATCACTTCAAAAACAATTTTTGACAATTTTTTCCATCATGAAAGCACTACACGGGGCTAAGGGAATACACTACGGGTATACGAATCACATTTTCATATTAATTAAAAATAAACAAGCACCCACAGAATGAATTGGAAAGGAAAAACCATGGAAACACCTACCTTTCTGGTGTGTGAATGTGACGAAACCCTCAAAGGAGGGGATAACACCCTGAAAACTAATCTGCATTCCCTAGACAATGAGAAAAACAGACCACAAGAACCCCTACCATTAGGGTTTGGTGATGATGAATTAATCCCCTAAAATTGAAAGAAAACTTACTAAAGGGGGTTGCATGCTGGGGAGGATATTGTCCAGAGGAGGGCCGCACACTGGGAGGCTATCCAGAAGAGGAATGTACGCCAGATAGGTTGGTCGGAAGAGGGTCGTGTGCTGAGGAGGTCCAGCCAGAGAGGGGAGCACACTGGGGAGGTTCGTTTGGAGAGGGGAACGAACTGGGCAGGTCCACAGGGAAGGGGGAGCACCACTGGTGAAGGGAGGTTTGGATGGAGCATGGTTGGATGGATCAGGGGGTGCGATGGAGATGGAAGGGAGTAGGGGGTGCGCTGAATGTGGAAGAGGGAAGGGCTGAGGTTAGGGTTTCCCTTAATTAAAAAAAACTAAATAAAAAAACAATAATAATATGACAAAATTAATAATAATAATAATAAAATGATGATAATCATATTTTTATTCATTTCATTTTAAATAATATTAATATTAATAACAATATAATAATAATAATAATATATGCACAATAATATTATTATTTTTATTATGGTTTAAGCATTTACCTTATTTCATTTTCATAAAATTTATTTATTTTAAGTACTGGGAAACTGCACGGTCACCTAGGTCGACCGTACGGTTAACTCTGATCATGCGGTGCCCATGCAATGGCCCAAAACCTACCAAAATTAACAAACCAACACTCAACCCGAACCTCGATGAGAGTAACCAAAGCCAAGAAATAATAAAATAAAATAATTTTTTAGGACAGGGTGTGACACCGAGGAACTACATATTGCCTTTGTTGTTTGTACTCTGAGCAGGTTCATGGGAAAATCAAGTAAACCACACTGGCATGCATTGAAATGGCTCCTCATGTATGTGTCTATTTCTGTTGATTTACACATTTATTATGGTAATAATAATAGTTATACTAATGATTTTTTCAGTTTTTGTATTCTAAATATTATGCTAATTTTGACACTCGCAAATCTATCATTGGGTATGTGTTTCTTACCTATTGTGGACCTATGTCATGAAAATGCAACATGCATTCTGTTGTTGAATTGTCCATGTCACGAAACTAACCCTAGCGGGGATCGAGCCACAACTACCCCAAGCCCGCCTCTTTAGGCCAGGGGTTGGAGACTAGCACCGAAGGCATAACAACTTGGGGAGGCCTTTGACTAAACACTTGTACACACACACACACATCCGACTCAATGAAAAAGTGCCAAGGGAAAAGATATAAAATACACAACTACTACAAATAAAATGAACATGCATGATCCTCTAGATAGTAGAAAGGGTATGATAGTGTATACTGAAAAGTAAAAGGGAAAAAACACACGCCCAAACCGAAAACATGTCCTAACATGAAGGAAACTAAAAAAGAGTAACATACGAGAGATCCATGCTCTTGTATCCCAACTCTGACCACTGTATAGGGTCCACACATTCTATATCCCTAAGCTCCTATGAAATCACGATCAACCTATCTATCTTCTACAAAAGTCATGACACAGGTTAGACGAAGCCCATGCAGGGGTGAGTATATACATACCCAATAGGACACCCCTAAAAGGTGAAGGGTAAATAGTAATAGATACAACTGAAAAGAAATAGTGTTGGAACAAGGTACAATAAAAGTGAACAGAATGGTACAACTCCACCCAACAATAGATAAGCTCATTCAAAGAAACCCAAATGAAGGAGTATGGGGATCTTCATCTAACAGCTCAACCCAAGAAAGTGAGTAGCCATCAGTTTTAGGGTAAAAAAATCTATGATGCCCTGAATCTCGTCCCATCTACCTAGTAGGTGCAAGTCAAAGGGGCTCAAATCACTGCACCTCAATACTATCTGCTTTGGGCGACACTGACTCGTTTACACAATTTTAGGTTGCATCACAAGAATGTGTCTTAGTGGGGAAAGCACCCCTCTTTATTGTGAGTCCTTTGGTAAAATTGAACCACACCCCGCCATTGTGTTGCACAATCGAGGGTCTTTTCTGAACCATCGGGAACTATGATACCCAGCCTGGTAGAAGGGTCAACCCGATATCTCATAAGGAACTACACTCTGGGTCATCCCGGTATCTCATTAGGGACTACTCTCTGGGTCAGCCCAATATCTCATCAGGGACTACACTCTAAGTTAGTCTGGTATCTCCTTGGGGAATATACTCTAGATCACCCCAGTATCTCCCCGGGGACTACGCTACCTAGGCTGGTGGGAGGGTCAGCCCAGAACTGCACTAGTCATCCCTTTTAGATTGTACCTCTTAGAAAAAACTAAGGAACACTGGTCATCCCTGCTAGATGCTACCTCTCAGAAAGCATTGAGGAACACTGATCATCCCTGCTGGATGGTTCCTCTCAGAAAAAGCATCGAGGAACTCTGATCATCCCTGCTGGATGGTACCTCTTGGAAAAATGCCACTGCAATCATCGGGTTTCACCCTGGATAGGTGTCAACCCCAGAACATTTGAACGTATCTCTTCATACATCTTCTCCACTCTCACGGGATTCTAAGATGACCCAAGTCATGGGTTCTCTTAAAACATGTCAAAAGTATCTCCCATCAATATTCTTTTCATGTTTCTATATTTAATGAGATCATGAACAAGGCTCTGGACATCCAAAGATATCACACTGTTGTGATCCTTGTGGAAAAACATGCTAGATTGACTACTTATTCACCCCAAACAGACATCCGGTGGAAAATTCATATAGTGTCGTAATATTCTCAAGAGGCATCCTGTAGATCCCATGCCCTGGTCATGAAACAAATTATATGGATGGCACTATTGTGATCCTCATGGAATAACACATGATATGGACTACTCATTCGTCCAAAATGGGTACTTGGTGAAAAAGTTGTGTTTCACTACAACACATGCGAACTGGGCCTCGTGTGGCCCACACCTCAACCTAAACTTAAATATCTGAAATTGGTTTCAAAGGATCCGCCTAGATATCAAGATCACAACACCACCGACGACACATCGATTGGATGTAGTATACACAAATTATGGTGGGTCAAAGCTTTAATAATAATAAAAGATTATTACTATTTGGACATGTAGGGCACCCAATCTGAAACTCGAAGAAGGTGCCTGGATTTGGCCTCAAAAATACTGTCTTGAAAACTTGATCTCGCTACCGCAGACGGCATGTCCGTCAGACGTCACACGTAGGAGTTATGGTGGGTCGAATATTTAATAATAATATTAAATATTTTATTTCACGGCATTTCATGGGCTTAGGTCACAAGTCATGGAAAAGTTCATGAAATAGTCTTAAAATGATTGTATCGCAACTGGGGTCATGCTACCGCTGACGGCGCGTGAATTGGGCTCCCCAAATGAGAGTTATGGGGGTTTAAAAATAATAATAATTATATATTTTTTCTTTTTAATTTATTTATCCCCCTTTTTTCTAGGGTTTAACCCTCCTCCCCCATTCTCCCATCATACAATCGCAGCCTTGGGCACGCACCCCGCCTCTATAGAGATACATCCAGCACACTCAGTGTCGCCACCTTCAGCCTCACCCCGCCGCCACAGGCCGTCGTAGTCAAGTTGCATGGAGTTGCCGCCTTGAACTGATGGGGCACCCTGCTCGCGCTGACCCGCTCTGCCGCACCACCTCGAACCACCGGAGCCACCTCAGCCTTCCCCCTATGTCGTGCCGCCTGCTCAAGCCACCGCCTTACTGCTGTGGACCGCTAACCGCCACCACCTCCGACCGCATGCTCTGCCGGACCGCCGCTTGTCCTCGTCGGAATCACAGTGCCGCACCGTCGGCGAGCCACTACACCCCCATTCCAAGTTGAAACGAAACAACAAACACACATCCGCAATGCTTGGGTGACGATCTACGCATCGCCAATCTTTTCTCACGATTTCGTTGTCGTTTCATCGATATGCCTCGAATCTGGGCACCCGATCGAGCTTGGGTTGCCCGGTAATTGTCAAACCAGGATCAGTGTGGATTCTGCAGTGATGATCGCAAAGAAATATGGGAGAAAGGCATCAAAACCAAAGTTTTTAAACATCATCGGCCAAGTGTTCTTCTCCGTCGATTGGGATTTGGCACTCGGGTTAGAATAATTGATATAAAATAGTAAATCTGATTCATAGCCTCATGCAGAGTTTGGAAATAAGGGGCGCATGTTGAAGAAAAAATTGAAAACATGATCAACTTTTAATTCAGGGCGTAAAAACACCAAGAACGAGTCCCAATTGGTAATTGGATCGATTGTTGGTGGAGAACACATTCGTCCAGATCCGTTGCGCTCATCACGCTTCGATCCTCCTGGATCTGAAGTCTCTTTGTTCGTTCTTCATTGCTCCTCAATGGGGAGGAGAGGGGAGGAAGATGGTTTGTTTTCATTGGAGAAAAAACAATTGTGAGAGAAATACTCTAAAATATGAATTTATACTCACAAATTAGGTTTAGGATATTAATCAAATAATTAAATAAATAATTATTTAATTATTTAATTATTCGTCTACAATGGCACATAAGCCGAACTCCTGATACCGACCAAGGTTATACCCTACCTAGGGTAAAACCAACATTCTGAACTCAATAGTGGTATCAGATTTCTCATATGATTCCCAGTCTATGAGTTATTTGGGTTTGATATATTAAATGAATAAATAAATAATTTAATTCATCCATTTAACACACTGCCAACGAACGAGAGTTCCGAACATCCCGCGCTGACTAATTTTATGTTGCGCCTAGGGGAAACACTATGTTCCGAACCCAAACATGGTGTCAAATTTCTGATCTTATTATTCGTATAAGAGATAACCCATTTTACTTAATCAATTGTGTGTGTGTAATATATAAACACATATTTTTATAAAAAAAAATTTGGGCACACCGGGCCTCGGAATCGCACACTATCTCAGTTCATAGATCTTTAATAATATATAGAAATATTTCAAAGTCTTACTAGAAAAAGTAGGGTCTCTGCATCATTCCCCCCTTCATGATTTTTGTCCTTGAAAAGAAAATCTGAATAACAACTTAGAAAACTAACCCCGCACCTGGCTCTCCCGCTTCTAAGGAAACCTATACTTTTTCATGCTTCCAAAGCATGTGGTCTAAAGGGATGGTATTCCCACATAGGGTTTGCTTTAGTCGATTATGTGCGTAGGAACACACACGTATCTCCTTAGTTGCGATATCCCACACTTCCGGCAGATGGAAGATATGGAGGAAGCGTTCCCAATAAGAACCTCAAGGTGTAGCTGTTGTGCTAGTGTCTCTACCGAGAGCTCCAGATCTCATACAAAGAGTTGAGAAATAAATGAGTGTCTAGCGGTTGTGTCTACTAGTACTTAGTAAAGAGTATAGTAAACACAAATCGTACCTCAAATCATCCTGTGTGCCACTGTATTGTGAACATCCATAGCCCGCAGCTGTCCGCGGCCCCGACCGCCAACTCCCTAAGCCCGACGTGGGATGTCTAGTGGTGGTGGTGGGAGTACCTCATATTGTCATACCCTACCTATATCTCTTCCCACTTATCTGTCGGCTCTGCCTCCCTGGTCACAGTGTTGCCTGTGTCGTGCCAGTCCATCTACTGCTTGCCTCGAATGCTTGGTATGCCTAGTTGGGTAGTCCCAGGCCATGTGACCATAACTGTCATAATTATAACACCATCCCTTCCCAGGCTACCCTTGGGATCTGTGCTGTCTTGGACCCACATGACCATGCCCCTAAGTCTGACCATGGAAGGGTCTCCTATCCCGAGATCTTTGGCGTCTACCTACTGCTGAAGAATACTCAACTCTGTCGCACCTAGTTCTAGTTCCAGCTACCTGGAATCCCTCTGCTAGGAAGCTCTCCATCACAAGTGCTCTCTCCAACACCCCAGTATATGTGGGGATGCACAGGGATACTACTCCGACTCAAATATCTCTATGGATCCCCTACTCGAACTTTCATGCATGGAAGTAGTCGTCTATGACCATATCCCACTACTACAAAAATCGCTTTTATCAGCGCTAAAAAACCCCCTTTGTCAGCGCTTTTTGAGCGCTGTAAAGCGTGGCGCTGATAAAGGGGGGTCCCTTTTATCAGCGCTCAAAAAGCGCTGATAAAGGGGGTTTTTATCAGCGCTTTTTTTAGCACTGATAAAAGCACCCTTTATCAGCGCCGCGCTTTACAGCGCTCAAAAAGCGCTGATAAAGGGGGGTCCCTTTTATCAGCGCTCAAAAAGCGCTGATAAAGGGTACTTTTATCAGCGCTAAAAAAGGCGCTGATAAAAGGGTTCTTTATCAGCGCTTTTTTTAGCGCTGATAAAAGGTGTCTAAAAAATTGAAAAAATAAAAATATATATAATTCGTCAGGGGTTTTTTCACAGCGCTTGACCCCTCCCTTTTATCAGCGCTTGTCCCCCCAACCCGCACCCCACTCCCTCACGCTCCGCACGCTGCACCCCGCCTCCCTTTTATCAGCGGTTGTCCCCCCAACCCGCACCCCACTCCCTCACGCTCCGCACGCTGCACCCCGCCTCCCTTGCGTCCCGCACAACCCTGCTGCCACTGGAATTCGAACACAGGACCTCCACCCTAACGCGCTGCCACTTTACCACTTAGCCATTTTGTTTTGTTCTCCATTTGATGATATATCTAGTTATATATATATATAGTTATATTTATTCGTATATTAATATAGATCCATATTAAAATAAATTTATTTAGTTATATTAATATATATATATATATATATTCGTATATTAATATATATATATATATATATATATATAATTTTTTATCCGTATATTTATTTGTATATTAATATATATATTTATAAAGTTAATTTCAAATACATTTATAGAATATGTGTTTTTATGTGTGTTTTTAAATAAATAAATAAATACATACATATATACATAGATACAATACACACACACAAACAGAGAGAGATATATATATATATATATACATAGATATATATATATAGTTATGAATGAATCCATAGAAATGAGGGGGTGAAAATCCTCTAAGAATGTTAAAACGAAGATAACTTTTAATCCGTAAGTCCGTTTCAACTCCACAACCAGTCAAATCGAAGAACATGAAACGATCTTCGATATGATATGCGGTACAGGCCAAATGGACATCCGGATCGGAAGTTATAGCCGTTTGAATGTTAAAAAGACCATAACTTATAATCCAGGAGTCCGTTTCAGCTCCACAATCAGTCAAATCGAAGAACATGAAATGATCTTCGATATGATATATGGTAGAGGTTTATCGGACATCGGGATCAGAAGTTATAGCTGTTTGAACGGTGAAAAACCGGGGTACCCCGACTAAAAACTCAGTTTTGGAGGCCTTCTGGGCCTTTTTTGGCCTTGAAACAACCTTGGACGGGTTCCACCGGTCCATAGCGCTGTAGAGCTCGTCGCAGGCTTCGATTTGATATGCTGTGGAGCTCAAACGGAGTCCCGGATCAAAAGTTATGGCCGTTTGAAGTTTGGGTTTCATTTTCAACTTATTTTGGATCTTTCATTAATTTTTTTATTTTTTTTATATTAAAAGTGTCATTAAATGACTATTAATTGGTAAAAATTACATAATTACTAATTAAAAATATTTTTTAATTTATTTTATAACCCTCTTTTACTAAACATCTTATAAATTAATATTATATTTCCATAGATCCTTTCTAAAACGTATTTATAAAATAAATATTATAATTATATCAATATAAATAGCTTAATAGATTTATATATTAATATATATATTTTTTAAATTTTCCCTTTATCAGCGCTAGTAAAAAAGCGCTGATAAAGGAGGGGTTTTATCAGCGCTAAAAAAAGCGCTGATAAAGACCCCCCGTTTATCAGCGCTACTAAAAAAGCGCTGATAAAGGGGGGGTCTTTATCAGCGCTAAAAAAAGCGCTGATAAAGACCACATTTATCAGCGCTTTTAAAAAGCGCTGATAAATGTGGTGCGCTCTGCTTGCCCCGTTTTGTAGTAGTGTCCAGGGAGTAGTGGGTAAGATCATTAAACCTTTATGCGTACTTCGCCTCCGTCCTCCCACCCTGTTGTAGTTCTAGAGGCTCCTTGATCTAGACATATCACAAATAGAAGGCTTAGTACTCCTCGCGAAAGAGCTACTGAAAGTATTCCCATATGAGCATCGCCTCATCACGTATCTGGGTAACTAAGCTCCACCAGTGCCCAGCTGCACCGTGAAAGAGGCTAGCTACCAAAGCAACTCTCTGATCTTTTGGGGTCCACATCAGTCCAAACATGCAGACTATTGACTCTAGTCAGTCCTCTGCTCCCTGGGGATTAGGCTCATCATGGAACCGCAGCGGTCGTTGTTACTTGAACTCGCAATGTGAGCCTAATCGGCACCTGTCCTCAGCCTGTCCTGCTGATACTGACTACTGCTCGACAGGTGGAGGTGTTGCTACCTGTCCACCTGGAGGAAGGGGGTCACACGATGGGCCCTGAACTGAGGCATCATCGCTCCTCGGGTCGTCTTCGTGAACCAGAGTAGGAATCCTGGCTGGGTGTTGTTGCTGAGGCATCCTGAAAATGGTCAAGAAGTACCACGGTTAGATGAGTGTGTGTATATATATATATATTTCAACAAAGGAGTGGGGATATGACTCAAGAAAAACAATCAAAGACTCGAATCCTATATGATGCATGTATCATTGTCCCCTACAACCAATTTCTAAGGGTTTCGAGTCAGTAAGTAGGTAATCAGGGTCCTAGAGAATGGCTACGTTGGTCTCCACACCAACACTTGACTCCCTGACCTAAGAGCCTATCTCGAGAGACATCGACATCGCTGCCCTAATCCCAACCAAACATTTTAAGGGGTAATGCTCGAACAATATCCCAAGGAATGAACCACCTCTGATACCACTTTGTCACGTCCCGACTCTAGCTGGGTTCAAGCTGCAACTACCCCAAGCCCACCTCCATAGGCCAGGGGTTGGCGACTAACATCGAAGGCATAACAACTCAGGGGGGGGACTTTTCCTAAACACCTGTACACACACACGCAGCCTACTAAATGAAAAAGTGAAGAGGGAAAATATATAAAAGATTCAAATGCTATAAATAAAATGAACATGCATAATCGTCTAGATAGTACAAAGGGAACAGTAGTGTATACGGAAAACAAAAAGGGAAAACACACATGCCCAAATCGGAAACATGTCCCAAACTGAAGGAAACAGAAAAAGAGTAACATACGAGAGATCCCTACTTCTGTATCCCAACTCTTACCACTGTATGTGGTCCACATAGTCTGTATCCCTAAGATTTTCTAAAATCATGATCAACATGTCATTTTTCTATACAATACATGACACGGGTTGGGAGAAGCCCATGCAGGGGTGAGTATATACATACCCAGTAGGACAACTTGTAAAAGTGAAGGGGGAAACAGTAAGTGATACAACTGGAATGAAACAATGTGGGAATAAAGTATAGTAAAAGTGAATAGAAGAGTAAATATCCACCCAATAATAGATAATCTCATTCAAATAAACCCAAATGAGGGTGTAATATGATCTCCATCTCACACCTCGGCCCAAAAAAATAAGTAGCCATCAGTCCCAGGGTAAAAAAACATATGTGATGCCTTGCATCTCATCGCATCTTCCTAGGAGTCACAAGTTAAAGAGGATCAAATCACAACACCTCGATATTATCCTCTTTGGGCAGTACTGACTCTCTCGCACGGTTTTAGGTCGTGTTGCAAGGACACTTCTTGGTGGGGAAAGTGACCCTCTTTCTCGTGAGTCCTTAGGTAAAATCAAAACACTCCTTGCCAATGTGTCGCATGGTCAAGGGTCTTTTCTGAACCATTAGGGACTATGCTACCCAGCTCGGTGGGAGGGTCAACCCAATATCTCCTTTGGGACTACACCCTAAGTCATCCAGGTATCTCATCAGGGACTACTCTCTAGGTCACCCCGATATCTCTTCGGGGACTACACTCTGGGTCAACCTAGTATCTCCTCGAGTACTACACTCTCGGTCAGCCCGATATCTGCTCGGGGACTATGCTACCCGTCCCGGTAGGAGGGTCAACCTAGAACTGCACTAGTCATCCCTACTGGATGGTACCTCTTAGAAAGAACTGAGAAAAACTAGCCAAACCTACTGGATGGTACCTACCAGAAAGCACTAAGGAACGCTGATCATCCCTACTAGATGGTGTCTCTCGTAAAAAGCATCGATGATCATCTCTATTGGGTGTTACCTCTTGAAAAAACATCATTGCATTCATCGGGTGCTGCCCCAGATAGGCATCACCCCCAGAAAATTTGAACGTATCTCTTCATACACCTTCTCCACTCGCACGAGAGTCTAAGCTGACCCAAGTCGTGGGTTCTCTTCAAACACATCAAAAGGATCTTCCATCTATATTCCTTTCATGTTTCCACATTTAATGAGATCATTAACAAAGCTCTACACATCCAAATAGATCACATTGTTGCGATCCTTGCGGAAAAACATGCAAGATTAACTACCTATTCGCCCCAAACAGACATCTGGTGGAAAAGTCATATGTTACCGTAATAAGCTAGAGAGGCATACCATGTGGCCCATGCCTCGGTCATGAAACAAATTATATGGATTTCACCATTGTGATCTTCATGGAAAAACATATGAGATGGACTACTCATTCATCCAAAATGGGTACCCGGTGAAAAAGTTGTGTTTCACCGTAACACATGAGAACTGGGCCTTGTGGGGGCCACGCCTCAACCATAATGTAAATATCCAAAATTGGCGTCAAAGGATCCGCCTCGATATTAGGATTACAACACCGCTGACGACACATCGATTGGATGTAGCATGCAGAAATTATAGCTGGTCAAAGCTTTAATAATAATAAAATATTATTATTATTTGGACATGTTGGGGACCCAATCCACAACTCAAAGAAGGCACCCAGATTTGGTCTCAAAAAGACTATCTTGAAAATTTGATTGTGCAGCTGCAGGCAGCATGTCTGTCGGACATCGTACACAGAAGTTATGGCGGGTCGAATATTTGATAATAATATTAAATATTTTATTTCATAGACGCGTGAATTGGGCTCCCCAAATGAGAGTAATGGGGGTTTAAAAATAATTATTATTATATTATTATGTTATTATTTTTTATTTATTTATCCCCTTTTTTCTAGTGTTTACCCCTCTATGCCTTGGGCGTGCACTCCACCTCCACAGCGCCGCATCCGGCGCACCTGGCGTCGCCGCCTTCCGCCTCGCCCTGCCGCCACAGGTCGTCGTCGTCCTGCTGCCTGGAGCCGTCGCCTCGAACTGCTGGAGCACCCTGCTCGCGACGACCTGCTCCGTCGTGCCACCTTGAACCACTAGAGCCGCCTCGGCCATCCCCCTCTGTCACACCTCCTGCTCGCGCCGCCGCCCTACTGTCGCGGACCGCGGACCATCGCCGCCTCTGGCCGCATGCCCTACCGGACAACCACATGCCCTCGTCGGAATCGCACCGTCACACCAACGAGCCACTGCACCCCCATTCCAAGTCGAAATGAAACAACGAACACAGATCTGCAATGCTCGGGTGACGATCTACGCTTCGCCGGTCTTCGCTCGAGATTTCTTTGTCGTTTTGTCTATCTGCCTCGAATCCGGGTGCCTGGTCGAGCTCCGGTTGCCCAACAATTGTCGAACCGAGATCTGCGTGGATTCTGTGATGATGATCGCAAATAAATAGGGGGAGAAAGGCATCAAAACCAAAGTTTTTAAACATCATCATCCAGCCGTTCTTGACCGGTGATTGGGATTTGTCATTGGGGTTAGAATAATTGATATAAAATAGTAAATCCAGTTCATAACCTCATGCAGAGTTTGGAAACAAGGGGTGCAAGTTGAAGAACAAATTTACAACATGCTCAAATTTTAATTCAGGGCGTAAGAACACCAAGAACAAGTCCTACCTGGGATTGGATCAATCATTGGTGGAGAACGCATTCGTTGAGATCCGTTGCCGAAGTCTTTTCATTCATGAACGGGGAGGAGAGGGGAGGAAGATGTTTTTCATCATGGTGAAAACAAAATTGTGAGAGAAATACTCTAAAATATGAATTTATACTCACAAATTAGTTTTAGGATATTAATCAAATAATTAAATAAATAATTATTTAATTATTCATACACGAGGACACATAAGTCGATCTCCCAATGCCGACAAAGGTTATACCCTACCTAGGTTAAAACCTATGTTCTGAATTAAACGGTTGTCTCAGATTTCTCATCTAGGCCCTCGCCCCTGAGTTATTCAGGTTTGAGCTATTAAATGAATAAATAAAAAATTTAATTCATCCATTTAACACACCGCCAACGAGCGAGGGGTCCAAACGTCTCATGTTGACTCATTTTATGTCATGTCTAGGGGAAACACCGCATTCTGGACCCAACCGTGGTCTTTGATTTCTGATCTGATTAACCATTTAAGAGATAAACTATTTTCCTTAATCAACTATGCATACGTAACATAGAAACACTTAATATTTTTTATAAAAAAAATTACAAGCACACCGGGCCTCGTAAACACACATCGTCTCGGCACCTATGTTTGGATAATATTCAGAAATATTTCAAAGTCTTACTAGGAAAAAACCGGGTCTCTACAGTCCACCATTAAGGCAAAATACATTGCTTTAACAAAATTCTTAATTGAGACTATTTGTTTAATGGGATTCATAAATGAATTGTCTTTATCCGGTGCTAGTATTGATGTCTATTGTGATAGTCATTCTTCCTTTTGTCTAATAATCATGTCTTCCATGATAGCTTTAAGCATATAAACAATTTAATTCATTTTATTAGGAAGGTTATTGAGATTAGGATGGTGTGTGTCAATAAGAAACACTTTTGATAACTTTGATCATAGTTTGAATAAAACCGTTCTATTATCAAAATTGAGGCATTGTTTAGGTTTAATGAATGTTGTCCCGGTGCAATAACATAGATGGGGAAAGGTATTGGGGTTATTTATATTATTATTCTAATATAGATGATTATTGTAAAATTAGATTATATATTTTTTACTCATTATCTCATATTATGAATTCATTGTAATTAAACAATTAACAAGTGGGGGCTAACACTATATAACCCCACAGTTCATCGGTAAGTCTCATGAGACAAACATGTTTGGGTATTTTGTGCATGTCTGCCCAATTAAACAAGATGTCTTGATTGTGGTCTTGGTGATAAGAATTATGTCTTGGATATGGCCTTTACAATAAGAATGATTTCTTGGATTATTCCTTGATGATAAGATTAAGATGTCCAACATTATGCATTCCATCACTGTGAATTCAGTTATTTTTATCCATGTGATATATTTATTTTTATTTTCATCTATGGATATATATTTCTCTTTTTTTAGTTGGTAATGGAATTATTAAGATTACTTATTCCTTCTATAATTTTTTTGTCATGATTGCCTCAATTGTATGTTTTCCCTTACTGAGTGTTTGAGCTCACCACTTATTATGTTTCCATTTCCCCAGGTTATGAAGAAAATTATTACACATGATATGTCTAACAGAATAGCTTGTGTAGAGAATTTTTAAGAAATATTTAAGACATATTATAGATTAAGTGGTTGTTTATATGTTTTAAAAAAATCCATTAGTTGAGAACAACATGGGATTTATTAGCTTATGATTTCTCTTAATTCTTTAAAGATTTAAAACTAAAAGTTCTTGGGAAGATATGTAATGAAATATTTTCTTTAAATAATGAAATCATAGGATAGTTATGTACAAGAATATATAGATGATATCGATGCCAGTATATAAATTATGTGATTATGAGAACCAGATCTAGGAGCGCGTGTCCGAGGTGCTATAGTTGGTATCAGAGTAGGGTTTAGATAACTTTGTATATTATGATGTTATTAATTAAGGATGTAAATGTCATTAAGGAGTGATAAGTTAGGATTTATCATAATTTCAAAAGTATAGATAACCCTATAGGTTAGTTGAATTAATATTAAATATTTTAGCGATTGAGATAAGATAAATTTAATAAAAATCCAAGGGATAAGTAAAAGTGATAATTCTAAGTATATGGTAATATCTTGAAGCTTTGGTACATTAGAGGTTGTGTGGTTCTACTACAAATTGCATCCATGTATGAATGATAGAAGTGGATATAGGCTCTAGCATAAATGTGCCTAAGGGTAATAACTCTAAAAAGGGTGGATTGGGTATTAACTAAATCATCACATGGTGCATGACAAAGTGGCCTAACCATACACATGGTTTAAAACTCTAAAGGGTTATTCTTTTGTTAATCACATTCCATTTACAAACCATTATCTTTGATTTGAGTATCATGTTAACTAATTAGGTTAGATAACTTAATAGAAAAATTACCACGGATAACCTAGGATTGAAAAAAGAGAGTCATAGGTTTAACAAAAAGTATAATATAATAAAAACAAAAGGTTTCATGGGAGGAATAATCTTCATATTGAATTTTTAATATTCATATTTTGAATATTATAAAATCCTTTTTTTGTTTTATTATTTAGATAAAATATGATCGTGAAAATTAAACTGAGAAATGTGTGTATCTAGAAACCGCTATGTCTTACAACCAAATTAGGGAGCATGTGTAAATGGTTGAGAATTTTAGTATATTCCTATTATGATGGAAAAGTTGAGTATCTTAGTCTTACTTAAGGTAGTGAGATTGATATTTTAATAGACATTAAATCTTGAATATATTTGTTACTTTCATTAGTGAGTGATATTTATTGATAATATTATGATATATTCTAAAAATTATGAGTATTATGTGAAAGATATAAGGATTGTTCCTCGATGGTTCTTATTTAAATTTTTAGAAACGTGTATTAAATGGTATAAATAACCTTCAAAATTGATTTTAAGATATGGTTATATTTTTTGTGATAATTATTTAATAACACATTATTGAGGTATAGATAACTCTTAGGTTTAATATATGTTTGATGTTAAGGTAATAAATGGTTTATTGATTTTGAGAAAAGTGAGTTAGATATACTTGTAATTTATTATTTAATTTTAATTAAAAAGCAATCCATAGTATTTTTGATGAATTTTATCTTGTTTTTGAGATTATGATATGTATTAACTAGTGTGTGACTTTATGAACTAGTGGTTAATACATTTGAGTGTTAAATATAGAGTTAATTTTTAGAGGAATATGTCATCTCACAATGGTTTAATGTCTTGGAGATTCAAATAGTTTTATGACATTTATGTTATGGAGAATACATGATTATGGTATATACATAAATGGTTATATGGTTTTATGAATGATTAATGTTTTTTGAGGAAATATAAGTAACTTGAAAAAGCCTATGAGAGTAAGGTAGATGTTATATTTGAAGTTATATCCTGAATGATGAATATGTTAAGAATACCCTCACCTGCTTTCATTAGTAAGTGATAATTAAAATTGTGAAGACGCAATTTATTTAAGGGGTAAAATGTAAAACCATGAGAATTTAAATTATATTTTTTTCTTTAAAAACCTAACGTGTTCAATAGATTTCTTCACAAGCAATACCGAACCACAATGAACCGTGAAATAGTATATACTCGTTAAAATGTAGCTATAGAGTTGGTGGCAAAAATAGATGTAACTGAATTTTTAAATATACGAGGAAATAAAAAAAAGGTCATTATTAATACTAATATTGATAAATTAAATCAGTGTGGCTAAATAACTAATAAGACTGATTTATGATATAAACTATAAACTTTCAAAAAATTGGATTTTTATGTTTTTTAGAAACTAAGTATATTAAGGATAAAGTATATTTTTTATATGAATAAAATATTAACACCAATTTGATTAGTAATTGATAAAAAAAATGAATAAGAATATTGATGTTTTTAAAAAGTTATTTTCCTATGAAAACTATTTTTATTATATTTTTATGTTTTTATTTAGAAGTTATATTCCTAAATTTTATAATTTGAATTTGAAAAAATAAACTTCATTTTTTATTTCTTCATAAATATATTGTCTTAATATGAAATTTGGAGATTTTTCTGAAAAATTGATTTTTATATAAATAATTAAAATACCATTTCTGTTAAAATCATGACTTTTATGCAATCACTAGGATGTAATCATAAACTAAAACTCACAAGAACCTTATCTTGAAAAGCTATATGTTTTATAAGTAAGATAATATATTTTAAAATATTATTTTTAATATATAAACCTATATTTAATATTTTAAAAATTAAGTTATATTTTTCACTAAAATTATTTTAATGTATTGTACCTTTATTATTTTAAAATTAATTTATAAATATTTTAGAAATTTAATCATAGTAAATGGATTTAAAATTTATAATTTGATGGTTTAAATTATCTAATAAGGTTCATTTTATTCCTAGGCATAAAAATGATTTACTAAGGTAAAAACTAGTTACCGTGGTAAAAGTTAAAAAAAGGTAAAAGTTGAAAATCTAATGGTAAAGAGTTGAAAACATGTTTAAAACATGTGTGAAATTAAATTTTAGAGGCTTTATTGACATTACCTCTTAGTCACACCATTATTTCTCAATTTTGGAGTCAATTTCCTTGAGATTGACTTTCCATTATTAAAAAGTTATGGGTATTTACAAAAATTTCATCCCTTTTCACTTATAAAAGGGGCCCCTCACCAACCCTACAATAACACACCTAAAATTATATTTCCTACCGAAACCCTAAATTTTTTCATTAATAATGAATCCAAAATTTCTTTTATTACCTTATATTCACAATATTTTTGTCTAATCCCTTCATTTCCAAGGGATCCTCTAAGGAAATCTCAAAGTGCTCAATGTGAGTGATCATTTTTCCTCTACTTATTTGCTTTATATATTACCTTCAAGATTATAATTTTCAAATACCTATGAAATAAAATTATTATTAAATATATACATATTTTTATTATTTCAAATTTAATAACCATTAACCAACATTCCTCTCGTTTCATAAGAAAAATGAAAATTTGATTTGTACGTATGTTTGGACTACTGCCTCCATGAAGCGACATTATAATTTTACTTCAAAAAATATCATGGACAGTTCAAAAAGGAAATTTAATAGATAATAATTATATTTAAAACATATTTAATATTCTTAAATGATAAACCATAACAATAATTTTTCCCATTATATGAAAATGAAAACTTCATCAATGCATACATGCAGACTACTACCTTCATGGAACGATGCATTTTATTTTTCATTGGAGACTTTCATGGATAGTCCTAAGAATGGGTTTAATTGATAAATATTATTTTTATGATATCATTAAGGTTATTTTATGAAAAAAATGGAGAACTTATTAATGATATGATCAAAAAATGATCACCATTAATTCAATCATTTAAAACAAACATATTAATTAGAAAATATTTTTATATTATGTACAGTTTTCATATCCATTAATTCTTCCTATAATTGATTAAAATTATCATATATCATACTAATAAACATTTAATAAGATCATTATTCTTCTGGTAAAATGATATTACAACTAAGGCACCAGATAATCATCAATTAATCATAGCATGTTCATGTTTGGGTCGGTTTTACCACCTACCTGAACAATGCTATGAATTTATATCATGGATGGATATCTGAAATTAATTACTAGATTAATATGATTTAAATATGTAAAAATTATTTTTTATTAAATGGTAACATTATTATTAAACTCATTAATTAAGAAAACACCTTTTGTTCTTTAAGAATCACCTTTTGTTCGTTAAGATTCATGATCATCACCAATTTCATCATCATGAATTATAACCAAAACTACCATGGAATAAATTTATACCTTTATAAATATCATAGATTCATGTATACGTAATGATCACGGGATTATTAAATTTTTAACAATAATGAATACCATCACTATTTTTACAAAACTAGTTCGAAATGATCAAGATTACTTACACCTAATATTTAAAATAGGCAATAACTAACTAGAATTCATAAAGAAAATGATTATACATGAAGAGTATAAATTAAAAATATATTATTAAGGTTATAAAAAAAGTTATTAGGATAGATATGTCTGTTATACAAGAGGTTAGACTGCGTTCATGGAATCTAGGATAAAAGGTAAGGGTTTTCATGGTCTCAATTCTAATTCTTTGAGACATAATACATTTTGTGCACCATATTTTCCTTGTATAGTGTATTTATTAAACCTGAATGTATTATTATCATAAGTTTTTAATTTCATGGTATATACTAATACAAATAACATTCCCTCCTTCAAATGGCTATTGGTTCAAATGTTACCCCAGTAGTAAGGATTTTTGGTAACTCAACACTCCTTCATTGAGTTATAATATTTCTCTTGAAATTGTTTCTTATAAGTTAGGTAAAATCTACACTTGATTGTATTACGTGGTATTCTCTCATTTTTTCTATAGATTTACATTCCTACCCTATAAATCCTTATCAGATATTTCTTACCTTATGGAGTATGATTCCCCTAAGGGATGTTGATAGATAAAATCTTCTTTCTTTGAGTTATAATGTTTTATCATGAACATTATTCTTCCATGACTGGGATATCCCACCATAATATTTTATTATATGGTATTTTATAACCCACTCTAGAAAAATTAAGTTTTAATACAAAAAATGTTTTATTACTTTATTTACAATGTGGGTTTTCAACAAAGGTAATTTCAAAGTATTAAAAATATTCCTTTCATAATCAAATGTTTTATCGTTAGCTCTGCATTTCCAAAAGAAAACTTTATGTCATCTCAAGGATCCATTATTGGAGATTAGTTTTAAAATTAAGAGTTTTTAAATATTTCACTAAACCTTTTTGAAAGTTACTTTTAAAAGTGTTATGTAAGTTTCATATTTTATGCTAGTGTTAAAAATGTTTTCTGAAACTCTTTTAAGATTTCACAACCATTTACATTTTTATATTCAAAAGGATTTACACTCATGAGATTTATATTACATGATTTATCCTCTAATAAATATATATATTTATAATTTCAAAGATTGAACTCGTGGTATCAAACAATTCAATTCATGATCCCTTTTTTTGTGATACTGTCTGGAACATTCTTTTTCAAGGATGTTTTTCATATATTTCAACATTCTTTTGAGTTTCCTTTGTTACACTGAGGAAATGTTCTTTTATATCTATACACATTCTTTCTCTAAATGACTTTAGTAACATTCTTCTCTATCAAAGATATGATCCATTACTTCCTTTTTCTTAGCTAAACATTCACCTTGAATAGGAATAACTTTTCTTCTAATAGCTTTACTTTGTGAATACCCTATTTTCCATTTCATTGATTGAAGGGTGTTCACTTAGATTCTAAAAATTGATTGATTGGGGAAATTATTGACTTAATTGTATACCCCTGACTCTATACAATGTTTTATTGAGGGATTCTTGCATAGAAATTTATTACATTTATTGATTAGGGATCTATTAGAAATTTATATATTTGTTATTCTAATATGAATGTTTAATGATTACTCAGGAAAGTTGGCTATGTATTGTGTAACCATCCACTTTTTTCTCCATATGGGTTACAATCTTGTTATCCATTTTACTAACATGGGGAGAAGTATTGGTGTTTCATATTTTGTTATTCCAACGAGGATGATTATTAGAAAAGTTTATTATGTATTGTTTACTCTATATATCATATAATAAATTCATTGGACTTAAACAGGTGACGGGTGGGGCCTGACATTATATAGAACCTCAATGTATTAATGGGTCTCATGAAAAAAACATGTTTGAGTATTTGGTGTATGTCTTCCCAATTCATCAAGATGTCTTGAATGCGACCTTGATGATAGAATGATTTCATGGATATGGACTTGATGGTAAGAATGATGTTGCGCATGAGGCCTATATGTTAAGATAATGATATTCAAAATTATAGATTTCGTCACCAAGAATTCAGTGATCTATTTATTGTCATTATTACTCATGGATATATTATGCTCTTAGTTTTAGTTGATTATGACATTATGATGATTACTTATTATTTTTATAATATTTATGTCATGTTTACTTCATGATTTCCTCAGTTATATATTTTCCACTACTAAGAGTTTGAGTCCACCCATTCTTATGTTTCCATTTTCCAATGTTATAATGAAAAGTATTACACATTTTATGTCTAACAGAATAGCTTGTATGAAGATTTTTTTGGAGATGTTGAAGACTTATTATGGATTGAGTAGTTTCTTATGTGTTTTAAAAAAATGTTCATTAGTTGATAAATACATTAACTTTATTAGAATGATTTTTCATAATTCTATAATTCATTAAACCTAAAAGGACTTGAGATTGTACGTAATGTAATATTTTCTTTAAATCATGAAATCATGAGATACGTATGTTAAAAAATATACAGAAGTATCAAATCCAACATGTGAAGTATATATTCATGAGCACATGATCTAGAAGTGCAGGTCAGAGGAACTACATATTTCATTTGTTGTTTAGGTTCATGGGAAAATTGAGTAAACTACACTGAAATGCATTGAAATGGATCCTCATGTATGTGCCTATGTCTGTTGATTTATGCATTCTGTATGATAGTAATAGTAGTTATACTGATGGTTTTGATGGGTTTTTTTATTTTGACTCTTCTTCTAATGTTGATACTCATAAATCTATCATTGGGTATGTGTTTATTGCCTATGGTAAACCTATGTCTTAGAAATGAAACATGGGATGAGGCCACGGCGGTGGTAGAAACCCATCTGACGCTCCGCCGACTTGTCTGTGACCAGCTAGGGATTATAGTTGGTGAAAGAATGATGGTTGTATGGGTAGTTGAGGCACTCATGTATGATGCCTATAGACCATCTCCAACCCACTGGAAAAATGGTAGTGAAATTCTATTTTAGTGGAAAAAACGAACTCCAATCCAGTGCTATTTTCTGCGCTAAAATGGCATTTTGGTACAGTGAAGCGCTATGCGCCAAACCACTTTTGTTTTTTTTATTTTATTTTTGTGCATATATGAGTTGAGATTTGAGTTTTGAAAATACAAAAAACACTTTTTTCATTTATAATGTAAGATTTAGCGCAAAAAATGAAGTAGAGGGTATGAGAGGATTTTACTGTAGATACTTCATTTTAAGAGAGAATTGCATTTTGGATTGGAGAAGGTCTGAGTCACCTTGTTGAGATAATCTATCCACCCCTCGAAGAAAACCCTACCACCGATGAGGCTGGAATTGAAGAAAACCCTAGAAGTTTTGATTTCCCCTCTAATGCGGCAGCGGGAGACGGCTTTCGCGCCTACTGTTTCTTGCATCTACCCATCGTAGAAGAGTTCTCCCTCAAAGCTCCCACCGCCGATGGGGCTGAGCAATTCTGTTTCTCTTGGACTTGCCGAAGCGATCATCCCCGAGAGCCTCGACTAGTTTAGTAGGTTTAACTTCTTTAAATCGTGTTTAAATATACTTTGACAAAGATGAATTTTTTTAATAAATATAAATTTAAAAAGATGAATTTTTTTAACATAATGTTTTTTTTTCATTTTTCAGACATGGGTTTAATTTGTATCTAATATATTTAGACAATCCATCTCTAAGTTCAAATAATTCAAAAAATATTATTTTTTTAAATTTTCTTTCATTTTTTAGTGAATATTTTTTTTAAATAATTTCTTAGGGATTAATTAAAAGACTTATTTTTTCCATTTCTAAAAATCTTGTCTTTAAATGTGTCCTGATGTTCAATTAATTTAAAATAATAATAATACTGTTTCAAAGAGGGTATTCACGACTACCACTAGCGGTTGCCACTTTTCATGACTACAACAAGAGGTCGGTAAAATGGTTTTTTTTTTTTAAAAACTAATTATCATTGGGGGCCACCATATGTGGTCACAAATACCCATTTTTCATAACTAATATATATATATTACATAAATACTACATCATTCTCATGTTACATAAAACAAAAAGGATTCATTAATAATTAAATACTTAAAAATGATACATTTTATTTTAAAGATCCATTACATACTCAAATTTACAATATTAGAAAAAGAAAATATTTGTGCAAACTAACAATTACATACCAAAATGTTCAACAACATTTTTCTTTGTCAAACAGTCATCATAACGCTACTGGATCACAAACCCAACAGTTCCCTGGCCCACAGGATCATTTGGTAACCACTGAAGTTTGGAAGTGTTCCCCCACCACGCCAGATCATCAATTAAAAATAGCCCAACCGTGTCATTAGCTTTTGTATCATTAAAGAACTATTGATAAAGTAGACCATCATCGATTTTTTATTGGTGATAAAAGGTGTCTATCAGTATTTTTTAACACTAATAAAAAGTTGTCCTTCATTATTTTTTTAATGGTGATAAAAAATGTTTTTATCGTAAAAAATTACCAATGATAAAACTCAAAAAATATATATTTTTAAATAATTAGGCACCTCCAAGCTATTATAATATCCCCACACCCCACCCCTATCAATACATTTATATGATGTATTTTGTAAGATCCTGGTTTTTCATAGAGATACATATCCTTTAAATTTTAGTCTCAACCTTTCTTTTTCTCTAAGTAGAAGTGCCTAAAGAGGTCATGGAAGGTTTCAGGAGCATCAAGCTTGATTTAGGGCTCGAAGTCCTAGTTTTTGGAGAAAAGGGTGATGTTGCACAATGTTGATGCATGATTATTAGTAACGGTTATGCTCAACCGTGCAACCCAAAAGTGACCGAGGACAGTTTGTTTAACCGTGTGAGGGAAGACACACAATTGTATGAAACCTACAATACCACAAAACGGGGTAAGGGAAGCACCTCGTTTTATCAATGTTAAACAAAAAGCGTCGATAAGGGAGGGATTTAACAACGCTAAATAGAAAGTGTTGATAGAGAGGGGGCTTTATCATCGCTAGCTAAAAGTGTTCATAAATGTCACATTTATCAGCGCTAAGAAAAGCGCTGATAATTCTTTTAATAATAATTTATATAAAATTTTTATATTTATATTCAAAAATAATGTTTATTTGTATAAATTAAATAAAAAAATGAATGTTTATAATTAATGCATATTTTTTAATAATTTAGATATATATATATATATATAATGATTTTAAAGAAGTATTTCTAAGATTATAATATATATATATATATATATATATATATATATATATTTAAATAATTATAATATTATAATAAATTTCATTAAATAATAAATATATTCATTAGATTTATTAGGGATTTATCATATTTATATTTATTATATTTTTTAGATTTTTTAGATTTAATATATTTACTATATTTTATTTATAATTACTATATATAAATACTATTTAAATGTATATATTTATATTATAATTATTAAATATATGTGTGTTTCCAGTGAATTTGGTCTGCAAATATATTGATCATGCATGCATATATGTTATGTATCATCATGAATGTTCATTTATACATTACATCCTTATTATTCATGTTGTCCATTAATGGATCTTTTTTAATTATGTATATTTTACTAAGCATATGATTAATTCATGCTACCCATATATACTATTATGTTCTCAAAAATACTTATAAAATTACATTAAAGATATTTAAATAAGAAATATATATATTATATTTATAATTATTAAATTTTAATTATATATAAATAATTTTTAAATTTTAACTATATATATAATTATAAAATTACAATAAATACATATATTATAATCCTATATATATATATTAATATATTTATAATTATATACAAATATTTATAAATATATATATTTATAGTTATAATTATAAATAATTATATATGTAAATAATTATAAAATTATAAAAAATATAATTATTATTTTACTTATCTAGTTATAAATATATAATTAAATAAATATATTTATAAATATATAAAAATATTTATAAATAAATACAGATATTTATAATTATAATTCATAATAAATATACAAATATCTAAATAATTAAAAAATTATAATAAATATATTAACTATATATATTTATATTCAAATATTAATAAATAAACAAACATAGTTATAAATATAAATCTAAATAAATGAAGATATATTTAAATCATTAATAAATTATAATTAATATATTAATTATATATATTTATAAAATTATAAATATATTTTTAATAATTTTATAATTATATATATATATATATAATTACAAATATAAATAAATATTTATTTATTATATTTTTTAATTAAAAATAAATAAATATTTATTTATTAGTTATAAATATAAATATTTATATATATTCATTTAAATAATTATTAATTTATAAAAAATATATTTATTATTTTCATATATAATTTTATATATAATTAAATATATATATTGATAAATATATAGAAATATTGATAAATATATAGAAATATTGATAAATATATAGAAATATTGATAAATAAATAAATAAAAATTTATTTATAGTTATAAATAAATATAAATATTTTTAAATAATTATAAAATTATAAATATTGGAAATATAAATTTGCCATAATTATATAATTACTTAAATATATATATATATATATATATATATATATATTTATATAAATAATTAAATCTTGAATATATTAGTTACTTTCATTAGTGAGTGATATTTATTGATAATATTATGATATATTCTAAAAATTATGAGTATTATGTGAAACATATAAGGATTGTTCCTCAATGGTTCTTCTTTAAATGTTTAGAAACGTGTATTAAATGGTATAAATAACCTTTAAAATTGATTTTAAGATATGGTTATATATTTTTTGATAATTATTTAATAACACATTATTGAGGTATAGATAACTCTTAGGTTTAATATATGTTTGATGTTAATTTAATAAATGGTTTATTGATTTTGAGAAAAGTGAGTTAGATATACTTGTAATTTATTATTTAATTTTAATGAAAAAGCAATCCATAGTATTTTTGATGAATTTTATCTTGTTTTTGAGATTATGATATGTATTAACTAGTGTGTGACTTTATGAGCTAGTGGTTAATACATTTGAGTGTTAAATATAGAGTTAAATTTTAGAGGAATATGTCATCTCACAATGGTTTACTGTCTTGGAGATTCAAATGGTTTTATGAAATTTATGTTATGGGGAATACATGATTATGGTATATACATAAATGGTTATATGGTTTTATGAATGATTAATGTTGTTTGAGGAAATATAAGTAACTTGAAATAGCCTATGAGAGTAATGTAGATGTTATATTTGAAGTTGTATCCTGAATGATGAATATGTTAAGAATACCCTCACCTGCTTTCATTAGTAAGTGATAATTAAAATTGTGAAGACACAATTAATTTAAGGGGTAAAATGTAAAACCATGAGAATTTAAATTATATTTTTTTCTTTAAAAACCTAACGTGTTCAATAGCTTTCTTCACATGCAATACCGAACCACAACGAACCGTGAAATAGTATATACTCATTAAAATGTAGATATAGAGTTGGTGGGTAAATAGATGTAACTAAATTTTTAAATATATGAAGAAATAAAAATAAAGGTCATTATTAATACTAATATTGATAAATTAAATTAGTGTGGCTAAATAACTAATAAGACTGATTTATGATATAAACTATAAACTTTCTAAAAATTGGATTTTTATATTTTTTAGAAACTAAGTATATTAAGGATAATGTATATATTTTATATGAAGAAAATATTAACACCAATTTGATTAGTAATTGATAAAAAATATTAATAAGAATATTGATGTTTTTAAAAAGTTATTTTCCTATGAAAACCGTTTTTATTATATTTTTATGTTTTTATTTAGAAGTTATATTCTTAAATTTTATAATTTGAATTTGAAAAAATAAAATTCATTTTTTATTTCTTCATAAATATATTGTTTTAATATGAAATTTGGAGATTTTTCTAAAAAATTGATTTTTATATAAATAATTAAAATACCATTTCTGTTAAAATCATGACTTTTTTGCGATCACTAGGATGTAATCATAAACTAAAACTCACAAGAACCTTATCTTGAAAAGCTATATGTTTTATAAGTAAGATAATATATTTTAAAATATTATTTTTAATTTATAAACCTATATTTAATATTTTGAAACTTAACTCATATTTTTCACTAAAATTATTTTAATGTATTGTACCTTTATTATTTTAAAATTAATTTATATATATTTTAGAAATTTAATCATAATAAATGGATTTAAAATTTATAATTTGATGGTTTAAATTATCTAATAATGTTCATTTTATTCTTATGCATAAAAATTATTTACTAAGGTAAAAACTAGTTACCGTGGTAAAAGTTAAAAAAGGTAAAAGTTGAAAATCTAATGGTAAAGAGTTGAAAACATGTTTAAAACATGTGTGAAATTAAATTTTAGAGGATTTATTGACATTAAATCTTACTCACACCATTATTTCTCAATTTTGGAGTCAATTTCTATGAGATTGACTTCCCATTATTAAATATTTATGGGTATTTACAAAAATGACATCCCTTTTCACTTATAAAAGGGGCCCCTCACCACCCCTACAATAACACACCTGAAATTATATTTCCTAATGAAACCCTAAAATTTTTCATTAATAATGAATCCAAACATTCTTTTATTACCTTATATTCACAATATTTTTGTCTAATCCCTTCATTTCCAAGGGATCCTCCAAGGAAATCTCAAAGTGCTCAATATGAGTGATCATTTTTCCTCTACTTATTTTCTTTATATATTACCTTCACGATTATAATTTTCAAATACCTATGAAATAAAATTAATATTAAATATATATACTTATTTTTATTATGTTAAATTTAATAACCATTAACCAATATTCCCCTCGTTTCTTAAGAAAAATGAAAATGTGATTTGTACGTATGTTTGGACTACTGCCTCCATGAAGTGACATTATAATTTTACTCTAGAAACTATCATGGATAGTTCAAAAAGGTAATTTAATAGATAATAATTATATTTAAAACATATTTAATATTCTTAAATGATAAACCATAACAATAATTTTTCCCATTATATGAAAATGAAAACTTCATCAATGCATACATGCGGACTACTACCTTCATGGAATGATGCATTTTATTTTTCATTGGAGACTTTCATGGATGGTCCTAAGAATGGGTTTAATTGATAAATATTATTTTTATGATATCATTAAGGTTCTTTTATGAAAAATATGGAGAAATTATTAATGATATGATCAAAAAATGATCACCATTAATTCAATCATTTAAAACAAACATACTAATTAGAAAATATTTTTATATTATGTACAATTTTCATATCCATTACATCTTCCTATAATTGATTAAAATTATCATATATCATACTAATAAACATTTAATAAGATAATTATTCTTCTGGTAAAATGATATTACAACTAAGGCACTAGCTAATCATCAATTAATCATAGTATGTTCATGTTTGGGTCGGTTTTACCACCTACTTGAACAATGCTATGAATTTATGTCATGGATGGATATCTGAAATTAATTACTAGATTAATATGATTTAAATATGTATAAATTAGTTTTTATTAAATGGTAACATTATTATTAAACTCATTAATTAAGAAAACACCTTTTATTCATTAAGAATCACCTTTTGTTCGTTAAGATTCATGATCATCGCCAATTTCATCATCATGAATTATAACCAAAAATACCATGGAATAAATTTATACCTTTATAAATATCATAGATTCATGTATACGTAATGATCATGGGATTATTAAATTTTTAATAATAATGAATACCAACACTATTTTTACAAAACTAGTTCAAAATGATCAAGATTACTTACACCTAATATTTTAAATAGGCAATAACTAACTAGAATTCATAAAGAAAATGATTATACATGAAGAGTATAAATTAAAAATATATTATTAAGGTTATAAAATAAGTTATTAGGATATCTATGTCTGTTATACAAGAGGTTATACTGCGTTCATGGAATCTAGGATAAAAGGTAAGGGTTTTCATGGTCTCAATTCTAATTCTTTGAGACATAATAAATTTTGTGCACCATATTTTCCTTGTATAGTGTATTTATTACAGCTAAATGTATTATTATCATAAGATTTTAATTTCGTGGTATATACTGATACAAATAACATTCCCTCCTTCAAATGGCTATTGGTTCAAATGTTACCCCAGTAGTAAGGATTTTTGGTAACTCAACACTCTTTCATTGAGTTATAATCTTTCTCTTGAAACTATTTCTTATAAGTTAGGTAAACTATAAAATTGATTGTATTATGTGGTATTCTCTCATTTTTCTATATATTTACATTCCTACCCTAGAAATCCTTATCAGATATTTCTTACCTTATGGAGTACGATTCCCCTAAGGGATGTTGATAGATAAAATCTTCTTTCTTTGAGTTACAATGTTTTATCATGAACATTATTCTTCCATGACTGGGCTATCACACCATAATATTTTATTATATGGTATTTTATAACCCACTCTAGGAAAATTAAGTTTTAATACAAAAAAGGTTTTATTACTTTATTTACAATGTGGGTTTTCAACAAAGGTAATTTCAAAGTATTAAAAAGATTCCTTTCATAATCAAATGTTTTATCGTTAGCACTGTATTTCCAAAAGAAAACATTATGTCATCTCAAGGATCCATTATTGGAGATTAGTTTTAAAATTAAGAGTTTTTAAATATTTCACTACACCTTTTTGAAAGTTACTTTTAAAAGTGACATGTAAGTTTCATATTTTACACTAGTGTTAAAAATGTATTCTGAAATCTCTTTTAAGCTTTCACGTCCATTTACATTTTTATATTCAAAAGGATTTACACTCATGGGATTTATGTTACATGATTTATCCTCTAATAAATATATATATTTATAATTTCAAAGATTGAACTCGTGGTATCAAAAAATTCAATTCATGATCCCTTTTTGTGTGATACCGTCTGGAACATTCTTTTGCAAGGTTGTTTTTCATCTATTTCAACATCCTTTTGAGTTTCCTTTGTTACACTGAGGATATGTTCTTTTATATCCATACACATTCTTTCTCTAAATGACTTTAGTAACATTCTTCTCTATCAATGATATGATCCATTACTTCCTTTTTCTTAGCTATACATTCACCTTGATTAGGAATAACTTTTCTTCTAATAGATTTACTTTGTGAATACCCTATTTTCCATTTCATTGATTGAAGGGTGTTCACTTAGATTCTAAAAATAAATTGATTGGGGGAATTATTGACTTAATTGTATACCCCTTACTCTATACAATGTTTGATTGAGGGATTCTTGCATATAAATTTATTACATTTATTGATTAGGGAACTATTAAAAATCTATATATTTGTTATTCTAATACGAATGTTTATTGATTACTCAGGAAAGTTGGCTATGTATTGTGTAACCATCCACTTTTTTTCTCCAAATGGGTTAAAATCTTGTTATCCATTTTACTAACATGGGGAGAAGTATTGGTGTTTCATATATTGTTATTCCAATGAGGATGATTATTAGAAAAGTTTATTATGAATTGTTTACTCGCTATATCATATAATGAATGCATTGGACATAAACAGGTGACGGGTGGGGCCCGACATTATATAGCACCTCGATGTATTAGTGAGTCTCATGAAAAAAACATGTTTGAGTATTTTGTGTATGTCTTCCCAATTCATCAAGATGTCTTGAATGCGACCTTGATGATAGAATGATGTCATGGATATGGACTTGATGGAAAGAATGATGTTGTTCATGAGGCCTATATGGTAAGATAATGATATTCAAAATTATAGATTCCATCACCAAGAATTCAGTGATCTAATTGTTTTCATTATTACTCATGGATATATTATGCTCTTAGTTTTAGTTGATTATGAAATTATGATGATTACTTATTCTTGTCATAATATTTATGTCAGGTTTACTTCATGATTTCCTCAGTTATATCTTTTCCACTACTAAGCGTTTGAGTCCACCCCTTCTTATGTTTCTATTTCCCAATGTTATAATGAAAATTATTACACATTTTATGTCTAACATAATAGCTGGTATGAATATTTTTTGGGAGATGTTGAAGACTTATTATGAATTGAGTAGTTTCTTATGTGTTTAAAAAAATGTTCATTAGTTGAGAAAGACATGAACTTTATTAGTATGATTTGTCCTAATTCTATAATGCATTAAACCTAAAAGGTCTTGAGAATGTACGTAATGTTATATTTTCTTTAAATCATGAAATCATGAGATACATATATTCAAAAATCTACAGAAGTATCAAATCCAACATGTGAAGTATATATTCATGAGAACATGATCTAGAAGTGCAGGTCGGAGGCACTACATATTTCATTTGTTGTTTAGGTTCATGGGAAAATTGAGTAAACTGCACTAAAATGCATTGAAATGGATCCTCATGTATGTGCCTATGTCTGTTGATTTATGCATTCTGTATGATAGTAATAGTAGTTATACTGATGATTTTGATGGGTTGTTTTTATTATGACTCTTCTTCTAAGTTTGAAACTCATAAATCTATCATTGGGTATGTGTTTATTGCCTATGGTGAACCTATGTCATGGAAATGCAACATGGGACGAGGCCACGACGGTGGTAGAAACCCCTCGGACGCTTTTTCGGCTCGTCTGTGACCAACTAGGGATTATAGTTGGTGAAAGAATGATGGTTGTCAGGTCACTTGAGGCACTCATGGACGATGCCTCTAGACCATCTCCAACCCACCAGCAAAATGGTGGTGAAATTCTATTTTAGCGTAAAAAATGAACTCCAATCCAGCGCTATTTTCTGCGCTAAAATGACATTTTGGTACAGTGAAGTGCTATCTGCCAAACCACTTTTGGTTTTTTATTTTATTTCTGTGCATATATGAGTTTAGATTTGAGTTTTAAAAATACAAAAAACCCATTTTTCAATTATAATGTATGATTTAGCGCAAAAAATAAAGTAGAGGGTATGAGAGGATTTTACTGTAGATACTTCATTTTAAGAGAGAATTTCATTTTGGATTGGAGATGGTCTGAGTCACCTTGCTGAGATAATCTAGCCACCCCTCAAAGAAAACCCTACCACCGATGATGCTCTAATTGAAGAAAACCCTAGAAGTTTTGATTTCCCCTCTAATGCGGCAGCGGGAGACGGCTTTCGCACCTACTGTTTCTTGAATCTGCCCATCGTAGAAGAGTTCTCCCTCAATGCTCCCACCACTGATGGGGCTGAGCGATTCTGTTTCTCTCAGACTTTCCATTGCAATCATCCCCGAGAGCCTCGACTAGTTTAGTAGGTTTATCTTCTTTAAATCGTGTTTAAATATACTTTGAAAAAGATGATTTTTTTTAATAAATATACTTTGAAAAAGATGAATTTTTTTAACATAATGTTTTTTTTCATTTTTCAGATATGGGTTTAATTTGTATCTAATATATTTAGACAATCCGTCTCTAAGTTCAAATAATTCAAAAAATATTATTTTTTTAAATTTTCTTTCATTTTTTAGTGAATATTGTTTTCAAAAATAATATATTAGGGATTAATTTAAAGCCTTATTTTTTCCATTTCTAAAAATCTTGTTTTTAAATGTGTCTTAATGGTCAATTAATTTTAAATAATAATAATACTTTTTCAAAGAGGGTATTCACGACTGCCACTAGCGGTTGCCACTTTTCGTGACTATAACAAGCGGCCGGTAAAATGTTTTTTTATTTTTTAAAACTAATTATCATTGGGGTCTACCATATGTGGTCACAAATACTCATTTTTCATAACTAATATATATATATATATATTACATAAATAATACATCATTCTCATGTTACATAAAACAAAAAGGATTCATTAATAATTAAATAATTAAAAATGATACATTGCATTTTAAAGATCCATTACATACACAAATTTACAATATTAAAAAAAAGAAAATATTCGTGCAAACAAACAATTACATACCAAAATGTTCACCAACATTTTTCTTTGTCAAACAGTCGTCATAACGCTACTAGATCACCAACCCAATGGTTCCCTGGCCCACTGGATCATTTGGTAACCACTGAAGTTTGGAAGTGTTCCCCCACCATGCCAGATCATCAATTAAAATAGCCCAACCATTTCATTAGCTTTTGTATCATTAAAGAACTGTTGATAAAGTAGACCATTATCGATTTTTTATTGGTGATAAAAGGTGTCTATCGGTATTTTTTAACACTAATAAAAATTTGTCCTTCATTATTTTATTAATGGTGATAAAAAATGTTTTTATCGCCAAAAATTATCCATGATAAAACTCAAAAAATATTTATTTTTAAATAATTAGGAACCTCCAAGATATTATAATATCCCCACACCCCACCCCTATCAATACATTTATATGATGTATTTTTTAAGATCCTGGTTTTTCAAAGAGATACATATCCTTTAAATTTTAGTCTCAACCTTTCCTTTTTTTTTTCTAAGTAGAAGTGCCTAAAGAGGTCATGGAAGGTTTCAGGAGCATCATGCTTGATTCAGGGCTCGATGTCCAGGTTTTTGGAGAAAAGGGTGATGATGCACATGGTTGATGCACGATTAGTAGTAACTGTTATGCTCAATCGTGCAACGTAAAAGTGACCGAGCACAGTTTGTTTAACCATGTGAGGGAAGACGTACAATCGTATGAAACCTGTACTACCACAAAACGGGGTAAGGGAAGCGCCTCGTTTTATCAATGCTAAACAAAAAGTGTCGATAAGTGCGGGATTTAACAACGCTAAACAGAAAGTGTTGATAGAGAGGGGGCTTTATCATCGCTAGCTAAAAGTGTTCATAAATGTCACATTTATCAGTGCTAAGAAAAGCACTGATAATTCTTTTAATAATAATTTATATAAAATTTTTATATTTATATTCAAAAATAATGTTTATTTGTATAAATTAAATAAAAAAATGAATGTTTATAATTAATGTATATTTTTTAATAATTTAGATATATATATATATAATGTTTTTAAAGAAGTATTTCTAAGATTATAATATATATATATATATATATTTAAATAATTATAATATTATAATAAATTTCATTAAATAATAAATATTTTCATTAGATTTATTATGGATTTATTAGATTTATATTTATTAGATTTTTTAGATTTTTTATATTTAATATATTTACTTTATTTTATTTTTAATTACTATATATAAATACTATTTAAATATATATATATTTATATTATAATTATTAAATATATATGTGTTTATAGTGAATTTGGTCAGCAAATATATTGATCATGCATGCATATATGTTATGTATCATCATGAATGTTCATTTATACATTACATCCGTATTTTTCATATTGTCCATTAATGACTCTTTTTTAATTATGTATATTTTACTAAGCATATGATTAATTCATGATACCCATATATACTATTATCTTCTCAAAAATACTTATAAAATTACATTAAATATATTTAAATAATAAATATATTTATTATATTTATAATTATTACATTTTAATTATATATAAATACTTTTTAAATATATTTATTTGTAATTATAATTATAACTATATATATATAATTATAAAATTACAATAAATACATATATTATAATCCTATATATATATATTAATATATTTATAATTATATACAAATATTTATAAATATATTTATTTATAGTTATAATTATAAATAAATATATATGTAAATAATTATAAAATTATAAAAAATATAATTATTATTTTACTTATCTAGTTATAAATATATAATTAAATAAATATATTTATAAATAAATAAAAATATTTATAAATAAATACAGATATTTATAATTATAATTCATAATAAATATAAATATATCTAAATAATTAAAAAATTATAATAAATATATTAATTATATATATATATATTTAAATATTTATAAATGAACAAAATTAGTTATAAATATAAATCTAAATAAATGAATATATATTTAAATAATTAATAAAATATAATTAATATATTAATTATATATATTTATAAAATTATAAATATAGTTGTTATAATTTTATAATTATTTAAATATATATATATATATTTATAATTACAAATATAAATAAATAAATATTTATTATATTTTTTAATTACAAATAAATAAATATTTATTTATTAGTTATAAATATAAATATTTCTATATTAATTTAAATAATTATTAATTTATAAAAAATTTATTTATTATTTTCATATATAATTTTATATATAATTAAACATATATATTTATAAATATATATAAATATTGATAAATATATTGAAATATTGATAAATGAATACAAATATTTTTATTTATAGTTATTAATAAATATAAATATATTTAAATAATTATAAAATTATAAGAAATATATTAATGAAATTATAAATATTGGAAATATAAATTTGTTATAATTTTATAATTACTTAAATAAATAAATAAATAAATATATATATATATATATATATATTCATATAAATAATTATAAAATTTTAAGAACTATAATTATATATATCTACAATCAAATAAACAAATATAATTAATATATTTATTATATATATTTCTAAGATTATAAATATAATAAGTATATTTCTTATAATTTTATAACTATTTAAATTATAATTTTATAAATATAAATATATTAATTTATTTATAGTTATAATTATAAATAAATATATATATATTTATCACATATATAGTTTTTTAAATATATATAATAATATAAAAAAATTATTATCGTTATACCTTTATCAGTGTTTTCTATTTGAGCGCTGATAAAACAAACCTTTATTAGCGCTGATAAAAGTTTCACCGGGTTTTATAAAGAAACCATAACTTTATCCTCCTTCATCCCACCCCAAGCTCTTATGGAAGCTGATCCCTACCACCACCGTCGTTGCCTCCTCCTCCTCCTCCTCATCTCCCACTGACTCCTTCTCCATTGCGAATCCCTCCGCCGTGATCCCACCTTCATTGTGCGCCTCTCCTCCACCGCGTGCCTCTTCTCCGCCACGCACCTCTCCTCCATCGAAGGACTCCTCCATCGTGAATCCCTTCGTTGTGCACCTCTCCTCCGCCGTGAATCCCTTTATCGCGCCCCTCTTCTCAACCGTGAATGCACCTCCATCGCGCACTGAACCACACCTCCACGGTGATTTTTCTCCTCTTTCTTATTCTTTTCCTCTAGTTCTTTCCACAAAATTCACTGTTGCATTGCGGTTTCACTTGATTTTCATGTTTAGACAGTGTTTTGATAATCTTCGGGTGCTAAATAGGTTGATCCATGTTTCAAGAGGTGTGGTTGTCGCGTACGAACATCCTACTTTTCCCTACAGTACATGGATGACTTGAAAATGTTCTTTGAGGTATGAATTCTCCTTAGTTTCTCTTTGTTTGTGTATCATGTGGGAGGGATCTACTCTTGTGTTCCTACGGTTTATAGTTGTGCCACACTGATCAAAGATAATAACTGGATAATTAAATATAAAGGGGAAATGGGGTTTGTTCGCATGTTATTACAGTTTCATATTGATGATGATATTGTGAATTATATAGGCTAAATTCCCCACTTAAAATCGTGGTTGTTGGTGGTTCTTGTCTGCGCACTAAATGAATTGCATGTTGGTTGGTTCCTATTGAACATTTGAATATGAAAATTGGTAATTTACGTATACTTGGATAATGAATGAATTCCTGATGATGATACAACTTCTGTGATAACCCCTGAATTAACAAACGAAATTGAATAAGAGATGCTTTGTAAAATCTGAAATTGTGTTTGTTTGGTTTGTATGGTGTTGCGGTTGTGGGAACGGTTGTGTGTCGTGACATTTAGGTCGATGCATCCATCAAAGCTACCTAACCTAAATTTTCTTTATGAAATTTTCTTTAAAAGGTTCTAGACTATTTTGGGACTTGTTGTTAACTTCATGAATGAGTTTTGGAGAGGTAAGAATTCTCTTAAGACTTATAATGATACTCTCATTACTTTGATTATAGAGGTTACTGATATGAGTTCAGTTAAGGATTTTAGAGTGACTAGTCTTTGTAATTTCATTTATAAAGCCTATTTGAAGATTTTAGAAAATAGTCTATGGAAAATCATTCCATATATTAGTTTAGTACCATAGTTCTATTCTTGTGTTGAAGAGTTATATGATACTGTAGTATCCATGAAGTAGACATCAAGAATGAAAAATATTCGGAATGTGAATCCTTACTCATTTTTTGATTAATTAATCCAAAAGGAGTGGTTCTAGAACATAAACTCATTTTTTTTATATTGGAAGTAGATAGTGAAATATCCTATAGATGTGGTAATTTTTAAAGATATGATTTTTAGAAGTGGATGGTGTAATGGTAAGTAGTCCAGAAGTTATGAATATAAGTTATGGTTTTTTAAATATGGATTTTAATGGTGATATGATAAGGTCTTCTCCTCATTGTATTGAGAACATGTTTTTGAAATTTAATATTCATTCATTAAAAAGTAAGAGTGACATTAACTATTCATCAAAAGTGAAAGGTTTTAGTTGGACATGATACAAGTGTTAGAAAATCCACATGTTTAATGGGGAGACTTCAATGAAAATTTGGAAGTCAGTGAAACTAGATGAACAAGTGATACTTACTATAAGAAAGCGGGACAACATGCACAAGAAACATGTGATATAGGTGTTTTTGGAATACTCATTGAGAAGAAAAATCATTGCACAAGAATCTTTGGAACATGAAATGAGAATTTTATTATGGTGATTTTGTTAAGGGTTCACTTTTATTACCAGAGGATCAACCACAATTTTTTCTGATTAGAAGCGCTAAGAAGGCTATAACCAAGGATTTGGTATGGTTCCTTTTCTTAGATGTTCATGAGAGATCCTTCTAAGGTCTTAATGATATATTGATGAAAACACCAATCTTAACCATAAATGAGATGGGAAATGAGTATGACTTATATTGTGATGTATTAGGAGTCAGTATTTGAACAGTTCCAATCCATGATGATCATGTGGTTGCTTATGGATCCTGACAGTTAAGAACACATAAGAGAAACTTCCCAAATCTATTCCCAGATTTGGAAATAGTGGTGATTTCTATGTGGTGTTATCTGAATACACCATTTTTTTTGAAATATATTTAATTACAAAGTAAAATGAACAATTCATAGAGGAGAAGGTATAAGTACCTACAGTCCTTTAACTTTGAATTAATGTATACCCTCAAGAAGGGAAATATTTTTTCTAATGAATCGTATTGGAAGGATCAATCTTAGGTAGTACATGGTTCGAGCTTCAAGTTGAATATGGTTACCCACTTTGAAGAGATATGACTTTATCTTCAAAAGTATCATTGTCAAGTGACCCTAATGTTTTTATCTATCACTTATTCACTCCTCAATAGTATTATAGGAGTAAACTATAGGATTCATACTATTTATTCATTAGATACATGATAAACCTTTTATAGATTTATATTTCATAAAATTTTTGTTTTTTTATTCATGTATCCTTTGTAAAGTGCCTCTCTTGGGATTTATGTCTTTGGGAAAATGCCTAAGTGGCTCTTTTAAAATGATTCGAGTATTTTGACAATTTTCTTAAAAAATTATATGTGTTAAACATACCTTTTTTTTGGTTTTAAATACTTTTAAAATGATTTAAACACTTGATATAGACATAAGTTTCATGCCAAGTGTTTTTCAACTCATTTGATTGGCTTTCAGAAACGGATGTGAATGTTTTGAAAGCATATGTAATGTTGATTTCATTTTAACAATGGGTGTGAGATATTTTAAATGAAAATTTGTAAAATACAGAGGATTTTATTTCATTATAAATTATTAAGATTGTCGGGTCATGAAGTTTCCTCTAATTCTTTAAAAAAATGAATTATGGTTTTGAGAAATAGTGTTTGAAACTGATTGGTTTATTTTAAAAAGGGCGTGTTATTTTAAAGAGGAAATTTGTGTAAATGGTTGTTTTTTGATGGGATTTCAATTGTGATTTGATAAATTGTTTTCAAAGGAGTCTTAAAGTCTATATCTTTTTTTATCCTTGGTTAATTTTTATATCAATGTTTTGTGTATTTATTTTGTTAAATAATAATATCACTGAATCAAATAGGATGGATATGAATAAATAATGGATGGATGCCAATCGTTTGACAAAAGAGTATGAAGATGGAGTGAAAGAGTTCATCAAGTTTAAAAAAGATAATGAATATGACCCTTATAAAATCATTTTTCTGTGTTTACATTGTTGTTATTCAAGAAACGTTAGTCCAGAGGTGTTGGAAGAACACTTGATTTGCCACAGAATAGATCGAAGTTATAAATGTTGGAATAAACATGAGGAAAAAGTGAATGTAACTAGTGGGTGAGATAACACTGCATTTTATGAATCATTTGATATGATTACAAGTGAAAAAATGAAAAATACTGCATCAAGGATGTGATTATAGATATGAATAATGATGAAGACCATATTGAGGAAATAAAAAGGACAATTGAAGATGAACTTTGCGATTGCCCAAAATTGTTTGAACAGTTAAAAAGTTGTGAAAAGACGCCATTATATGGTGGATGCACTAAATATACAACATTTTCAGCCATACTGAAATGGTTTAATGAGACATGTCCCATTCCTAAATCTCATTGGACCGATTTTGTATAGGTATAACATATGACTTCTCATTTTATGTTTTCTTTTCAGTTGGAAATCTCCTCTGCCGCGCGCCTCTCCTCTGTCACGAAAGTACCTCTGTCGCGCACTGAATGAAACCTTCGCAGTGAATTTTCTACTATTTCTCATTGGTTTCCTCTTGTTTTCATGTTATTACAGTTTGATATTGATGGTTATGTTGTGAAACATATGGGCTAAACGCCCTGTTGAAAATCAGGGCCTTTGGTGTTCCTTGTTTGCGCACTAAATGAATTGCATGTTGGTTGGTTCCTGTTGAACATTTGAATATAAAAATTGGTAATTTACATATACTTGGATAATGAATGAATGTCCCAGGATGATAAAACTTCTGTGATAACCCATGAATTAACAAATGTAATTGAATAAGGTATGCTTTGTAAAATATGAAATTGTGTTTGTTTGGTTTGTATGATGTTGCGATTGTGAGCATGACTATGTGTTTGTATGGTGTTGTGGTTATTGGCATGATTTCTATGCCATTTGTTTTCCATGTTGTAGTTCATACACTATTGAATATAGATCCAAACCTTAACCATTTCAATGGCACCATTTCTTTGTTACTAGTGCAATTCCACTGAATCTTAGAAAACCACTTCACTAGAGGAATCTATGGGACACTTTATAGACACCCTAGTCAAAAGATCATAACAACACATGCAATGAATCCTTACACATGCAAGAACTCTATTGAAAATCATATCATCTATTAGTTTAGTACCATAGTTCTTGACTTGATACATTATGCTTCTAGAGAAACTCTAAAAAATCGGTTTACAACAGTGCATATAGACCACATGTGGGATACTAAAACATTCTAGTGCAAGGTCTTCTCATAGCTAGTTCCACTGATCAGGTGGTTGGGAAGATGGGTATGATCTACTTTGGTCCTGAGTAATGCATGGAGAGGTAAGGGTATTGTTTACCATAGCTAGTTCCGTTGATTATAGTTGAATGATGACCCTTGTTGAACATCTTTTGTGTAATTATTTTGTTAATTATTAATATTACAGAATCAAATAGAATGAATATGAACAAATAATGGATGATTGCCAATCGGTTGACAAAAGAGTATGAAGATGGTGTGAAAGAGTTTATCAAGTTTTCAAAAGATCACGCATATGACCCTTATCAAATCCTCTGTCTCTGTTTACGCTATTGTTATTCAAGACAAATTAGTCCAGAGGAGTTGGAAGAACACCTGATATGTCACAAAATAGATTGATGTTATACATGTTGGAATAAACACGGGGAAAATGAATGTAGGTAGTGGTTGGGATAACACTGCGTTTTATGGATCATTTGATATGATTAAAAGCATGAACAATGAAGACGATCATATGAAGGATGTGATTACAAATTTAATTGATGATGAATATCTTATTGAGGAAATGACAAGGACAATTGAAGATAAACTTTGTGATTGCCCAATTTTTTTTGAGAATTTAAAGAGTTGTACAAAGATGCCATTGTATGATGGTTTCACAAAATATACAGCATTTTCAGTCATACAGAAACTATATAATTTGAAAGTAGGAAATGGGTGGAGTGATTCTAGTTTTACGGAACTACTTGATCTTATGAATGACATGATCCCAGAAGATAATAAGCTCCCGATCCAAATATAAGATGCTAAATGAATGCTATGCTCAATGTGTATGATCTCTGAAATAATACACACATGTCCGAATGATTGTATACTATTTAACAAGAACCACAAATCACTTAAATAATTCCCAAAGTGTGGTGCTTCTTGATACAAAAAATATGAATCCTGTTCTAAAAAAGTTGTATGGTACTTTCCAATCATTCCAAGGTTTAGGCGCCTATATGGAAGTGAGGATACTATAGGACAATTGACATGACATACAAATACAAGAATTGAAGATGGGAAACTACGTCACCCTGTAGACTCTCCTCGGTGGAAGATAATTGATTATGAGTATCCTGAATTGGGAAATGAGCTTAGAAACCTTCATATTTCATTATATAAAGATAGAGTGAATCCTTTTGGTTTTCAAAACAGCAGTCACAGTACATGGCTGGTTATGTTGTTAAATTATAACTTACCACCATGGTTATGCATGAAACGAAAATACATCTTGTTATATATGCTTATATCAGGACCAAAACAACCGGGTAATGATATTGATGTTTATTTGGTTCCATTGATCAAAGATTTAAAATTATTATGGTATTTAGGTGTTACGTTGTATTATGCTTACAAAAATGAACATTTCACTTTGAGAGCCATGTTGTACGACATGATAAATGACTTTCCTTCTTATGGAAATTTTTCAAGATATAGAATTAAAGGAACTCAAGGGTGTCCCATTTGCAAACAAGGTACACAGTCAATTAGGTTAAAACATTCATCGAAAACCATGTTTCTAGGACATCGTAAATTTCTACCCCGATGGCATAAGTACCGATCTTGGACGACATCATTCTATGGAAGTTCAGAAGAATGTACAACACCATCTCCACAAATAGGTGATAAATTGTTTGAGAAAGTAAAATATGTGGACACTACTTTTGGTAAACTGTTTTCAAAAAACCTTACGAAAACCATTTGGAAAAAGAGATTAGTTCTTTTTGAATTACCATACTAGAATTGTCTGTATGTGAGAAATTTTATTGATGTTATGCATGTTTAAAATAATGTATGTGATAGTGTCATAGACACATTTCTAAATGCAATCAACAAAAAAAGGATGGAATTAAGGCTAGGTTGGACATGGTTGAGATGGGAATATGAGAAGAGTTGGCACCAGTGAAGGGTGAAAACGAACATTTCTTCCTCCTGCTTCTTACACTCTTTCCGGGCAGGAGAGATATCAGTTTTGAAACTTATAGAATAACATAAAGGTTCTAGAGGGGTATTCATCAAATATCAAGAACATCGTTTCAATGAGTGATTTGAAGTTAAAGGTTCTGAAATCACATGACTGTCTTGTTTTGATGCAAGATCTAATTTTTATAGCTTTACATTTCATTTTCCCCAATAATGTCTTCCATAGATTAATGAAGATTTGTTTCTTCTTCAAAGATATATTCAAAAAAGTTATAGACCTGAAGAAATTGTTGAGTATGAAAAGAGAAATTTTCATCATATTATGTGAAATGGAAATGTTTTTCCCACCAACATTATTTGATATGATGGTTCATTTTATGGTGCACTTGGTGAGAGATATTCGACTATATACACTATAGATGTATGTACAACATTGAAAAATATATTAATATTTTTAAAGGGTATGTCAAAAATAGAATTTGGCCAGAGGGTTGTATTGTGGAGTGATAAATTTTTGAGGAAACCGTTGAATTCTATACTGAGTACCTATTTTGTGCGGAACGAATTGGTCTACTGAAATCTCGTCACAATAGGCGGCTTGCGGGTGAAGAAATTTCTGGAAGAGATGTTGTCACAATCAATATTATAGATATGAAGTAGAACCACCTTTACATTTTGTATAATAGTTTAGAGGTTCCCCATATGTAAAAACCCACAAATAAATTCTTAGGCATTTTAATCCATCAAGGTCTGAAAGATGGATATAAAATACACATAATCAATAGTTTATTGGATGGTTTTAGGACTATATTTTAAAGAATTATGATGAAAATCCAAATTTAATTTCAGAATGACTTTGATGGATAGCTGGAGGACTAAGTGTGTATATATTATCTTACAAAGGTTATGTAATTAATGTCTATAAATTCTATACAAATGAGTATGATGAAGACAGTACCATGAAAAATAGTGGAGTTAGACTCATGGCTGAAGTGATGAATGTTTCTGGTACTAAGAATAGAAACCCAATTTATGAGAATATGTCATACTTTGGCATCATCAAACAAATATTGGAGTTATATTATATAACATTCCAAGTGCCAATTTTTCAATGAAAGTGGGTTGATAATAGGAGTTCCAAAAAAACAAATGAATTGGGATTTGTTAAAGTTGATTTTAGTAAGGAAGTGTATAAAGGCAAACCGTTTATAATGACATTACAGGTAGTACAAGTATTTTATGTTATAGATCCTACAAACCTAAAGTGTTCAATTGTTCTATTATTGACCAAAACCACTGAAGGTTCATATTAAAATTCAACCAAGGATGACCCTTTCCTTAGGATGTCACAATCATTTTTCAGTGGTCCCAATGCAAACATTGTTTTGTATGTCAGAGGATTCTACAATGAAGGGATTTGGATCATCGATAGAGGGGTCAAATCTCTCCAGCCTTTAAAAAAGAAAAATAGAGTTTAATAATCAGGTTACATTTTTTCATAATATATATCGTGTTATCTCATGTTATTATCCATTTTTTTTCTACATTTATATAATCTAAATTAAATGTAAAAACACTTTTGCAGATAATGACTTTCACATATGCTGGTGCTCCCAATCCCGAGGAACAACATGTCTCTCAACCTACTTCTACTCATAGTGTTGAGGAGAAACCATTTGCACATGTTGGTTCTCCCATTCTTGAGAAACAACATGTCTCTCTACCTGATGATGCTTGCAGTGCAAAGGTACAAAAACCATGTTCACATACCAATGCAACCGCTCCAGATGAACATATTGATGATGTTGATTCTGGGGAAATGGAAGGTGATGAAGGACTGACATCATAGAAAAAAATAAGCACTGTAGTTTTACGGAGTTAGAAAAAATCCTTAAGGTGAAATCCAAAGACATCAAATATGAGGTCAGATGGAATGTGCGAGGTCAGCATGTTAACCCCAACAAGGCTACGTTCAACAGTTATATTAGAATTGTCACTCATAAATGCGTGCCGATTAATGTTGATTCCTGGCACCATGTTGTGATCGGGCTTAATTCACTGATATGGGAAGAAATTATGGTAACATTATGATATAATTTATTTATTTTACTAAAAAATAATATAATGAAACATTGACTTACTATTAATCATCCATTGTAGAGTGAATTTATAGTAGATTACTCCCATAAAAGCATGAATTAATACTTTCTGGAAGGATTCATAGAGGATTTCAAACAATCCTAACAAGAAATTATCTTAAAGATGCTGAAGGGAAAATAAACCCACTCCCACCATTTATCTATGCACACCTGATAACCCAAGAATCATGGGATGCGTTTAATATATGTCATGCGATTGTGTCTTTTTAGGTATATTGTGGCTAGTAATACGTTTTTTGAAGATATGTGTATTAATCACTTTTATTGACAATTTTTTATTTATGAAATAACAACTGAGTGCTAAAAACAAGGAACAAGACACAAACCAGCGTACCCCTACCATAAAGCAAGGATAGGGTGCGTTTCACTTGAAAAAAATTGGTACATATTTTAAATCTATCGTAATAATTTATACAACATGAAACAACACCATCATTATGCTCCTCTGTTTATATGAAAATTGATGACTCAAAATCCAAATCCACTTCTATCCCATGCCGTGTGCTATGGAAGGAGGCATATGTAAATAAATATAGGATACTAATAGATAAGAACACACAAAAAGTGTGGGAATCATGTGTAAGTATTACATAATAATTTTTTGGCTTTACATCGCTATTATATAACAAAGATCACTTCTTTTTCTATATTTATATCCAATATAGTCACATGTGTATTTGGGGTTCGGCTTAGTGGTAAACACCCCTTAATCCTACATGAAAAATGCGGGTTCAAAACCCATTGGGTGAAGGTACTGTAGCAGTACTGCAGCGTTTTGTAGTAGTGTCAACACTATAGCAACGATGATCATTGTAGTGGCAACATGTTATTGTAGCAGCGACATGGTACTGTAGTAGTGGTGGATACAGTGTGGTACTGTAGAAGCGCAGGTACTATAGCAGTACTATTCACAGAATGTGCCTTGGGCCAAAAAATTTGGCCTACGGGCCATGTAATGGGCTAAATGACCACTGGGCCTTCATGCTATATAATGGGTCTCCCTCTACCTAGTTAAAGAGGTCTTTTCTTTGCTTTAATAAAAAATGAGGCTTCGGCCCCAACCTTAAAAAAATATAGTCACATAAATCAACAACATCTATTTCGTATGAACACAAACTATTAGTGGTCTTGAAGCAGCCAGAACAGTATGGACGCGTCAGAGGTGCGGGTTTTGGGGTGACACACTGAACATATTTTGAGAAAAAAAAACAAGACGATGATCAAAGTGAATTAATAAAACAAACAAGAGAAAAAATATCTACCCTTGAAGGACAATTCCAAAGGCATAGGGAGATGATGGAAAATTTAATGAGGGATAGGCAAAGAGAAGAAGAAACTTAAGAACAACCACTGTGTGAAGATCCCACCCCACCCCCACCAGCAATGGAGCTAGTTAAAGACTCAAAGATATGTCTTATCATAGGTAATCAATGTTCTAATAAATGTTTCTATGAAATGTGAATCATATAGATACTGATACCTTTCCTGTATTACTATTCTATAGGGTGATAATGACTATGATTTATATCTAGCAACACCCACACATTACCTTATGGAGAGGGATACGGTGTTCAATATTCAAAAGAACACGCTACACAACAGACCACTTCCAACATTTCATGTGCAAGTGTTGATTAATGTAGTCCATGAGCTGAGTTTAGAGATACCTGTTCTAATTCAAGAGGATGATATTAATACGGTCAAAAAGCTGTTGGAAGATTCATCGCATGGTTGTAACATCTTATAAAAAATCATGTTGAAAAGGATTTATTCATTTCTAATTTAATTTTCAAGCTAAAACTTTAACAATTAATGAAAAAGGTCTGAATAGATGAATGTTATTATAGACAGACAAAGAGAAGGGGATGAAATGAAAGACCATCTCAAAACCATCTAAAGGATCGACCAACCGATAAAAAATATCTACCAAAAGCACAATTACCCCACCCATTATACATCCATATTTACTATAATTCAAGGCTCATGAGGATACAATGTTAAAAGATGGTGGAACCTGCATAGTTAAATTTGAAGAAAATATGTACAGAGAGAAAGATCAAGACTTCATTTGTCTTGAGAGTGAAACTGAAATCCTTGACTATGACTAGCTAGACGAATCAATTATAAATTTATACATGATGTATGTTCTCATGATTTCATTTTACAAAATCTGATATACTTTGTTAATTATGACTGAATACATTTCATATTTTTGGCAGGCGTATATATGAAAAACAATTGAAGAGATTTTCCCATGAGAAAAAGTTCGGACTCGTTAGTCCTCACATCACCTCAACAGCAGAAGCTAAAATAGAACCTGATAAAAAGGATGAAATAGTGGTAGGTCTGATCAAATCATTGGAAAATAAAATTTCATATGACAAACTCTAATTAATACTAACGATGTAGGGGTAAGACCCCATAATTTAATCATATCAAATTTATTTTCATTTCATTCATTACTTATTCCTTTTTTTGTTTTTAGGAAGCATTGGATGCTCATTGTAGAAAATTTGGATACTCCAAATATTTATGTCCTGGATTCATTGAATGAATATCTAATAAACCATCCACACATGATGGATTTTTTCAATTTGTAATACACTACATCCAACATTTTAGAGTTATACATCAAGTTATATAATTAATATTATCTTTTAATGAAGATTATGTTATGATAGGGTGGTGTATCAATATCATCTGAAAAAAGGAATGAGACCAGGGGATAAGGACAAGGAAGAACGCAAGTACTATGATTGGATAAGTATCAGGCTATATATAATAATATTTCACTATCCAAACACATATCAAAACAAATTACTTATTCTCCCAACATTTCTGCAGTGTCCAAAACAAACCAATGGAAAATATTTTGGTTATAATGTTTTTAAATTTATGAGAGATATTGTATTCCATGAAAAAATCAACATCTCTAAAGAGGTATTTTCAAAGAAAATTACTATTTCATTTAAAATATTTATTAATCCCTCATGTATTTATATTTTTCTAGTACTGCTATGACTGTTGAAAAGACTCATATTCACAAGACAATATAGATGTGATCAGAAACAAAATGGCATCATACCTTATGAAAAAATGTACACAAATTACATGATTATGTGAATTCTATATATAGGGTATTATTTTCTAATGTTAATATCACATTCTAACAAATTTATGATCATGTTATCCTTATATGATAATTGATCTCTCCATTGTTTACACTAATTGAACATATAATATCACCCTTTATTATGTTACATATCCTTAGTTTATTAAGAATGGTTTTATAAATTATTTCTATGAAGGCTGGTACAACTCAAATCATCTCTTTTTATTCAAAATTGACATTATTTTATGTAAAAACAACAAGTGACATACTGAAAACTGAGAAAACACATTTTCATTGTTTTCATATTTTAAGAAAATGATCTATTAGTAATTTGTGACATGCAGGGATCATCTGAATCTCAGTATGATGCACGGTGTGGCTTGTACAACTCAAAGTGTCTCCTTTTTTTAAAATTGACATTAATTTAAGTAAAAACAACAGGTGGTGTACTGAAAACCGAGAAAACGCTATTCAATTATTTTTATATTTTATGAAAATGATCCATGAGTCATTTTTGATTTGTTGGAGTCAACCGAAGCTAAATCCAATGCACAGTGTGGCTGTTATAACTCAAAGTATCTCTTTTTATTTAAAATTGGAATTAATTTAATTAAAAACAATAAGTGACATATTGAAAAATAAGATAACACATTCGTATTGTTTTTATATTATAGGAAAACAACCTATTAGTCATTTTTGATTTGTAGGGATCATCCTCACTTTAATACGATGCCCGATGTAGCCAGTACAACTCAAAGTGTCTCCTTTTATTTAAAATTGACATTAATTTAAGTAAAAACAACAAGTGACATACTTAAATCTGAGAAAATACATTCATATTGTTTTTTATATTTTAGGAAAATGATCTATCAGTAATTTTTTACATGTATTAGTTAACATAACCTCAATTCGATGCACGGTGTATCCGTTACAACTCAAAGTCTCTCTTTTTTTATTTAAAATTTACATTAATTTAAGTAAAAAAAAAGTGGCGTACTAAAAACTGAGAAAAAACATTTTGATTATTTTGATATTTTAGTAAAATGATCCATGAGTCATTTCTGACATGTAGGAGTCAACATCACCTCAATATGATGCACGGTGTGGCCGTTACAACTCAAAGTGTCTATTTTTTTATTTAAAATTGACATTAATTTAAGTAAAAACAACAAGTGACATACTGAAAACAAATAAAACACATTTAGATTATTTTGATATTTTATTAAAACGATATATTTGTAATTTTTTATGTTTAGGGATTGGTCGCACCTCAATATGATGTATGGTGTGGCCAGTACAACTCAAAGTGTCTCATTTTATTTAAAATTAACATCAATTTAAGTAAAAATAAAAAGTGAGGTACTTAAAACCAAGAAAACACATTCATGTTATTATTATATTTTAGAAAAATGATCTATGAGTCATTTTTGATGTGTAAGAGTCAAAATAATCTCAATCTAACACACATTGTGGCTGTTACAACTCAAAGTGTCTCCTTTTATTTAAAATTGACATTAATTTAAGTAAAAACCACAAGTGACATACTGAAAACCAAGAAAACACATTAGTATTGTTTTAATATTTTAAGAAAATGATATATTAGTCATTTTTAATGTGTAGGGATCATCTATACCCCAATAAGATGCACGGTGTGGCCGGTATAACTAAAATTGTCTCCTTTTATTTAAAATTGAAATTAATTTAAGTAAAAACAACAAGTGATGTATTGAAAACCAAGAAAACACATTTCGATTATTTTTATATTTTATAAAAATGATCCATGAGTCATTTGTGAAGTATTGGTTTCGACCTCACCTCAATCCGATGCACGGTGTGACCATTAAAACTCAAAGTGTCTCTTTCTATTTAAAACTGACATTAATTTAAGTAAAAACAACAAGTGACATACTAAAAATTGATTTAACATATTCAAATTGTTTTTATATTTTTGGAAAATGATCTATTAGTCATTTGTGGAATGTAGGTATCATCCTTACCTCAACACAATTCATGGTGTGGCTGGTAAAACTCAAAGTTTCTCATTTAATTTAAATTTGAAATTAATTTAAGTAAAAATAAAAAGTGGCATACTTAAAACTAATCAAACGCTTTCATAATGTTTTGATATTTTATGAAAATGATCCGTGAGTAATTTTTGATATGTAGGAGTCAATTTTACCTCAATCCGATATACAGTGTGGCTATTACAACTCAAAGTGTCTCTTTTTATTTAAAGTTAACATTAATTTAAGTAAAAACAACAAGTGACATACTGAAAACTGAGAAAACATATTTGGATTGTTTTGATATTTTATAAAAATTATCTATTGGTCATTTTTGACATGTAGGGATCAATCTCAACTCAATATAACACAGAGTGTGTCTTGTATAACTCAAAGTGTCTCCTTTTATTTTAAATTGACATTAATTTAAGTAAAAACAACAAGTGACATACTTAAAACTAAGCAAACACATTCATATTGTTTTTATAGTTTGAGAAAAATATCCATGAGTCATTTGTGATATTTAGGAGTCACTCTCACCTCAATTCGATGCATGGTGTGAATAGTATGACTAAAAGTGTCCGTTATTAGTTTAAAATTGACATTTTAGTTCAAAATGTGTCACTCACTAAAAACCAAACAAACATATTCTGATTGTCTTGATAATTTAGGACATTTATTTATAAGTTATCTGTAACTTGTATGAAGTAGTCTCATGTAAAACCGATGTAGGATGTGATTGGTATGACTCAAAATGCGTGCTTTTAGTTTGTAATGACATTTTAGTAAAAAAACACAACTTTCATATTGAAAACGGAGAAAAAACATTAGGATTATTTTGATACTTTAGAAAAAAAATCCATCAGTAATTTGTGATAGGTAGGAATCAACCTCACCTAAATACAATGCATGGTGTGGCCGATATAACTCACAATGTGTTATTATTTAAAATTGACATTAATTTTAGTAAAAGAACAAGTGACGTACTCAAAACTAAGCAAACACATTTGGATTATTTTGATATTTTTGAACAATGATCCATAACTCATTTGTAATATGTAAGAATCGACCCTACATTAATAGGACGCACAATGTGACCGACATAACTCTAAATGTTTCATTTTTATTAAACACTGAAATTTTATTAATGTATTCTTTCATATTAATTTTTAATTTATTTCTTTATAGTATTACTAACATAATATTTGTTTTCTTATATAGGTGGAATATTTTGCTCAAGTTGAGATGATTTGTTCAGAAAATGATACCATGAGTATTGATTTTTGAGAGGGGATCATGGGTGTCAAAATATGAAATATTAATGTTTTAGAATGTTTTTTGGAAAATTGTAAATGTAATTATATAAAACAGTTTTTTGAAATATAAATAATAGTGTTTATTTTTGTATATACCATGAGTGGATAGTTTTGTATTCCTCATGTCAATTAAATGTATATAGTAGGTTTGATTATAGTGTGCTATTTAAATTACAATTTTCTTAAATTGAAGGCTGGGTGTGCTATTATATAAATATCACATTACAGGTGGATATCCCTTTATCATTTCTATAAAAGTGCTGATAAAGGGGGTTCTTTATCAGCATTTTTTAACGCCGATAAAGGATCCCCTTTATTAGTGCTTTTTTAGCACTGATAAAGCGGACACCCTCTTTATCAGCGCTGCGATTAACAATGCTTTTTTAGCACTGTTAAAGGAAATTTTTCATGCTGTTAAAGACAATAATTGTAGTAGTGCTGCAATAAATTGCAGATGTACCATGCATGGTGTGTGCACAGTTTATCTAACTATTCATATATATCATGTGAGGTGGGGGTTATGGAACAGTGGAAAACACACAGTTTTCTCATTATTTGTCTAACCATGTGCATGAGATGTGTGTGGGGGGATTATGGATGGGTAGTGGGATATTCATGGTTAGTGCACCATTTGAAAAAACATATATCCAAACCATGCACCCATTTAAAATGTAAAAATTTGCGATTTTACCCCTAAATTCTTAAACTCTTATTCTCCCCTTACTCCTCCATGAAAAACACAGTAGCATGTGGGAGATCTCCCTTTTCTCCTCCTATAGTCTTTGAGTAATCTCCTTCATCTATGTTATGGTTTTATCATCATTGGTCACGTTGGATTCCCCTCAGTTAGTTTATCAATCCTCTTACTTCTTTTCTCAATTTCACTTCTCATCTTCGATGTTATTTCCTTGAAAACTAAAATACCATATTTTCAAGGAGTTTTTTTGGTTTCTCCATTTTATCTCATTCCAACCCAAATATGAGGCCAATAATGGATGAGGAGTCTACTACTAAGAGAAGGTAGGTGGTCTATCACTTTTTCCTAAAATTATAGGTGTTTATAAATTGTTTCATTGTGCCACACACCAGACTTTCCATGCATTTCTATTAACATTAATATTCCTTTAAATTAATATATGAACATGGTTTTTAAAAGTGATATGAGACCCTTTTACATGGTTTGAGGTTGACGACCTCAACCTGAACCACCCCTTAAGGTGAGTTTGATTGAATTCTAATGATTTTCCATTCTTGTCTTGTGAATAAACCACCCATTAGGTGCATTGAGCTTCCCACTTGCTAGTGGAAGCCATAAACGAATTACATGAATTGTTATATGACATGTAGACTCACCTGACCCGTTTTTATCACTTTTGAATGAATTTAATAATGAAATTATCTAAATTGATAAATGACATAGACATTAACACGAACCCCTTGATAATTTATATGATATTCTTGATTAAGGTTATGAACATGGAATTCATTGAGAAAACTCATAGGTTACATGAAGATTCATTTATGAAACCACCAAGTGTCACACCAGCCTTGGGCTTGGTCAATGTCTTAGATACATGAATGCCTTCGTATGGCACTGATGATTCACTTATATATTCCAAAAATTATGATTCCTTTGATTATCTCATTAGATCTGGATTAATGTCCTTGGAAATAGACCACCTTATATAATCTCCTTGGGCTCCAATCAAGTATATAATAAGTTTACCCTATACATTCTCCTCAACTACCATGGGTTCCTATCCCATTGTAGGTCTACATTCAGATATACCAGAGTGAGCTGAAGCTGGTGGTTTTTACCCAGTTTACTTTCAATATACAGTTATTCCTCATTTATAGATTGATCATTGTTACAACTTATATTCTAGGTCTGGATTCTATTTGAATTTAATTTTATAGCTTTACTTTTTTTATATGTATTGAACATTGTTACAACATATATTCACAGACTGGATTTATATTAGACATCGTTGGTGGTGGCCTACTGAGTTTTACTCACACCCTATTTAGGTCGTTGTTTGGTACCTTGATAGACTTCATGGATGCTTGTAGGGATAAATGGAAGCACCCAACTATGAATGCTTGATTTTTCTTAGGATGGGAGTTTAAGATAAGATGACCGAGCTAGTTCTCAAGATGCCTTAGAGATATATTTTTGGTCCTTTTGGTTTATTTTTGTATATGTTGTATTATATGTATGCATACTACCATGTATTCTTGTTAAATTTTTATAGACATGACATCATTTGTATGTAACAAAACTTATGGATTTTGACTATTTATTATTATCTGGATTCTTATTTCTATTGTCACATGCTTGAGGCCACGTGGCTAACTAAGTTCATTTACTTATGAGTGAACCAGGCCTGAGTCATCACAAAGAGGCATCAAGATTTTTTTCCTTTGTCTTACTGTTTTGGGATCAGTAGACCTGAGACTAGGAAGTATCAGGACTTGGTAATATGCCATTACTTGGAGTAGCTAACCCATGTTCAGGGGAAAGGCTAATTTTCTTGGAAATGAGATTTGATGTTATGGATTTTTCCTATTACAGTTTCACTATTTCAACATTGGACGACACACATTTCTTATGAAATCGTTATGATTATTGATTTATACTCTTGGTCTGGTATGGTAATGGAGAATTTCTACATGAATCATAGTATACACTTAGGGATTTATATATCATTCATATGTCATTCCATGTTTATTATATTTCATGTATTTCTTATTTCATGTCCTATGTTCCTTGAATTCTATACATATAATGGAACTAACTTTTTTTATAAGAAAAAGGAGAAAAGTGCTGGTTACTTAAACTGTATGAATCAAAATAAATGGTATTTTACCATATAACTTGATGGTGAAACCTTATCTAACTAATTTTAGCATGATTGATCTATGGAATCTTGGTTGATTATACTAAAACGTTAGTTGGTTGCGATTAAATGGATGTTAATTGCAATTTATATTGATATTCTTATGTAAATTGAGAATGATAATACATATAATTGAACCATCATATATGGTATTGTTATGTTCTGAGACTGAATAAAAAGGACTAGTTAAAGTTAAATGAAATTATAATTATAACTTACAAATCATAGGTATTTGTTGGGAAAAAATCTCTCAAGGCAACATTGTAGTATTTTTGGGTTGATTGTGTTTGTTGAAAAAGTGGGTTTCTAAAGTATATTGTGGATTTATAGATATATTTTTGACCATCTATGTTTACAAAGATCCAAGATAAAGGAATGAATTTTTTTGGAGGTGTTACAAAAAAATCGTATACAAGGTGTCATCATTTTCCAGTATTTGCTAATATTTTGGGCCTCAAGATCGAGAGAATAGATAAATGTGTTTTTGGAAAAGGAATTTTCATGAAATATTGAAGATGGTTTGGAATGTTTCATGAAATACATGTTCCAGGATCATCACATAAAATTTGAATAAGTAAAGAAGTGTGTGAAAGATTTGGAATTTGCGTGAAAGATGAGGTTATGCGAAAGAGACTTACATGTCCAATGCGACATCAAATGTGGTTTTCTATGCTCAGAGGAAATCTTACACGTGAAGAAGAAGATGCGTTAAATCTTACATACATGTTTATATGGGATTATAAATAGAGGGATACCCCCTCATTTTAGTAGCTCAACACTTGGAGATAATCCGTGCTCTGAATCACGTAAGAAAGGGAGTTGTGCGTAAGAAAGGTAGTTGTGCATAAGAATGAAGTTTCATGTAAAAAGAGAGCTGTGCGAAAGAGGTTTTCTGTGAAAAAAAGTTAAATGTTTCACAAAAGGTGTTAATGTTTCATGAAAGACACCTAAAAGGTTTCCCGAAAGGTTGAATTTTTCTAATAGTTCTGTGGTAAAGTGGCATTCATAAATTGGATGAATTTGTAACTTAATGGTACACTAAATGAGGTGTAAAAAATATTGATTCAAGAAATAAAAGGTGGTTCTTCTGAAGAAACATCAAGAAAAATTTAGTTGATAGTGCTGTGAGCTTTCAAATTATGATTGGTTGTAAACTAGGAGAGATAGTGAGTCCACTACGAACTCTGTAAACAGCGGTGCACTTTTAGTGTATTTAGTGCATTGACACATTTCCGTTGTATGCTCTTTGGTCATATCCCAGTGAGGGTGAACCAAGTAAAATTTTTGTGTCTCATGCATGTTTTAAATTTCAATTCATACTTTACTGTGGGAGAGGGATATAGAAGAGAGTTTTGTTTAACAAAAAAAGAAAGATCAAAAGGGGAAGTTGTTTTAATCTGTCATACCCTAATTCCCCCCCTATTAGGGTATTTATTCTAATGGGACCAACAGTCTTTATAAATTGGGAATCACTATACATATAAATGAACCATTATATATAAAATTTATAAATTATAACTTTTAAAGGAAATGGTTCCTGTTAAATGAATATTCCAATTACAACTTAAAGGGAGTATTCATCGGAATTGGCACTACATATAAGAGAAACTTTATAGTTAAAGCTGAATTTCACCCTTGACATAACCTTAGTAATGGGTAGATGGTTTTTTCTCTAGGATAGTGAGGCTTTGTTCCTATTATCTTTACTATTAGTGATCCTTCCTATCTAGTATCTATTCAAAGGCATGTACTTGGCATTTTAGATATACTCCCTCCATAATGGAATTGGGTCGAACACCTGGAGGGTGGTGATGAATATACTCATAAGGTAGTGGGACCTGAACCACCTATAGAGCCACTTGTAGTACCTCCTATAGTAGCAAATTTTATTCCTAGATTTGGAATTGATGATCAGTTTCAAGAGGGTTTTTTATGGCTATTGTATTCTATATAGGGATCTCTGTTACCTACACCATTTATGTCAAATTTGACTAGAAAATTCTAGTAGGAGGACCCTCCTACCTTTTTGGGGGAAGGCATACCCCAGGCTGTTGAGTCTTATTTGGAGGTAATTCTATAAATTTTTGATCACTTGGTGATGGATCTAGAAATGAGGGTCAAGATCATGGATTATATGCTTCGTGGTTCCTCCATGTGATGGTGGGGCGTTCTTACTCAAGCAGATCAACACTGAGGTAAGGTCTGAAGGGAGTTTCGTATTAGTTTCTGTGATCACTTTTTCCTAGAGACACTGAGATATGTTCAATATATGGATTTTATGCATCTAGAGTAGTGTTCTATGTCCGTTATGGATTACTAAGTTCGTTTTACTGATCTTCAATGCTTTATAATCAATCATGCGGGTGTTGAAAATAATAGGGTGAGTGTTTTTGAGTATGTGCTTAGGTATGCCATACGATATCAAGTGAACATATTTTTATTGACTATCATGACTTAGATAGTAAACCAGACCCTTATCTCTAAGATAAATCTAAGGGAAGGTGAAGGTACAAGGCATGATAGTTTAGCTTTTTGGCCAGGTAGAGCATCATCCAGTGGCCAAAAGTGTCACCTTGAGAATAATTATGAGGGAATAGGTATTCAGAGTGAGTGCACTAGTATTTCTATGGTATATCATCAGTGTGTAAGGAAGGTACACACAAAACCTCAGTGCATCAAAGACCCAGTTTATTGTCGAGCCTGTGGTAGAATGAGCCATATTTAGATATTCTGCAGGACCCTTCCCCTAGTTCATAGTGGGAGGGGATCCACACTAACTCCTAATTATGAAGCAGGATTAGTAGCTCAACGCTAAGAAAGAAGATGGAGTACTATTTTCCGATCAGTCTGAGGTGATAGTAAAAGTTCATAACAGTTTCCCGCTATGATGATAACCTCTAAGTGCTACAAAATATTCTTACATATATGTTCTATAGACAAATGATATCATTTGAGAGACACAAATGATATAGACTATTAAGGGTGGAGACTCATAGGACTTTGAGGCACCTTCTCATGGTGTACTCTCTTGGTAATATCCTATAGGGTATTAAGAGAACGAGACTCGCTAGTAGGAAATCTACACTTATATGTGTCAGTGGATATTCCTATCTAAAGACATGTGTATTGATCCTTAGACATTAATATTATTATTAATGATTATTATGAGTCACGTACTTTTATTTATTGAAAAAAATCACGATTATAGATGTTCTAAATGAGGTAGGATATGTTGGGTGTTTCATGATAAATATTGCTTTAATGAATAATGCGAGAAATGATTTTTCCCTTTTGTTCTTTAATGAAAGTAGATATCTTAGACCCTTTGATAGAAATGTTATAGCCAAAATAAATCCATATCCATGATGTTCTATAGGAATTTTCAATTTTGGAAGTCAAAGAAAGAGACATCGAACACATTGGTTGATGACACCACCATGCAACCTACTTGATTAGAGTTATCACGATAAAGGTATTATATTACAAAGTAAGAATCCGTATGATGTGTTATGTCATTGAAACATTAACTTCTTTATATATGGGTGCCTTGGTGTGTTGTTAGATTCCATCCTTGGACTTTAGGCTACTTCTCCTAATTCCACTAAGAAAGAGGCCTAAGGGTCACACATTAAGTGTATACAAAATCTCAGTTAAATAATATATTATTATTTATTATTTAGAAATTTGAATAAATATTATTCTTAGATGTGGTTTAATAATTATTCAAGAATAATTGATCACATATATTCTATCACCAGTTATTCAAAATAATATAATGTGAGTAGAATATTTAATAAATATTTATTTACTATTTAGTGAATATGATATTTATTTATTTATTGGTGAATAATGCAGTGATATTTTTTTAATAAATAAATATTCATTATTCAAGACTCAATAAATATTTTAGAGGAATAGTGGACCCAATTTAAATGGTTTGGTGAGAAATAATATATATTCAATATTATTTTATTAAATAATACTTAATTTAATTTGAAAGTTAAGAACGTGTCAAGAAATAATAATAATATTATTATTATTTGACATGGGGTTCTGTAGGGATTAAATAAATAATAAAGGGCACTTGTGTAATTATTTTATTTTAGCTCTAGAAATATATAAACCATTTATATTATTTTCTAACAAAGACAATTCATTTTGTTTGGTTGTGCACAACAAATTTAGAGAATCCTCTCAATATCTAGAGAGCTCATTTATCCAACAACACTCCCAAGAATGGAGAATGATCTTACTCTATCATCCACTCTCAAGTCAAGAGAGACCAAGGAGAACATTTTGGAAGTAGTTACCATAGAGATCAAAGGCAGACAACACAAGTGATATGATATACCATGCTAGCACCTGGCGATTCCTACAATGATGTTCATAGATTTGTGAAACATGTGTGGATCATCGTTAGATGGAATCTGCTCTTGATTCCTACAATGCAACTATAGAACAATGTGAATCTATTTTCAGATCCATCAATGAAGAAAGAATTCCAAAAAGGAAATTCTTAATTAATTAATTTGATTATAAATAATATGTAATAATACTCTCTCTAGTTCCGACATTTTATCCCTTGTCTATATTATTTTATTTAATTCTGCTGACTATGATGTTTAACATTGTGTAAAATCTAAGATTAATCATTGATCATAGAAAAAATAAAAGTTGGGAACGACCTATCGCATGCTTTCTCTACACCCAAAAACTAAAAGTGGTTTAATAGAATTCACATAATTATTTATAATTATTTAAATATCATTGATGATTTATGAATTTGGTATTTAGTTTTCAATTCAAGTTTAATTGTTCTTTTAATCTGAATTGTGAGATATTCTTTATCCTCCTTCGTTTCTCTTAGATCTAATCAATATGATTAATTTTATAAACAAAATAAAATTGAATAACTCATCCGGTGGTTCCAAGGATTCTGGTTGAAAAAACACAAGAGTACACACTGTGTAACCGTAGTTACACGCCGTGTAATTGTGTTCAATGCATCAAGAATTAATTCTTAAAGTAATTTAAATTGTATTCATTGATGACACATGGTGAATTTATTTTTACACCACATGTGACTAGGCCATCCTGGTGCATAGTTAGTTGTAGTACACACCGTGTAGCCCATGTACATGATATGTAGTCCCTTTGAGTCATAGATGAGCTGTGTATTTCCATACAAAACCTACCTGACTGGTGACCGTGTAGCTCAGAGACCACATGGAATATATTTCTTCGAACACATCGTGTAATCCATTTTTTTGAGGCATGAATTACACGCCGAGTCCCTAGGAATGTGCCTCAGATAGACTATGAGAGTTATACACACCATTTATCTCCATGTACATGCCATGTACTTATAACAAGTTATGCAGAATTTAAAATTTATTTATTATACTGTGTAAACCTTATCGACATGTGATTGCGTGTGGTATCATTAAGTTGACAGGAAACACCATATGATAGGTTTTAATATATATATATATATATATATATATATAAATCTTTAATTAATATCAGTGTAATGTTCAGATATTTATATCATGTATGAGTCATATTACAATTGTTACTCTACATGCATTAACGCATAACACATGACCAAAAATTCATGCAATTCATGTAATCATTAAGTTGATAGTACATGTCATAAAAGTATGTTATAATTCATGTATTCCATATGTCACAAGAGTACATAGTATATGATTATAATACATGTTGGGTAAAATCAGATGGGTATTCACCGTGTTGCCTCCAAGGTAAATTTTTGTACATAGTTAATTTTAAATAAATCTGTTTAATTTTTTTAAAATTATTATGGATGATAATATCAATGAAATTAAATGATAATTGAGATAAAATAATTGATTAAATAAATAAGGTAATTAATTTATTTGAGTACGATTTATCTTAAATTAGTACAATTAAGAATTGAATGCTAGTTTTATTAAATGCATAATTTTTTTCATCCATGTGGATGATCATGAGTATAGACCAGACCCTTGTATGTGATTAATTTCATTTAATTTATTATTAAATTAAAATTTTGGCCTACGTGCTTTCTATCCTCTTATTTTATAGGGTCTGTGTGCCCATGGTTTCTATTATGTAAACCCCTTGTTTCCCTAAAATGCGTGCGAGTAAAAGCATATTTAATGGATGTAGCTCCCAAGCTAGTGAATGTGGTTCAAGTTTGGATCTTAAGAGAAACAAATACAAGAGAGATACATAGGTGTACAGGTGTAAAGTTGTAACATGAACCTTAATTGGTTTAAGGTGTTTTTCCCCTAGGTCAACAGTTAGTTTATCAACCACTAGATAAACTAACCATTAGTAAAAGATCATGATCATACCACTCTATTATTTTATTTCTATAAAGATTCATGGTTATTTCATTATAGATATTTTTTCATGATCACATGTATTAATGAAATTAATGATCATGCTAGATAAAAATAAAATAAATTGGATTATGTATAAATATTATCTTAGAAATGGTTAATCAGTTAAATAAATCCACATAATATTAAGAATCATGTGATAAAGATAATAAATTATAAATTTATGCATAAGAAGTATAATATCACTCAATCATATATATTAAGTCAGTATAGCCATCTATTACTTTAGTTAAAATCAAACCATAGTTCGAATCAATTGACCAGCCAAAGTTGGTGTGCCTTTAATTATCGATGAATTCTAACATAAAGTTTTGGGTTGAATTAACTTAGTTTACATCAAGGGTTGACTACCAAAGAAGTACTTGGTGTAACTGAGAGGCAAAGGTTGAGGAAATTCAATTTAAAGGATTTCAAGATTGGGGAGTCCACTGAATAGATCAAGGAACTATGAGTTAATGCAGTTGACATTTTTAATGCCTACCTAAAACCATTAAAGTTTATTGAACAAAAAAATTTAGGGTAATGAGAAGGGGAACTTGGATCTTTGTCACTTGAATTTCCAAGAAACAGAATATTCTGAATCCAATGGTGAGGGTTATTGGGTTTTGATAAAATAGTGGGAGATTAAGAAATACAATATTTATTTATTTTTCTAAATTTTATCAGATAAAGTACTAAATTTATACACATATCATTTTATAGAAACAATAATAAAATGACTTCAAACATATCACTGCGATCTATACTCAATAAGTAGAATCTTCTCACTGTCACAAATTTCCAAGAATGACAATGAAGCTTATGAGTTATCCTTATCCATGAAAGGAAATTGTATGTGCTAGAAAAAACCTATTCCTGGTGTGAATAGTAACTAGGAAAGTGATAAAGAGTTATTTCTCTATGAGAAACATTTGAATGATTCCAAAGATGTTAAATGTTTCATGCTTTCAACCATGTTCAATGAGATTTTGAAGCAACATGAGGACATGGATACACATAGAATGATGTCTCACATTAGGGATCTCTATTAAGAGAAGACGAGACAAGAGAGATACGAGATCTCCAATGCTTTATTTACAACTAATCTTGTAGAGTTTGTGCCAGATGGGCCTCATGTTGTCTATCTTATTGGCTACATTGAAAGCTTAGACATCTTAGGGATTAAATTCTCAGATGAGTTTCATACAAATCTCATACTTTCATCACTACCCAAGATCTTATCAAGTTTTATTGTTAATTACAATATGATCAATAATGAGAAGAGTATTCTGGAACTTCTTACCTTGATAATCTAAGTGGGAAAGGATATGGGGCATGACAAACCCATGTTATTTATGGTGAATAAGAAAAGGAATAACAAGAAAAAGGATCCCAAGACTCATAACAAGTCTAAAGCTCCTGAGCACCATCCTTTCATGAAGTGGAAGATCCATAGATAGGGTAAAGAAAAGGAGGTAGTATGATTTTTATGTGGAAATCCAGACCATTGGAAGAGGAATTTCATGTAGAATCAAGGGTAAACTAAATATGCGTTCATTATTAAGTATAATATTTCAATATATACATATTGGGTATTAGATATAGCTCTTGGTGACCATATATGTATCTAAACATAGGAACCAAGTATATTCTAAGAGATTGATAGAGGAGAGGTGGATTTGAGAGCTACTAATGGTGAAAGACTAACTGCTCTGGCTATTGGTGACCACCACATTTCATTTCCAATGAGAATGATTTTTGTTTTCAAATATTGTTATTATATACCTTCAATTACCAAAAACACAATTTATGTATCATTCTTAGTTACAGATGGGTTTATATTCAGGTTTGGAAAAAAAGTTATTTCATTTATAAAGAAAACACATGTTATGGTATGGAACATTTAAATAACGATCTTTATGTATTAAATTATGAAAACCAAGTATTGGAAATTGAAAATGAATCATGTTCACATGACTCATATAACACCCAGCTTTGGCATCACCATCTTGATCATGTAAATGAGAAGAGTTTGATAAATCTCTATCAAGAAGGTTATTTAGAAACTTCTGAGCTAAAATGACTTGAAAGGTCTCATGATAGTTTATAAGAAAAAATAACCAAACCCCCATTTGGTGGATAGGGTGAAAGGGATACAAAGCTTCTAGTATTGGTATACAATGATGAGTGTTGACCATTTATAGTAGAATCTAGAGTTGTATATTCTTACTTCATAACTTTTACTAATGTCTTGATTAGACATGGATATGTCTACTTGATGAGGTATAAGTCCGAGTCCCTTGAGAAATTCAAGGAATTCAATAATAAAGTAGAAGATCAACATGGTAATAAGATAAATAAGCTTCGATTGGATAAAGGTGATGAATATATTAACTTAGAGTTTACCAACTTTCTATGGGATTTTGGGATTCTATTTCAACTCACTCTACCTTACACACTAAAATAGATAGTGTTAGTGAAAGGAGGAACCATACCTTTTTAGACATGATAAAGTTAATGATGAGTCATGCAGATCTTCTATTATCCTTTTGGGGATTATTTATTACAAACTGTAGCATACACATTAAAATGAGTACCAAATAAAGTGGAAAATGAAATTCCCTTCAAGTTATGAAGTGAAAATAAACTTGTTTTGTTGCAAACACATGTATGGGGTTGCGAGGTGTTTTTAAGTCCTTATTAGGAAACAAAATAGCACTCTGGGGAACAAAGTGTATCTTTTTAGGGCATCCCAAGGAAAAAAAAGAATGATACCTATACAACCCCTCAAAAAAGAAAGTGACGGTTGCCACAAAATATGTATTACTTGAGAGGGAGTGCATCCTCAAAAAGTATAGTTAGAGAAAAAATGACTTTGATGAAGTTGATGCTCAAGATATGAAATAGTTAGAGAAGGAAAAAATTCTATAGGTCCACATGGAATAAGTTGTTCTTGAAACACAAGCACTTTATAGAAGAAAAAGATAGGTAAGATAACAAGAGAGATATAGTTTTCTAGTCATTGAATATGGAGACTCATTATTGGTTGAAAACGATGAACCTATATCCTATAAAGATGAAATAGAGAGCTCAGAAGCTGCAAGATTCCAAGAATCCATGAATTCTGAAATGGATTCAATGTATCAAAACCTAGATTGGGATTTGGTCGATGTGCTAGTTGATTTAAATCCTGTAAACTGAAAATGGGAATTTAAGAGAAAAATAGACATGGAAGGTAAAGTAAATACATATAAAGAAAGGCCTGTGGCTAATGGGTTTAAACATCATCAAGGGATTGACTATGATGAAACCTTTTCTCCAGTTTACATGTTTAATTTCATCATAATTCTACTTTCTATAATATATTACCATGAATATGAAATTTGGAAAATGGATTTTAAAAAATATTTCCTTAATGGGAATCTTCAAGAAGATGTCTACATGATACAACTAGAAGGGTTTGTGACTCCAGGTGATGCCAAAAGGATGTGTAAGTTATAGAGATCCATTTATGGATTGAAAGAAGTATCCATGTCATGAAATATTCTATTCAATGAAGCGATAAAATAATTAAGTTTCATTAATATTGAATATGAGCCATGTGTTTACAAAATGTTTAGTAGGAATGCGATCTTTATCCTAGTAGTATTTGTCGATGAAATATTACTTATTGGAAATGATATAACAGTCTTACCATTTATTAAGGACTGGTTAACAAAATGTTTCTCCATGAAGTACTTAGGTGAAACAACCTATATTATCGGGATCATTATCATTCGTGATAGATCTAAGAGTCTTCTTGGACTAATTCAAAGTACATAAGTTGACCAGAGACTAAAGAGATTTAGTATGGAACAATCTAAGAGGGGATTGGTTCTAGTGTCACATGGTTTACATATTTCTAAAAAAATGTGTCCTTAGACACAATAGGAGAAAGAGAGAATGAGTAAGATCCTATACGTTTTTGTGATATGATTAATCATATATGCCATGTTATGTACTAGAATTTATGTTGCCTATGAATTGAGCATGATAGGTAGATATTAAGAATATCCCAGAGAACAACATTGGTCTAATGTTAAGGACACCCTCAAGTATCTAAGAATAACCTGACATATGTTTTTTCTCAATATAGGAGCTGTGAGATAGAAGAGTTCAATGATGCTAGTTGTCACTGATTCTATAGAGGAGTTTGAGTATACAACAGCTTGTGGTGTATCCATGGAATCCATTTGGATTCAGAAATTTTCCCCAGAGACTGATGTCATACCATGAATTAAATACCCTATCACATTTATTATGATAATACTATAGTGAAAGTTCTTGAAAAATATCCAGGGTCACACCAACAGACAAATCATATACTCCAAAAGTATTACCACTTGAGTGATTTCTATCAAAGGGGAGAAGTTGTAGTAAGAAGAGTACCCACAGAAGATAACATGGAAGAACCCATAACTAAAATACCGTCTTAGTAGAAGAATGAGTATCATTTGAGATCTAGTGGACTAAATGTTGTTAGCATTTGGATCTAGTTTAATTGGTAGCCTGTTGGAGTTGGTGCCCTATAACCAACTTCTGTGTACTTTATGATAACTTTTATTCATAGTTTTGAATATTAATAGAAACTCCTTATCACATAATGATTATTCTTCTATGTAACATAGGATTTAATAATGTCCTAAGAGTAGCTATCGCACTAAAAGGTCATAGTAGTTCCCCACTATGATAATAACCCAAAAGTACTAAAACACAATTTTTAAATATGAGGGGAATAAATTATAAAAACTATCAAGGGTGGAGACTCATAGGACTTTGAGGAACATTATCCTGGTGTATTCCCTCGGTAATATCCAGTAGGGTATTATGGAAATTAGACCCGCTAGTAGGAAATGCACATTTATTTGTGTTATTGGATGTTCCTATCTGTGGACGTGTGTATTGATCCTTAGACTTTAAGATTATTATTAATGAGTACTATGAGTTCCATAATTTTATGTATTGATGAAAATCATGATGACATATATTCACAGTGAGGTAATATTTGTTGGGTGCGTCACAATTAATAGTTCATTAATAAATAATAAAAGAAAGGATTTTTCCCTTCCGTTATTTAACAGAAGTATATATCTCATTCCATTTGATGTAAATGATATAGCCTAAATAAATCCATATCCATGGTGTTCTATAGGTATGTTCAATTTGCGGGAAGTCAAAGAAAGATACATGAAGCACATAGGTTGATGGCACCGACATGAAATCTGCTTGATTAGAGATATCACGATAAAGGGATTATATTACACAGTAAGAATCCGTATGATGTGTTATGTCATTGTGGAATTAAATTATTTCTCTATGAGTACCTTGGCATGTTTCTAGATGCTATCCTTGGACTTTAGGCTTCTTTTTCTAATGCTACTGAGAAAAACTCCTAAAGGGTCACATACTAAGTGTATCAAGAATCTTTGTTAAATAATATATTATTATTTATTATTTAACAAATTGAATAAATTTTATTCCCAAAATGGTTTAATAATTATTCATGTATGCTTTATCACATATATTCCATCACCATTTATTCAAGAGAATATAATTTTAGTGAAATATTTAATAAATATTTAATTGTTATTTAGTGAATATAATATTTATTTATTTGTTGGTGAATAATGCAGTGATATTTATTTAATAAACAAATATTAATTATTAAAGGCCCAGAAAATATTATGGCAGAATGACAAACTGAGTTTAAATAGTTTAGTTAGAAATAATAAATATTGAATATTATTTGATTAAATAATATTTAATTTATTTCGCAAGTTAAGTGCATGTCAATAAATAAAAATAAAAATATTATTATTTGACATGAGGTTCCATAGAGATTAAATAAATAATAAAAGGAACTTGTGTAATTATTTTATTTTAACCCTAGTTATATATAAACCTAATTATATTATTTTCTAATAGAGAGAATTTATTTTGTTTGGTTGTGCACAATGAATTTGGAGAATACTCTTTTTCCCTAGAGGGCTTCATTCTCCAAGAATTCTCCCAAGAAAGGAGAGCGATCTTCCTCCACCATCCACTATTGTTAGGAAAAACCCCCTCAAGGAAGAATTGAAGTATTTTTGGGTAGATTGTGTTTGTTGAAAAAGAGGGTTTCCATGGTGAATTGTCGAGTTCCAAAGATATTGTTCACAACCTATGTTGACAAAGAACCATGAAAAAGAAATGGTCAATCTGGAGGCAGTACAAAAAGTAAAGATATAATGTGGCATTGTTTTCTAGTGTTTTCTAAATTTTTGGGCTTCAAAATCAGAAAATTGGGAAACATATTTTTGGAAAAGGAATTTGCGTGCAAGATTGAAGGTTGCTTGGAAAATTTCACGTAAGGAATTTTTTGGGATCATAAGGTCAAAAAATGGTAAAATAATAAAGTTTTTAAAATATTTGTAAATGTGCACAAAATATGAGGTTGAGAAAAAGAAACTTGTGCACCCAATGCGACGTCAAATGGAGTTTTGTGCGTCCAAGGAGGATCTTGTGTGACATGTCACATCTTCTACGCATGGGTTGACGATGCCTATAAGTAAGAGGTGACCCCCATCATTCAAAAAATCTCAATACTAAGAGATAATTTGAGGTCTGTACTGTGTAATAATTTTAAGAAAAGGGAGTTGCGTGAAATATTTTGAGTTGTGTGCAAGCTAAGAAAGAGTCATGTAAGATTTGAGTTGTGTGTAAGATTGAAGTTGCGTGCAAGGTGTGTTTCAAAAAAAAAGTGGAATCTTGAATGAAAGGTATTAAAGTTGTGTGCAATATGCAATAAGGGTTATGTGAAAGATTTAGAGTTGCCCAGTAGTACTATAGTAAAGTGGTATTCATCAGTGGATGAAAGAGGGACATCAATAGAGCATATACATAAAGTGGAAGATGCATTCATTTGTTATAATGAAGGGACCTATAAGTCTATAAACTGTGAGTGGATCTTATAAAGAAGCAATGAGAAAACTTAAGTTGAGAGATGAGTGAGCTATAAATTGTGATTGGTTATAAACCGGGGGGGGGGGGATAGCGAGTCCACTACGAACTTTTAAACAACAGTGCACTTATAATGGATTTAGTATATCAGAACATTTCTAGTGTATTCTCCTTGGATGTAGCCTAATGAGGGTGAACCATGTAAAATTGATGTGTCCTACGCATGCTTTAATATTTGTTCATACTCTGCAATAGGAAGGATAAAAAAGAGAGTTTTGTCAAATAACAAAAAAAGATCAAGAAGGGGTAGTTGTTTTAATATTTCATACCTTGATTCACCCCCTCTCAGGGTATCTAGCCTAGTGGACCGAACAATTGGTATCATAGGGAAAGGTTAATATAAGTGTTTCTCTCTCAATGGAGGTTATCAATCACAAATGGATTCTGATCTTTGAAAGTAATAATTTTCAGTTATGGAAGAATCAGATGAAACACTACTTCCGATCTTTGGGAATGGATGTGTTTACAACAATGATGTGTGGTATTTCAGCTGATATGAATAATAGTACTTTATAAAAAGATAAAAGAAGGGAATTGGATGCAGACGCCAAGGGAATAAATGCTTTAGGGGTATCTATATCCAATTCAATCTATACGAAGGTGATTTCATGAAAAAAATCACATGATATATAGGAAAAACTATTGAATATTTATGAAGATGATTCAAAGGTCAGAGAGGAAAAGCTGCAGGTTCTATGGAACAAGTATGAAGATATAAGAATAAACCCAAATGAGTCTGTTGATGCATTCTTTGATAGGGTTAATTTTGTAGTGGAATACATGTGAGGTATTGGAGAGGTCATTGAAGATATAAATATTGGGAAGTGTATCTTGAGGAAACTTCCACCTCGGTTCAATCAAAAAGTTTTAGTATTGGAAGATAAAGACATGAAAGTTATGAAACTAGATAACTTGTATAATACCCATATAGCGTATGAAATGAGAAATGATGATAATGATTCTTTGGAAAAGGATAAATCTAAAGAGGTGGAATTCAAAGCCATAAAGAATCTCAATATTAAAGATTTTCAGGAAGAAGAAGAGATAGATGAGGTGATGTAACTACTTTCATAAAATATTCAAAGATGAAAAGGAATGTTCAAAGGGAAACATCCATTTTCTTGCTTTAGATGTGGAAAGGTTGGACATCTTACAACATGGTTCCCCAAGAAGTTCCAGGAAGATGTTGAGGATTATGTTGAAATCCCTATGAATAATTATTCATTCAATGTGAAAGGAAAGAATTTTTTTAGAGAAATTTATTCAAGAAAAAGAATATTCTTTCACAAGAATGTGAAAATTTATATGAATCTGAGGTTGAAAAGGTTGAATAAATAGATAACTGTAAACATGGTAGAGAAAACACTATGGTGGCTATTATTGTTAGAACTCAAGAAAATGAAGAAACAGACGTTGATGAAGAAGATGAAGGAAGAGTTGATATGGAGGCTGAATTAGAAGCATCTCTTGAGAAGATATATGTTTGGAGAGACAAAACGAAGAAAGACAAAAAAGTGGTTCATGATGAAAAAATTTACATGTAGCAAGAGGATGAAAAGAAGTCTGAGTTAATTAGAAAAAATTGAGAATTTCAAGTCTTCATTTCCAGTGGACTCAGAAATAGTTAGTGAGTAAAAAATAAAGGTAAAAAAATAGAGAAGTGATATTGATAGTTTGAATAACACAATGAAAGATCAAATAAAATGCATTAAATAAATTAAAGAAGAATTCGTCGGTCTGCAATGAAAATTTAAGTATAAATAAAAACTCTTGACCCCCAATGTGACATCGGGAAAGAAGATCATCCAAAAGATGGAAAAGTTGTAAGTGAAGTATAGAGGTCCAATAGAATGAAAGAAACATTGAAATATAAGTGATAAGGCTGGTATGGGGATTGAGAAAAAATAGAAAGTAGTCATGGTTGAAGTTATACCACAAGAACCCGCTCTGAGATTGAAGGTTGATTTGGGTATGAAGTAGAATCAGAATATTTAGAGAACCTAAAGTACAATTAGTGGTGTTGAAGTGAAATATAGGAATGTACCTCACATCAGGTGTTATTATTGTGGAAAGATGGGACACTCACAAAATGTGTGTTTCATAGCTAAGAGATATAGAAGGTCATAAGAGCAACAATGGATTCCAAATAGATCTCAGTACAATATAACATATTTTTAGGGACATTGTTTTTGTGTGTGAAGTATCTGGGAACATTTCTAGATAATGTACATCGACCATGTATTGGAATATGCCAAAGAAGAATCAAAGTGGTCATAAGCAGCATATCAAAGAATCAACAGGTGAGTTTAAAATTAAAAATTGATTTGTATCCCTGTAGGGTGAATACGGTCCATCATACTCCAAGTAAGATCAATATTTCCAATCTATACCAAGTATAAATACAAAAACATAGACCAAGAAGAAGAGATCTGAGAAAGTTGTTGTTGCAGAAATTTCCCTTAAAGCATCAGACTGTTCTGGTTTATGGATCCTTGACAGCGGTTGCACATCCCATATATCAGCCAATAAAGATCTTGTTATAGGAATAAAATATGAAAAAGAATGAGTTTTCAAGTTTTTAAATGATCAAGGTCTGAAGATAATTAGCTTCAGAAAGGACATGTTTGGGGCAAAAGAAATGAGATGTGCTGACATCTTAGTAGTAGCAGGCCTCAGTCATAATATACTCAGTGTCAGTCAACTATGTGACTCATGGTATTCTATTAGATTTACTAAGAATGTGTGTATTGTCAAAGGAAGATATGGTGTAGTTAATCTAAAAGGGAAAAGAACAAAGGTAAATCTATACCTTGTGAGTGGTGAAGAAGATAAGTGATTTCTATCCAGAGAAGAAGAAAACAAATTATGGCATAAATGACTCAGTCATCTATGCCAACCATCCCTAGAAGATCTGGTAAAGTGTGATGTATCTAGAGACCTCCCTAAGATATCATGTGATTATACTCATACGTGCGATGCATGCCAACAAGGGAAAATCATGAGAAAGGCATACAAGGAAAAGGAACAGAAGACAATTAGCATGTGGACCTATCTCACTAAGAGCCATTGATAGAAATAGGTATTAGGTTTTGTTAATTGATGATTATAATAGAATGTCATGGGTATTTGTTATTTTCCATAAGTTCGATGTGTTCAGTTGCATAAAAAAATATCATAGAGAATCTTAAAGGATGCATGGAAAGAAAATTATGAAGTATCATACTGACAATGGAATGAAATTCACAAACATTCATGTGGAGGAATATCTTGAGAAACATGGGATAAGAAATCAAGTTTCTTCAGTGAGAACTTCTCAACAGAATGGATAATTTGAGATGAGAAATAGTATCATCAACAACATGGACAAAACAATGCTTATTGAGAAATACCTACCAGAGGAATTTTGGAAGGAAGCAATTTTCACATTGATCTATATTTATAACAAGAATCTATTGTGTATGAAGGAAGGAAAGACTATTTATGAGATGTAGAATGGAAAGAATCCAACAGTGAAATAATTTTGAATCTTTGGAAGTAAATTATTTATTCTCAATAAATAAAAACAAAGGAAATTTGAATCACATGTGGATGAGGGTATATTCCTTAGGTACTCAGGAAAAATAAAAGCATATAAATGATTTAACAAGAGGCTGGGAAAAGTAGTTGAGAGCAATGATGTCACTGTAGTAGATAACAAAGAGAATATTATACAATAAAGTGAACAATTTTCTAATGAAAGCGACGAGGATGCAAGAAACAGAGGCGGGGAATTAGTGGAAGATTCTGATTCAGAAGAAGATACAAACGATGAGAAATGAGATGTCAAGTCTGTATCTATAAAGAAGAAAAATAATCGAGCTGAAATTGAAAGGAAAAATATCATTGGTGATCAGATAATGACTGTTCAAAAAATAAGAACGAAGCCATTACAACAAGAATCTTTCTTATCTTAGGTATAGCTTAAATGATTTTTCGATTCAGCTAAAGATGAAAAATGGGTCGAGGATATGATTGAAAAACTAGACCAGATTGAGAAGAATCAGACACAGGAGATTGTTTTGAGGCCAAAAGATAAGAATTTCATTAGGACTAAATGGTTCTTTTACAATAAGATGAATGAAGATGGAACAGTTCTTCAAAACAAAGCACAACTAGTGCGCAAAGGCTACTCCCAAATAGTGGTTATCAATGTTTATGAGACATTTTCATCTGTTGCAAGGATTGAGACAATACGATTATTCTTGGACATAGCATTGCAAATAAAATTCATAGTTTTCTAGATGGACGTGAAGTCAACATTTCTGAATGGGGTTCTGGAAGAAGAAGTTTATATTGATCGTCCATATGGTTTTCTCATTAATGAAGATTAAAATAATGTTTGTTGGCTGAAGAAGGCACTATATGGGTTGAATAAACCACCTAGAGCATGGTATTCTATAATTGATCAATATTTTAAAAATCTTGGTTTTCAATGTGGTGGAGTTGATAACAATCTCAATGACAATAATGACAGTAATCAAAGAATGATGGTGCTAGTTTATGTCGATGACATAATATTTGGAAGATTTGATGAAGCAAAATGCAGATAGTTTTATAAATTTATTAAAAGTGAGTTTGAAATGTCAATGATTGGTGAGAAGAAATTTTTCCTTGGATTATAGGTTACACAAGGAAGGAATGACACTTTAATTTCTCAATCCAAATATGTCAAGGAGAATCTGAGAATATTTGGAATGGAAAATTCCAAGGAGATGAAAACTCTGGTTGCTACCCATACAAAACTATCAAAATATGACGATGACAATGTAGTTAATATCACAAAATATAGGAAAATCATCAAAAGTTTACTGTACTTGACAGCAACAAGACATGATATTGTTTTTTCCACATGCCAAGTAGTGAGATATCAAAGCAATCCCAAGGAAAGACACATGCTTGCTGTGAAACGAATACTTTGGTATATCGAGGGCACTGTGTACTTTGGTTTTATGTATAATGATAGATCTCAGTCAGAGATTTTGGGATATACAAGTGCAGATTGGGCCGGTTCAACAGATGATAGAAAATCAATTTCAGGAGGTGATTTCTATCTTGGTGGATTGTTTATTTCTTGGCTAAGAAAGAAACAATATTGCATTGAGCACCGTAAAAGTTGAGTATATTACCACCACTCAAGAATGCACACAATTATTATGGATGAATATATAGCTTGATGAAATGGGAGTGGAAGTTAAGTCTCTGATTGGAATCCAATGTGATAATTCAAGTGCAATAAACCTCCATCACTCGAGGAAAAATCACATTGAAATCAAATATCATTTTATCAAGGAGAATGTAGAGAAAGTGCTAGTGAAGTTGGAGTATGTGTCTAAAAAACTATAGGTTTCAAACATTATGAAAAAGGCCTTACCCAAAGAAACATTTGAAAGGCATCGATTGGATTTGAGAGTCTAATCAACACCCCGCACTTCAAAAAGTGTGGATGCGGGACCCCCTATCCCCATGGTATGGTGTATTTTTCCCTAATGCACTGATCTGTGTTCTCTACTCTGTTGTGAACCACAAAGGAGTGACATTTTGGTTTATTGAAAAAGGGGGAGAAAGAGTGACTCTTAAAGTGGGAGAAACTGTGACTATAGAAGGGAGAAAATGTCTTAGTCAAAGACATGAGGAGAATATGAAATGTGGAGTAGCGAGATAGGGGGAGAGCAACAAGATAGAGGGAGTAAGAGTTTTAAATCTGACAACACTATATGTGATCAGTCAAAGGAGATATATCACGACAATTGAGGTTTGTGATTAAAGAAATTGATTGATTTCAAGAATTGGTGTTAGGAATGAAGTGATTCATTGATGAACTTTTCATCATACTCTTGTTTCTCATACCAAGCATTTCTCACGTGGTCTTAGAGTATGTGTTGAGTAAATCCTTGATCGTTATCTGAATCTCATGAAGAGAATGGTGGAAGAAGAAGGATAGAGCTTTAAAGAGGTACCATTTTATGAAAAAGTTGTCAAAAAACCCAAAGGGGGAGATTATTGGGAAAAAATCCCTAGAGGAAGCATTGAAGATTTTTTTGGGTTGAATGTTTTTATTGACTAAGTAGGTTTGTTTGTCAGCAAAGAGGGTTTCCATTATGATTTGTTGAGTTCCAGAGATATTGTTGAAAACCTATATTGAAAAAGAACTGTGATAAAGGAATGGTCAATCGGGAGGCGGTACAAAAAAGAACAGATATAAGGTAGTGTCATTTTCTAGTGTTTTCCAAATTTTTGGGCCTCAAAATTAGAAAATAGGGAAACATGTTTTTGGAAAAGGAAGTTGCACACAAGATTGAAGGTGGTTTGGAAACTTGCGCGCAAGGTATGTTTCAGGATTAGAATGTTGAAAAATAGAAAAGGCATGAAGTGCAAGAAAGATATGGAGATGTGCACGAAATTTGAGGTTTCATGAAAGAAACATGTGGGCACAATGTGACTTCAATTGATGTTTTTCATGCTTGAGGAGGATCTTACACGACACGTCAAATCTTCTATGTAGTGGTCGACGATGCTTATAAATAAGAAGTGACCCCCCTCAATTGAAAAAGCTCAATACTGAGAGAGAATCTGTGCTCTGAATCATGTAAGAATTTTAAGAAAATGGAGTTGCACAAAAGATTTTGAATTGTGCACAAGTTAAGAAAGTTTCACGTAAGATTGGAGTTGTGCATAAAATTGAAGTTGCGTGTAAGGTGTGTTTTGAAAAAAAAGTAGAATCTTACGTTTAAGGAATTAAAGTTGTGTGAAAGATGCAGTAAGGGTTGTGTGAAAGATTTGGAGTTGCCCAATAGTATTGTGGTAAAGTGGTATTCATTAGTGGATGAATGAGGGATATAAATAGATCATATACATAGAGTGGTGGATGCATTAATTTATGATAATGAAGGTACCTACAATTCTATAAACTATTATTTGATCTTCTGAAGAAGTAGTGAGCACACTTCAGTTGATAGAGCAGTGAGCTTTCAAATTTTGATTGGTTGTAAACCATGCGGGACAATGAGTCCACTCCGAACTTGTAAATAGAAGTGCACTTATAGTGAATTTGGTACATTGGAACATTGATAGAGTATTCTCCTTGGACATATCCTATTGAGGGTGAGCCAAGTAAAATTGTTGTGCCATGTTCATGCTTTAAGATTTGTTCATACTCTGCAAAGGAAAGGAGAGAGAAGAGAGTTTTGTCTAATAACGAAACAAGATCAATAAGGGGAAGTTGTTTTAATCTTTTATACCCTAATTCACTCCTCTTAGGGCATATATTCTAGTGTAATAAACAAATATCAAGTTAGGAGAGATTAAAAATAATGCTTTAGAAGAAGTTCTTATGGCGATCAAAGGCAAATGACACAAGTGATAGGATTTGTTGTGCTAGCACCCAAATAAGTCTATGATGACATTTGGAGATTTTTGAAAAACATGTAGATCCCTGCTATATGGAATATTCTCTTGATTCCTACAACATAATGATGAAACAACACATATTTGTTTTCAGATCTTTCAACAAAGAAGGAATTCTAACAAGGAATTTTTTTATTAATTAAATTGATTATAACTAATATGTGATGATATGATCTCTAGTTTTGACATTTTATCCCTTGTCTATATTATTTGATTTAATTTTATTGATCACAATGTTTAATATTGTGTAAAATCTCAGATTGATCATCAATCATAGAAAAAAGAAAATGTTGGAACGACCCATCACATGCTTCCGCTGCGCCCTAAACCTACAAGCTGAAGGTACAAGGCATGGTGGTTCAACTTATAGGCTAGGCAGTGCATCATATAGTATCTAAAAGGTTCACTTTGAGAAGAATCACAAGGTAAGTGTTTGAATGAGTGTATGTACTGGTTGTTATGTGGTATACCATCAGTTAGGAATTAAGGTACACACAAAACCTCAGTGAACAAAGACCTAGTTGAGTGTCAATTTTGCTGTAGGATGTGCCATATTTAGAGATTCTGCAGGACCTTTCCACCAATTCCTAGTGGGAGAAGATATGCAGTAAATGTGAATTATGGATTAAGATCGGTAGCTCAGTGCTAAACTAGAAGAGAGAGTACTATTTTCCATCAGGACTAGGTGGTCGTGGTCTAGGAATCCACCAGACCTACTTAGGGTGGTCAAGTTGTGATTCAGGGTTGTGGAAAAATCCAGTTATATGCCGTGAAACCTACACCTAAGGAGTAAAGTGAATGGTTGTCTATAGTATGAGGTATAATTTTAATAGGATTGACTTTATTATCTTTTTTACTTGACACTAATACTTCAAAATCATTATTATATTTGGATTTAACATAGTGTCTTGGACTCGAGATTGAGTAATTTTGTGGGGTAATGTCTCTCGATACTATGTTGGGAGTATTCTTATAAATTGTTCACCGATGAAAGGAGTGTCACCATGAGATCAGTAGTTACCATTTCCTATGAAAACCTTTTATCCTCAAGATGACATGTTTTAATATAATTCTCAAGATGTGATGTTAAGTGACTTATATATCCCATATTGATTGATATCACAGGAGGGTGTCTTTTATATCACCTAAGAGAAGTAGCTATGTACATAATAGATAATGGGATTTATAACCAAGTTGAGATAGACTTGAGAATCATGGGCTAGGTGGAGTGTTGGCCCATATTTCTAGTATTTCTCTTGATGATATAAGAGTACAATAAACCATTTTCCCTCTAATGGTGGATGGATTCAGGGATGTTTTCCCTAGAAACTTTTCAAGGATAACCCTTGAGAGAGAGGTGGAGTTCACCATTGAGCTTATTCTAGGAGTGAAACCAATTTATATTACTCTATATATAATGACACCTACGGAGCTTCAATAACTCAAGAGGAAGTTAAAGAACCACAAATCTATAGGATTTATATGACCCAATATTTAATCTTAGGGTTTTCCCCTACTTTTCACCAAGAAGGCAGATAGAACCTTATGACTAAGTGTGGATTATTTATAGTTTAATCAACTTACGGTTAAGAACCGATACCCACTTAATCATATAGATGATCTATTTGACTAGCTTCGAGGACCTAGGGTCTTATCAAAAATTGATTTGAGATCGAGTTACCATCATGTATGAATTATGACCTTGTATATACCACGTACAATATTTTGGAGAAGGAATGGATTATATGAGTACCTAGTTATTCCATTCAGTCTAACAAATGATCCTTCCATATTTAAGTCCTTGATGAATCAGGTTTTCCATCGACATATAGATTATTTTGTGGTGGTTTTTGTGGATGACATATTAGTGTAGTCTTAGACTCGACATGATCATGCCAAACACCGTAACATCATACCGAGTACACTGATAGAGTATATTATTTATTCCAATATCACATAATTACACTTATATATTGATAAAGTTCACTTATTGGGTCACATTATCTCATAATAAAGAGTATTTTTGGATCCATGAAGATGTGAAACATTGTTTCTTAGTAGTAACCCAAAAACATTTTTATATAAGAAGTTTCTTAGGGATATAAATCTGCTATCAATATTTGATTCAGAACCTTTCACACCTTGCATCACTACTTATAGGCTTGGCCAAGAAAGGTTTAAAATTAACATGGTCCAAATCTTATGAGAAGGAATTTTAGGAGTTAAAAGGAAGGATATCATTAGAACTGATCCTAATTCTTCTTGAGCTAGATAGAGGCTATATAGTTTATTATAATGCATCAGGTGTTAGTATTGGAGCCTTTTTGATGTAAGGGGAATGATTTGTGACATAAAAATATTGCTTTTTGAGACCAAATGAGTGTAATTTACCAACACATGACCTTGAGTTACCAGTATTTGTTCATGATTTATGTTGCTAGAGGAATTATTTTTTGGGATAGTAGTTTGTGGTATACATGGACTATAAAAGTCTCAAGTATATATTCACTCAGCATGAATTGAACCTTCAATAGTAAATACGGGTTCAATAACTTCTTTATTTTGAATTTGAGCTTGCTTATATTCATGGGAAGGGTAATATAGTTGCTGAAGACCTGAGATGGAAGCCTCACACACAAGTTGTTCAAGAGGCCAGTTGTGAGTGGCAGTTTATGAAAATCAATTCTAAAATGAATCTATAATTTTTGGAGTGTCATGAAAAACCTTTCATTCTAGCTTTAATGATAGACTCAACATTTCTAGATAAGATAAAGAGGACAAAAATTTTAGATCCCTAAGGCTTGGTCTTGATGGGGAGTGTTTCTGGTAAGGACCCTTAGCCTGGTTAGACTACTGATGAGTATGAGATCATGTATATCCATGGGCATGTCTTGGTACCTATAGATATACGATAGGATTTTATGTGAGAATATTTCACTTTTAAATGGGTTCTACATCCCAAAATTACCAAGCTATATCGAGATATGTGCCACTAGTATTGGCGTCCTGGGATGAAAAAGGAAATCACAAGTTTCATTACTCAGTGTTCCACCTATCAGCAGGTGATGACAAAACACCAGTGGCATGTTGATATTTTACATCCATTACCTATTCCAGAGTGAAAATAGGAGGGTGTAACTATGTATTTTTTGATGATGTTACCAGAATTACCTTAAGGGAGTGATGCAACCTGGGTGACTGTGGATAAGTTGACGAAGGTCACCTAATTATTGCCTATCAAGGAGAGTGTTTTGGAGGATGAATTTTGGATGCTATATGTTCAAGATATTATATGAATTCATGGTGTCCCATGTACTATCATATCGGATAGGGATTTTTATTTCACTTATTGATTCTAGAAAGGGTTACATAACACTTTGGATTTATTGGTTCTTCTATATACAACATATCACCCTCAGACCGATGATTAGTTTGAGAATACTATATAGGTGTTAAAGGATATTTTTAGAGAACACATCCTTGAATTTGGAGGTTCTTGGGAGAAATACTTATCTATTCCAAAGTATTACTATAATAATATATTTCAAGAGACTATTCAGATTGTTCCATAAAAGGTTCTCTATAGTAGGAATTATCGTTCACCTCTATTCTGGTTAGAGGTAGCGAGGCAACAATACTGGGACCTCATCTTGTTCAGGAGATATTAAAGAAGGTAAATTTGACCAGGAAACATGTGGCTACAACATAGTATAGGAATAAAGATTATTTCAGACATCATCATTCACCCATATAGTTTGAGATGATAGATTGGGTCTTCTTTCATGTTTTTCCTAGACGGGGTCATCAAAAAATTCAGATACAATGGAAGTTAACACCTAGGTTTGTTGTAGCTTTCGAGATCTTAGAGAGATTCAAGCTGGTATCAAATCAGATATCTCTTCCTTAGAGGTACTGAGTCAAGTACGACGTCTTACCTATTTTTTATCTTCACCATTTCTACTCCAACATGTCTCACGACTTTGATTTTGAGGAAGTTAAGTTGGAGGTGGATGCCTCTTTTGAGGAGAAACCTGTTCATATCATTAATCATAGTATGAAGGTTCTTTAAGGTAGGAAAGTTACTCTAGTTTGGCATCAATTGTAGCATGATCATGTACAAGATGAGGCTTGAGATCAAGAGACCAATATATATACTCAGTGGACGGAGTTATTCTTGGATATAGATCAACCACCTTCGTAAGGGAAACTCAGTGATGAGTTATTTTAAGGAGGGGAGGTTGTAAGATATCAATTTTTCATAGATATATGAATTGTATATATTTTAGTCTCAACCTTTAATTTTATATTAATAAATGTTCCTTAAGAGATCATGGAAGGTTTTGGGATTATCAAGCTTGGTTTAGGGACTAGAGTCCTTGTTTTTAGAGAAAAGGGTGAGGCACACGGTTGGTAGTAACTGTACAACTCAACCGTGTCCCAAAAGTAATGGATAGTGATTTTTTTAACCATGGATAAGGATCCTCATGAACATGATAAACCTGAAACTAATTTTAGAGGTACCATGCATGGCATGAACATAGTTTTTCTAATAATGTGGCTAGACCATGTGGGGAGGGGGTCATGGGATGGTGCCAAAATCACATTTTTCACACAGTTTGTCTAACCATGTGCATGAACCATGTGAGGGGATTATATATGAGAAGTTATCCATGAATACTTGACACATAATTTGGAAAACCATGCATTCATTTAAAAAGTTGTAAATTATGATTTTACCCTTCAATCCTTTAAATCTTCTTCTCCCTTTCTCTTCTCTCAAACACACAACAGCCTATGGGAGAACTCCTTATTTTCATCCTCTAGGTTTTGAGTGTTATCCTTTGTATGAGCTCTAATTTAGTAATTTTTAGTCATGTTAGATCCACCTCAGTTAGTCTATCATCTGTATTTCTTACTTTCTCAATTTCTCTTACCATATTCGATGTTATTTCCTTACAACCTAAAATACTAGAGAATTTTTCTGATTTCTCCATTTTTTCTCATTAAAGCCTGAATTTGAGACTGATAAAAGATTAGGAGTCTACTATCGAGATAAGGTAGGTGGTATATTAATCTTACCTAAAAGTAAATGTGTTTATAAACTGTGTTGTTGTTCCACACAATGGACTTTCCATGTATTGCTCCTAAAATTAATATTCCTTTAAATCAATATGTGAACTTGGTTTTTAAAAGTTCTATTAGAATATTTTACATGTTTGGAGGGTGATAACCTCAACCTAAACCCACCCTTAATGTGGGTTAGATTTAATGCTAATGACTTGATGTTCTTTCCTTGTGACTAAACCACCACTTGGATGTGTTGAGCTTTCCACTTGCTAGTGGAAGCAGTAAATGAATTAAATGAATTTTATATGGAATATATAATCACATGGACCATTGTTCACCACTTGTGAGTGAATCAACTAATAAAATGAATTGAATTGATAAATTAAATGGACAATAATGTGGTGCATTTAATCACATATATGATATTCTTGATTATGGTTATGAACATAGATATCTATATAGGCATGGACTGCATTGAGTAATCCTGTGATTAAAAACATGGAATTCCTTTAACAAACTCATAATATTCTAGATGATTCATTGATGCGATTAATAATTGTCACACCATACTTGGGATTAATCAATGTCTTATATATGTGAATGCCTTATTATGGCACCAATGATTCACTTTCATATTCTAGAATTTAAGATGCCTTGGATTATCTTCTTGGATCTGGCTTGATGTCCTCATACATGGACCACATCATATTATATTCCTGGGATCCAATAAAATACATATAGAGTTTACCCTATAAATTATCCTCAGACTTGATGAGGATGCCTCAACAATGGGCCCTGGGTACATGGCTCATTGTTGGTCTATGTTCATATATACCGGTGCGATCCAAAGATAGTAGTATTTACTCAGTTTAATTTCAGTATAAAATTATTCCTCATTTATAGATTGCTCCTAGTTACAAATTATATTCCAAGGATGGATTCTATTAGACTTTGACTTTATATCTTTACTTTTGTTATATGTATTTCACACCGTTATAACTTATATTGGTAGACTAGATTTGTATTATACCCCGTTGGGGGTGGCATAATAATTTTTACTCATAGCCTATTCAGGTCTCCGTTTGGTATCCAAGAAGACTTTATGGATGTAGGTAGGGATAAAGGGAAGTTCCCAGTTATAGGTTCTTAATTTATCTTAGGTTCTGAGTTTGAGAGCATATGACCAATCCATGGATTATGATGCTTTGGAGGTAGCCTTTTGGTTATTTTGGTTTCCTTTAGTATATGTTGTATTGTATGTATTTCTTCTTCCATGTATTCCTATTAATTTTGTATAGACATTCCATCATTTTTATATGACACTGCTTATGGATTTTGATTATTCATTATTATCTGGATGTTTATGTCCACTTCCCTATCATATTCCACTATTGCATTATATGGTTTCCACTACTTATTTATTATTACCACCACTGTTCTCCACTCTGATAATGAGGGTATAATCTCCTCATCGTATCCCGATATACCCTCACTACTAGTCGATATCCATTGACATATAGGGAGGTGCACTTGAGTCCATGTGGCCAATCCGGTCTAGTTACTTATGAGTGAACCAGTTCTAGGATGTCACATATTTACACAACACATATGCACACATACATGCACATATTTACACACACACACATATACAAAAATTTATATTTCACACACACACATACAAAAATATTTATATTTATATTTCATGCACACACACACACATTTATATTTTTATTTATATTTACACTACACACACAAACACACATTTATATATTTACATATCTACATATTTTTCTACACAATTCATATCACTATATTTTAGAATATTTATATGTAATTATAATTATATATATAATTATAACTAATTATAAAAGAATAAAAGAAATTATCATTGATTAAAAATATGTATAAGCTATATTTATAAAAATATATATTCATTGTAATATAAATCATTTTTAGGAATATATAAATATGTATATATAAAACATATATTCAAGGTTCCCTTGTGTGTATTTATTGACATATATTAGAATACACACACACACACATATTTATTAACACACATACATTTATATTAAAATATTATATATACACTTGTATAGGTATACATATATTCATGATCTTCTATAAGGTAAATAAGATGGTTATTTTTTTATTTAAAATGGAATAGATAATAAATATTTATTTTCGAATGCTGTATATATTTAGAAAGAAATTTTAAATTTAAATATGTTTAAATATTTTTTTATAATTAAATATTTATATATAAATATATGTAAATATGTATATATATATATATAAACTTATCAATAACACTAAAATAAAAAAACATTAAAATTTCAACACCATAACATCCAAATTAATGTTTTCACAAGGAATAAATCTAATTTCCACTAAAAAAAGACAAGAATACCCTCTTAAACAAAGCATAAATTTCATCTAATGTTGAAAAATTAGGGCACCAAACTAAAAATTAGTTTTATAGGTTTTTTGGGTATTTTTTGACTAAGAAAAATAGGGAAAAGGCCCGAAAAATATAAACAATTGTTGATATCTTCAAAAACATTGACTTGACATATCATAAAGCCCAAATAGATGTTGAGATAAAAATTTATACTGATTGAAGTTTAAACACGATTTTAAACTTATCTTAAAATATTAATAAATTTATCAATTTTTTCTATCACCCAATTTTTATTAAATTTCTATTAATCAATACTAATTAGTAATTTTTTAATTATTTTTAATTCACCTTTCACTAAATTTATTATATATTAAGTTTAAATACATAATTAGTATTATATAAATCATATTTAAGAAAATATAGTATATATATATATATCAATTTAAATATATTTATATACTAAAATATGGTATTAATAACATATAAAATGTTTTTTATCAATGTTAAGAAAATAACTGACAAATGGTGTCTTTAATAGTGCTAAAAAAACACTGAAAAAGGTTTCCTTTTATCAACACTAAATAAAAATCGATGACAAAGGGTGTTTTTTACTAGTGCTAAAAAACATTGAAAAAAGACACGCTTTGACAAAGATAAACAAATCACTGAAAAATGACATCTTTTATCATATTTTTTTCTAATACCAATAAAAGGTATCACTTAATAAGGTGAAATATGAAGTAGTTCACCCTTAGTATTTTTTATATTAAAAAATAAATACCTTTATTAGCACTTGTTTAATACTGATAAAGGTACTAATTTTTCAGTGATAAAAATGCTTGGAGAAAGTGTTCTCCACTTTAAAACCCTAACATCTATAATAAAACTTTGTTTTAAAAGCAACCATTTATTAATTATTTTTTAAAATAACTCATAAAGTTATTATTTTATCAGTGATTTTAAAAAATCATTGATAAATACCCAGTGATGTATGATTTTTATCCACAATAAAAAATAATAATAAAACAAATTCCATATTTTGGAAAGTATTTCCATCATTTTAAATGTGAAGCATGAATTGCTTAAGTATTTACATCTTTTAAATAATAAATCAGGATTTTTTTAAATATACTCTTGATATTACAAACCTATTTTTTTTAAAAATGAATGTACATTCCTGGTTAATTCAATATTGGAATCTTGTTATGGAATATTTTGGTGAAATCCTACCTAGATTTGGATCAAACCGAACTTGTGACTTTGGGTTTTTTTAGATTATACCCTTCTAGGTTAGAGAAAGGGTAAAGTATATCTTGGAGGCAGATCTAGCTATTGAACATTGGACTTTGTGAGTTTCATATGATTTGGGACTTGGGGTGTTTTCCCTATTTTGGTACTTTAGTTTTAGTAATTTGGGATTTATTTCCTGTTTTAATTCTGGTACATTACTCCCAACAAAGTTTCTTTGAATATTCATACTATCTTGTTTCTTTTACTTCTGCAACGCATGTGGAAAAACTGTTCCCTCTTTCATTTTGTATGTCACTAGGTGCTAGTCACCAACCCATGAGGATCAGGAATGCCCTTTGGTCTATGTCAATTCTAGATTAGTTATCTGGTTACCAATGTACCTTGGTTGGTTCATGAAAAAGTGGTATTAAATATTCAGGTTGAGATTTTGTCTTGAAGTTAGTATGCATTTGTGAAATATTATCAGGACATAGGAGGTTTTTGTGATTGAGTGTCTAGCCATATCTCACCCCAATGAACCTTAATTCACTAGGGGTGGTGAGGGAAATACATATTGTGGATTAATTCTAATCTTTTACCTACTTTTATTTTGATATAGTGAAATAAAAATATTTTTATTCTATCTTTTGGGATTAATCCCCCTTATTGCTCTGTTTAAGTGTAATATGATGCCTTCTTGTTTTCTACTGATGTTGTGTAACATCATGGATCCAAGAAGACAAGTGAATCAGAACCAGGAGGAGGATGCCACTGAACCTCAGTGAGTGAATCCTGTATTAGATCTATATCTTGTTGAGTTTATTATGCACACTATCCAAGATCTAGGATAAATACCACCTCCAGTTACCATTCAGTCTCATGTTGTGGATCCTCATAGGGATGTTCTCAAGATTTTTTTATCAGAATTTTCTTCACTAGAAACCAATATCATTCGAAGGATCGAATTATCCTTAAAATGATGAGGAATGGTTGAGTATGATAGATCAATTATTTGGGTCTTCGACACACCCAACTAAATCAAATTTAAGTGCACCACCTTCATGCTGGAAGGACCAAGCTGGAGATGGTGGGACACTATGGTAATGATGAAGAAGCATGATGTATTATAGTGGAAGAACTTCAAGGTTATTTTCACTGACTTGTTCTATCCAAAGTCAATGATGTTATCTAAGGCTATAGTGTTTTTCAAGATTTAATAGGCTGAAAATACCGTGACCGAGTATGAAAACAATTTTGTTGAACTCACAAATTTCATACATGATATTGTATCAATAAGAAGATGAAGGCTCAAAAGTTCAAGTTTGTACTTCATTAAGATATTTTTTTCTCAGTTTTTCTTGCTGAAGATACCTTCTTTTATAGATGTACTAGATAAAGCACTAGTGGTTGATATGGACCTGGCTAGAAGGTCAGGGTTATCAGGAGTTTCTTTCTCTCCCAATGACAACATGAGTTCCTTCAAAGGAAAGTGAAATCGTGATGATTCTCAAAGAAATTCTCGACAACAAGGTCATTTTATACCTCTTACCACACCAGGAGGAAGTTCTTTGATTTTATAGCACTGTGTAAAGAGAGGAAAATCAAAAAGGGTTTTCACTGAGGCACCCAAGAACTATATCTCTTGTAGATGTTCAGGGATCTTATAGAGATTCTGCCATATCTATTCTACTATGTATAGTGGCATGGGATCATTATATTCTCTTATAACTATGGGGAAATCACATGCTTCATGTATAAAAGGGTTTTAGATATAGGAATTTGGAAAGGATATACTTAATGCTATGGAAGAGTCTTCATAGGAAGCAGACACAGGTCCAATGACTGTGAGAGGTACCACTACTATAGCTTCATCATTAGTGACTGATCTATTTGATATTGGTGCATCTCATTCATTTATTTCAACCAGTATTATTAATTTGATAAAACTTATTATAAATCTTTTATCTTATTCAATGTATATTACTACACCCCTTGGTAAGAATAGAGAGTATGGTCTTCATAGTCCTCCTATTTTCTTCTCTCTATCAGATGTTGAGATTTCTTGGAGTTTTTTTGGTTCTCAGCATGAAACCACTTGACATAATTTTCGGGATGAATTGTCTCACTGCCAATAAGTCCTAGATTGATTATTATCTTCAATGGGTCTACCTTACTAATATTAGTGGCATATATCTTATCTTTCAAGGATAATGGGACCCAAGGCATTTGTCACAAAAAACCTGGTTACCCTAGTAACCCGATAACCGAGTCGACACTGTTAGAGTCCAAAGGGAATTCCCGATACCCATGGGTCGAAGACTAGCACTTGGCATTATACAAAATAAAAGTGGGTATGGTTATCGAGTTACAAGGGTACTAAGGTTGGTTCATGAGAAAGTGTTATCAATGGTTTAGGTTGAGTTTTTGTCTTGAAGTTAGTATGCATTTTTGAAATCTCATCGATACATAATAGGTAGTTTCAATTGAGTTCCGGACCATCCCTCATCGAAATTAACTTTAAGTCACCATGGTTGGTTAAGAAAAGACACATTGTTGATTAATTATAGTCTTTTCCCTATTTTTATTTGGATATAATGAAATCCAAATATTTTTATCTATATATTGGGATTAATATCCCTTATTTCTCTATTTGAGTGATGACATCTTGTTGTCTACTGATGTTGTGTAGCATCATGCCTCGAAGAAGATGTGCGAATTGGAACCAGGAGGAGGGTACTTCTGAACCTCTATAAGAAAATCCTATAGTAGATCTGAATCTAGTTGAGGTGATTGTGTGTATTATCCAAGCTCTGGGATATGCACCACCTCCAATTACCATTTAGGATCCAACTGTAGAACCTCATAGGGATGTTCTCAAGATATGTTCTCAGGAGTTACTTCACTAGAAACCAACACTGTTTAATGTCTTGAATGATCCTCAAAAGTTTTAGTAATGGTTGATCATGATGGAGGAATTTTTTGGGTTCTTGGACACACCTGATGAAATAAAAGTTAAGTGTTCCACCTTCACACTAGAAGGACCAAGTGGAAGATGGTGGGACAATATGGTAATGGTAAAGAAGTATGATGTCTTAAAGTGGAATAACTTCAAGGTTATTTTCAATGATTCGATGCTGTTAGCCAATATTATAGATTTTTCCAAGCATGAGTAGGCTGACAAGATCCTAAAAGAGTATGAAAACCATTTTGTTGAACTTGCACATTTCACACTTGAGATTGTATTTAATGACAAGATGAAGGCTCATAGGTTTGAGTTGGGACATCATAATGATATTCATTCATATTGGGCGCAGGTACTGTAGTAGTACTATAGCAGCAGTGGTACTATAGATCGGTGGGTACTATAGCGGCGACATGGCACTGTAGTAGTGACTGTACTGTAGCAACCAGGTTACTATTCACAAAATGGAAATTGGGCCAAAAAATTGGGCCTACGGGCTATGTAATGGGATACAAGTCCACTGTGCCTTCAGGATATGTAATGGGTCTCCCTCTACCCAGTTAAAAGAGGTCTTTGATTTGATTTAATAATAAAATGAGGCTTTGTCCCCAACCTTTAAAAAATATATTCATTCATATGTTTTCTTGCTAAAGCTGCCTTATTATGCGGATGTACTGAGGAACCAAATAACTATGGATCCTGTGGATGTTTAGGGAAATTACAGAGATTCTTCCATATATGTTCTACTATGCATAGTCGAATGGGATCATAATATCATCATAAAACTATGGGGAAATCATATGCTTCAAGTATGGAAGGGTTCTAGCCAAAATCATATGGAATGAAGCTACCTCACAAAGTGGTAGAGTCTCTAGAGGAAGCAGACACAAGTCCATCGACTGTGAGAGGCACCATTACTATAGATTAATCATTATTGATTAATTTATTTGATACTGGTGCATCTCATTCATTTATTTCAACCCGAATTATTAATATTCTAAATCTTCCAATGTTTCTTTTATCTTGTTCAATGTATATTAATATAACCCTTGGTATTATGAGAGAGTAGGGTCTTCATAGTCTCACTTTTTTCTTCTCTCTATCAGTTGTGAAGCTTGTTTGGAGTTTTATGGTTATTGACATGAAACCACTTGACATCATTTTTGATATGCATTGGCTCATTGAAAATAAATCTTAGATTGTTTTTTATCTTTGACGGGTCTAATTTACTACAACCAGTGGTGTGCCTCTTTTCTTTAAAGGACAATGGAACCCAAGGTCAAGCAGAGATGAGCCTTCTTATCTAGAGTTAGGGAAAGTAATACCAATGTTTGTTTTTGATATGGAGAGGGAACTTTTTGGAAATGATCTAACTCTAGTTGTTGTTTAATTTTCCAACATGTTTCATTTGGACTTTTATGGTTTTCCACCAGTAAGGTAGGTCAATTTTACCGTTGAATTAATGCCTAGAACTAAACTAGTTTCAATTCCCTCTCACTGCATGGAACTAGATGATCTAAAACATCTGAAGTCATAGTTAGAAAATATTATAGATAAAGGATTTATACTCTTGAGTGTGTCACATTAGGTGGCACTAGTTCTATTTGCTAAGAAAGATGATGGTTCACTTCGCCTATGTGTGGATTACTAAAAGATAAATCGAGTTATGGTGAAGAAAAAATATCCATTGCCACGAATTGATGATCTGTTTAATCATTTGAAAGGGGAAAAGTGGTTTTCAAAGATTGATATTTTCTCTAGTTTCCATCAATTAAGAATAAAAGATTTTGACATTTAGAAAATGACCTTTCAGAGTAGGTACGATAATTATGACTACCTTGTTATTCACTTTGGTTTAAAAAATGATCCTGTAGTCTTTATATAATTAATGAATAATATTTTCCATGAGTATCAGGATACCTTTTTGGTAGTCTTTATAGATGACATTCTTGTTTAATATAAATTTGAGGACGATCACGTGTATTATCTAATAATTGTTTTGAGTTTTCTAATAAATCACTGACTTTATTCCAAGATTTCAAAGTGAAACTTCTAGATTAGGGAGGTGAAATTATTAGGATACATGATGTCAGAATATAGTAGTTTAGTTGATCATGAAAAGGAAAAGGCTGTTATAACATGGAAATAAACACAAAATGTTTTTGAGTTCCCGAGATTCTTGGATCTAGCTAATTATTATCACAGGTTCATTAAGGACTTCTCAAAGTTGGATTCTCTAAAGAATGCACTAAATAATAAGGGAGTAAAGTTTTCTTGAGATGAAAGATGTCAGGATTATTTTTTTGAGCTAAAACATCCTTTGACTGCTGCTATGGTGTTGACTCTTCTAGAGGTCGGACATGCTATGTGGTCTTCTATGATGCATCGGGCTCAGGATTAGTTTGAATTCTTATACAAGGTAATCATGTCATTTCATATAGTTCTCATCAGCTTAGGACACACAAGAAAAACTATCTGACCCTTAATCTTGAACTTTTAGCTATGATGAACATGCTTAATAGTTGGCAACATTACTTTTATGGAGAAAGGTTTACCATGTTTTCAGACCATAAGAGCTTGAGTTACATCTTCTCACAAAAAGATCTGAATCTTCACTAGAGGAGTTAGGTGGAACACCTATGGTCCTTCGATTTCGACATCCCCTATACCCTAGGGAAATGGTATGTCATTGATTATGATTCAAATAGAAAACTTCCAACCCAGGCCATGAAATAATCTTCAAAAGAGTGGAAGTTGATGAATCTCTTTGAACAGTTTCATATTGGAGTCCAATAATTAGGGGATGAGGTTTCCTAGACTGGTGTTCACTTTGTACGGTCCTGACCTTAGAATACTCGGAGCCGGTACCATATAGAGGATCGAATTTGGTTTAGGTTCTGGGAAACTAGTGAATCCTGAAATGCTTCTTCAGCTAAAACCCCATACCTGAAAAATTTATTTAAAAAACACAGGGAGAGCATACGAATTCCTAGTAAGGGGTTTTAAAATAAACCAATATAACTTTTGAAAACATTCTTTAAAACATTCCATAAAACATTTCTCTTAAAGAAAAGCTATATCATATGTAACTTATCATAAAAGTGCTCAATTATTAACATGCTTACAGAGTTACAAGAATACCTGATTCAATTATTGGCATGCTCATTTGGAGTAAAAAATAAAAAACATTCTAAACATGTATAATATATACATATTAGATTAGAAATTAAATAGCAAAGAGTAATGAATAATCAGAGTTTCACGTAAAGTTAATAACTTCATTTTCATACATAGAATATTAAATCACTTAGTGATAACCATATGTCATGCCATAAACTTTTACTTTTCTGATAATCATAAGTATTGGCTCTTAAACATGGATATTATACTAGTCAAATATCAATTTGGTTAATTAATTTTCATACATATAATAAGGGAATGTATAATGTCAGACTTTAATTTCTGTTTCAAGGCCACATGCCAAGACCGAGGGGCTAACTGTAACTAGACCCCAACCCGAAGAGCCACTGTAACCGGACTCCATCCTAGAGAGCCTATGTAACCGGACTCTAACCTGGAGGGTCTGCTGTAACCAAACCCCAACCCGGAACATAGTAGTCCTATACATTCCTCATATGTTTAATAAGGCCATGTATCAAAAGTGTCCCATACCACTTTGAATACCTAATTCCATGTATTTTATTTGGGGTGTCACATACCACTCCAAATTACTAAATTCTTAATTCATTATCATAAGTGATGTGTAATAAATAGTTCAATTTATCACATAAATTAATAACTACAAATACTTCAATAAACTTTCAATGCATTACATTGCATGTTTATAACTTCATATATGTATTATTAATGCTCAATTCATGCCCAGATATATGGAAATGACATTGGACTAAATCATAATATGTTAGTTATTATTTAAAGTATAATTTTCCCAATGACATGAATAAACTAGTAAACATTCTTTTTGCATGTGATATTAATTTAAAACACACAAGTAATGGGGTTACCACATAAAATGGTAATTCCTTAATTTTCAAAATCTTTGATTCATGGAAATGAATAATTATAGTTTAAAATGACCAATTTTAAAATTAAGATAGATGTAATTTGGACACAAACATGCACTGATAAATGGTCATGTCTTAATAAATGGTCCACCCCTATGTTGCATACCATATATGGTCAAATAATTTGCAGTGCAACATTTGTTCTATGTAATGCATACATTCATGAGAATTTTATTAAGCATATCAACAACATACTTTGACCACCGAAGTTTGTTTTAGGACAACCTATTTTGGATTATGGTTCAAAATTATAGGTGCATACATATAACCATATATATATATAATATGTATATGTCACACCCTTACATTATATATTCTAAAAATTAAAATTACCTATATATATATATGTATATTAACATCTTACAGGAAATGTAATATGTTTAATAATAAAAAACCCTTAGCATCATAAAATTAATTCACATTTTTTGCAAATGAACTTCCTAAGAAAAACTAAAAAATAGAGATTGTATAAAGTAATAAATAAATTTCCCTTACATTTTAAAAACATCATTGAAAATCAACACTTGATAGAATTAAAACTGGGTGGATTAAAACTATATGGGTGTATGTGTAATAAATATACCAATCCATTTGAACCTAAACCATTATTCTCATCCAAGTCTTTATTTAAAGATTGTAAATCATCTTTAATAACATAAAATAGAAATTGATTGAATTATGTGTGTATGTCTGAATATAAACTAAGTGTATATTCAGTTTTTCATAATTAAAAACCATATCAAAGGAACCCAAATATAATTATCGACCATAGAAATATTAACAAATAAAAACTTTTAACCTTTGAAAAACCTAGATTTACCTTAGATATGACCATATATAAATATAATTAAGTGTATGGGTTTTTTATTTCACAACCAAACAAGTACTGCTCGCATCTGTTAAACCTTGTTAAAAAACATTTAGAAATCCAGAATATGTTTAGGATGGAAAACCACACACACACACACACACACACACACACACATATATATATGTGTGTGTTTGTGTGTGTATGAACATATACATATTCGTATATATAAAGCGTATATATATGATTTTTCACAATAATGACAAATCATAAAAAGAAAAACCTCACAGGAAAGAAATCCCTTACGCAAGAGGGTTTCGCTTTTAAAACACTAATTTTGAGGATAATGATGGAAAATAATTATAAATTAAAATAACTCTTACACAAATTGAAATTAAAAAATAACATTAAATAAAACATATAATCTCTTTATATGTTTTCCAATAGAAAAAGTGAAGAAAACCATTTCCATTCCATGAATAAATTTTTGATAAATAGACGTTTGAAAATAAATTGTATTTTCCCTTACAAAACATAAGATCATAAAATAAATAAATATTCGAGACAAATATTTAACACTTACCTTTATTATAATTCATGGAAACACTAATCCTGGAAGTACAAATAGGGTATGCAATACCCTCAGCAACAAGTATTACAAAATACAAAGGGTGCAAAACACTATAAATAAAACTCCAGAATGCAGTGATGAATTCAATTATAGGTTGATATAGGAAAATGGGTTCACTGGTGTGTATAAATATATAAACTCAATGAATCTTACCCGAGAAGCTTTGTGGAAATAGCGGTGATGAATGAATGGAAACAAATCTTATGATAGATCCGATTCACACCAAAAAAATGGAAGATTCCAAAGAAACACATGTATATTTCTCAATCGGACTGAAAAAGGATAGTATTTGACAAAAGTAACACAGTAAGGTTAATTTATAAACCATAAATGGGAGAAACGAAAACAATGGAGGAAAACAAGATGCAGACACCAAACTTTGATAGAAAATAGGGCATGCGTTGTGCGGCGAGGGGGGGGGGTGTCAGACTTAATTCGAGATTAATGACAAACATCTGAGTTACATAAAAAAGGAGACGTACCTATAAAAGATTCAAACACTATGAATAGGGAACCTATATCACCGTAAGTCCAAACTTATACCTGGATCTCTAAAGATACGAACTGTAATAAAAACCCGGGTGGCCTACTTAACCCAGACTTCCATGCCTCTGAGGCCGAAGCCCTAATGTGTCCTCTCCCGCTTGTTGATGCCACTTGACCTCGACTTCTCTCTAGGAAAATGAACGTTGTAGGACCTTCTTGAAGCCACCCCCATTCCTCATGACCCGACACCCAATGTAGGACCCTAATTGACTCCACCAATGAGCTCACCTCACCCTACTAAATCCCTAGACACGGCCTGGACCTGCAACCGGCAACCGAAGCATGACGCAACCTCGAGGTGCGGTATCCCTTCTTTACGGATCTCACATGATTCCCTTCTTCTTTATTTGTTTTTTTTTCAGATTAAATCCTCTATTATTATTGTAATATTACTATTATTATATTGTTATTCTTATTTTATTATATAATTACTCTAATATTATTATATTATATTATCAATAACTTTAAAAAAATGAAAAGCTAAACAAAACTAATAATATATTAATCTTATTCTATCAATACTTTTAAAAATTAAAGTTAATATTATTAAATTCATAAAAAATAATACATTTATATATTTTATATTATATACTTGTAATGTTATAAATCAAATTAGTAATTGATAATCAAAATAACAATTTTCATATATTTTTAATTTGAAAAAAATGTTAATACAATATATATATGATTTCAAGTAACATTAATCTTTATTTAAAATATCATTCATATACATACAGTTTTAATCATTATATTAAAATAGTTTTATTATATATTCAAATTGTTAATAATGTTATAAATTTTTTAATCCAATCAAAAATTTATAATCTAATAATTATGTCTACATCACATTTTTTAAAAATATACAAAGTAGATTAAGTAATTGTCCGCATAATTAAAATTGTGCACTTTTTAAAAAATAATGTCATTAAAATATTTTTAAAAAAATTAATTTCAATATCATTTATAACCTCAATATAAAATTATAATCTTATCATAATTTCAAATAATTTAAATCTAGTATACATATGTATATATTTATATATACATATCACATCTTGGGACTAAAAATCAAATTATATATATTTATATATATTAGTATAATTATTATTTAAAATATTATATAATAATTAGAAAATAATAAATATAGTTATTTAATCTGTACTTCAATGTAAATTTTCTATTATTATTTTACAAGAAACTGTCTTAAAAAGTTATAATTGTATCAATTTAATAAAACTCTAATGATCACTCAACTAAAACTCCAATGATTACTTCATTTTGAACTCCAACAGCTATAAAACAGTCAAAAATATTTCTAATAGTTAGGAAAAACCCTTATAAATATATGTTTATGGTATCTCATATCTAAGTTGGTTCGATTTACCAGGATGGTTCTCTACATTACTTTTACTTTTAGTACTTGCGCCATTCTCCTAGCAATCACATTCTTCTTTATAGTTGGTCCAAGCGACGAGGGACACCTGCTCGGCCTCTTCATGGTGTTAGAAGGTCTCCCAATGGTGCTTCTAAAATTTTCTATTAGTTTATTAGGCTAAATATGGTTTTTTCCCTTTTGAGATGTAAACATTTCAGTATTTTTTTAATAATACTTGACTTGTTCTATTTTGAGAACCATTGTTTGAATGAATAAATAATAAAAAGTTATTATTACACATTGAAAATGTTTGGGGCATCGCATTATTCCCCCCTTAGATGAATTGTGTCCTCTCAATTCATTATACATACGCATAAGAGAAAGACCCCCTCACCATCTTCACCACATCCTCTAATGTGGAGGGTCCTCCAGTGTGGAAAGGTGAATTCCTAAGTTGATGTTCAACTCTTCAGCTTCTCTAGCTCAAATAAACTTCAGATAGTCTGGGCTGAACTTATGCTGCATATACTCAGACTTCCAAAGAGAGGCTCGCACGGTGGAAGGTTTAGAGATGTCCAAATGGACCAACTCTCGAAGAATTCAGTGAGACGCCTCTCGATTGAGATCATCTAAGTCATAGACATTGTCATATAAGCTGAAACTGAGGAGTTGATACATGTAGGCTACGTAAAGGTTTCCCTCCAAAGCAGCCTCTTGAAATATTACTCTAGCTGTGAAGTTCCATCATAGAGTAAATCATAATAAAATCCCTTCATGGTATTTTCCCCTCCGCCTATATTCAGAAAATTGGACCATGGATATTCTGTGGTATATGTAAGAATTATTCTAACAGGAACAGAGAATGTCCAGACTAGTTGATACTTCATAAAGTTTATTTCACGTTTTTTTCAAGTTTGCGAAAGGTAGATACTCTTCCCCGCATGTTTTGACCATGATAACTTTTAGTATTTCAATGGGAAGTGACAAAATGTGGGTTCATCATTCCATATGAAAATTAAATATGAAGGTTCAATCGGTGAAACCTATTCAGAAGTATAAACACAGACAAGATAATATAAATAATGAAGGGATAACAAGTTGTATTCTCATATTACCACTTGTTCATAAAAAAGGCTAATGGTTTCCCCAATTCCTAAATACATGAATCCCCCAAACAAGCTCAAAACTCTCTATCTCCCTAAACCATATGCAACCCGAGCAGTCTGGTTCTATCTTGTTGGTGCAATTATGATGTCTGCAAAGTCTGGAATGTGGGGTGTACAAATGTGAGATGTCCGTATGTACTTGTTGTCTATACACAGAATGGGAGGCTTCATATTCATGGATGTAAAAGTCTATTACCTGAACAAAATGACCATATGACAAGATTTGACACATATATACATCATGAAGGTCTCCCGCTACTTCAGCTTCTTGGAAGGCCGTTAGGGACTGGATGCCTTCCGTTGTGGTGAAGCATCTAAAAAGTCCCTCGTAGTATTTTCCCCATCGTACATAGGATCGAAATTGGGCTTGCATCATAAAGATGTAATCCAAACCCACTCTTCGGTAGAGTTGATGTAATCGGGGAGAGTTGGATACATCATATAAGTGTTTACATGACATTTGGATATGGGCATAGTTTATAAAATTTTCATGGCTGGCTATGGAAATTATGGTTTCTAGGGCCTCATTCGGAAGAGACAGAAGACTAGTACCTTAATTTTCCATTTGAAAATTAGGAAAAACCTCATATTTAGAAATGATTAAGTATTTTTTTTGTTTCAGTTCTGGTTTTCTAGAGTTATCCAAACTGAATCCTCTGATATCATCTTTAAGGTCCTGACCCTAGAATACCTGGAGCCGGTCCCATGTAGAGGATCGAATTCGGTTCTGGTTTTGGGAAACCAGCTACTTTTGAAATGCTTCTTCAGTTAAAACCTGATATATGAAAAATTTATTTAAAAAACGTAGGGTCAGCATACGAATTCTTAGTAAGGGGTTTTAAAATAAACCAATATAACTTTTGAAAACATTCTTCAAAACATTCCATAAAACATTTCTCTTAAAGAAAAGCTATAACACATGTAACTTATCACAAAAGTTCTCAATTAGAAACATGCTAACAGAGTTACAAGGACACATGATTCAATTATAAACATGCTCATTTGGAGTAACAAATATAAAACATTCTAAACATGTATGACATATGAATATTAGAGCACAAATTAAAAAAATAAGAGTAATGAATAATCAGAGTTGCGCGTAAAGGTAGTAACTTTATTTTCATACCTCGAATACTAAATCACTGAGTGCTAAACATATGTCATGACATAATATTTTAATTTTCTAATACTCATAAGTACCTTATATTATACATGGATATTCTACTAGTCAAATATCCATTTGGTTATTTAATTTTTATATACCTAATGTGGGAATGTATAATGCCGAACTTTAGTTTCTGTGGCAAGGCCTCATGCTAAGACATAAGAAAAAACTGTAACCGGACCCCAACCCGAAGATCCTTTGTAACCGAACTCCATCCCGGAGAGCCTCTATAACTGGACTCCAACCCGGAGGGTCTGCTGTAACTAGACCCCAACTCGGAGGGCTTAATTTTACCGGTCCCCAACTTAGAACATACTAGTCTAATATATTACTCATATGTTTAATAAGGCCATGTATCCAAAGTGTCCCATACCAATTTGAATACCTAATTCCATGTCTTTTATTTGGGGTGTCCCATACCACTCCAAACAATTAAATTCTTAATTCATTATCATAAGTGATGAGTAATAAATAGTTCGATTTATCACATAAATTAATAACTTTACAAATGCTTCCATAAACTTTCAATGCATTACATTGAATGTTTATAACTTCAGATAGGTATTATTCATTCTCAATTCATGCATTGATAAATGGAAATGACATTGGACAAAATCATAATATGTCAGATATTATTTAAATATTATTTTTTTCCAATGACATGCATAAACTAGTAAACATTCTTTGTGCATGTGATATTAATTTAAAACAAGCAAGTAATGGGGTTACCACATAAAATGATAGTTCATTAATTTTAAAAATCCTTGATTCATGGAAATGAATATTTATAGTTTAAAATGACCAATTTCAAATTAAGACAGATGTCATTTGGACACAAGCATGCACTGATAAATGGCCATGTCTTAATAAATGGTCATACCCTATGTTGCATAGCATATATGGTCAACTGATTTGAAGTGAAATATTTGTTCTATGTAATGCATACATTCATGAGAATTTAATTAAGCATATCAACAACATACTTTAACCACAAAAGTATGTTTTAATACAACCTATTTCTTATTATGGTTCATACTTAAAGGTGCATATATTTAACCACATATATATATAATATGTATATGTCGCACCCTTACATTATATATTCTAAAAACAAAAATTAACTATTTATATATATATATTAACATCTTACAAGAAATGTAATTTTTTAATAATAAAAAACCCTTAGAATTATAAAATTAATTCACATTTTAATCAAATGAACTTCCTTACAAGAACCACAAAATAGAGATTGTATAAAGTAATAAATAAATTTCCCTTACATTTTAAAAACATCATTACAAATCAACACTTGATAGAATTAAAACTGGGTGGATTAAAACTATATGGGTGTATGTGTAATAAATATACCAATCCATTTGAACCCAAAAACTTTATTGGCATCCAAGTCTTTATTTAAAGATTGTAAATCATATTTAATAACATAAAACAGAAATTGATTGAATTATGTGTGTATGTCTGAATATACACTAAGTGTATATTCAGTTTTGCATAATTAAAAACCATATTAAATGAACCCAAATATAATTATCAACCTTATAAATATTAACACATACAAACTTTTATCCTTTAAAAAACCTACATTTACCTTAGAGATGACCATATATAAATATAAGAAGTGTATGGGTTTTGTATTACACAACCAAACAAGGACTGCTTGCATTGGTTAAACCTTGGAAAACAACATTTAGAAATCCAGAATAAGTTTAGGATGGAAAACCATATATATACTTATGTGTGTGTGTGTGAACATATACATATTCATATATATAAAGTATATATATATGTTTTTTCACAAGAAAGACGACCCATAAAAAGAAAACCCTCACAAGAAAGCAATCCCTTACACAAGCGAGTTTCACTTTTAAAATACTAATTTTGAGGATCATATGTGTATAAATTAATAATTATAAATTAAAATAACCCTTACACAAACATAAATTATAACTTAACATTAAATAAAACATATAATATCCTTATATTATTTTCAATAGAAAAAGTGAAGAAAACCGTTTCCATTGCATGAATAATTTTTTGATACATAGATTTTTGAAAATAAATTGTATTTTCTCTTAAGAAACATAAGATCATAAAATAAATAAATATTTGAGACAAATATTTAACCCTTACCTTGATTCTGATTCTTGGAAACACTAATCCAGGAAGTAGAAACAAGGTATGAAATACCCTCAGCAACAAGTTTTACAAAATATAGAGGGTGAAAAACTCTAAAAATAAAACTCCAGAATGTAGCGCTGAATTTAATTATAGGTTGACAGAGGAAATGGGTTCACTGGTTTGTATAAATATATATACCCAATTAAGCTTACCTGAGAATCTTTGTGAAAATAGTGGTGATTAAAGAATGAAAACAAATCTTATGAGAGATCCGTCTCACACCCAAAAAAATGGAAGATATCAAAGAAAAACATGTATATTTCTCAATCGGACCGAAAAAGGATAGTATTTGAAAAAGGTAACACAGTTTGGTTAATTAATAAACGATAAATGGGAGAAAAGAAAAAAATATAGGGAAACAAGACATAGACACCAAACTTTGATAGAAAACAGGGAATACGACATGTGTGTGTGTGGGGGGGGGGGGTCAGACATAATTTGAGATTAACGACAAACACGAGTTACATAAAAAATGACACTTACCTATAAAATATTCGAACACTATGAATAGGGAACCTATCTCACCACAAGTCCAAACCCCTACCTAGATCTATAAAGAAACGGACTACAACAAAAACTCGGGTGGCCTGCTCGACCCAGACTTCCATGCCTCTGAGGCCAAACCCTAACACGAACTCTCTCGCTTATTGACGCCACTCGACCTCTAATTCTCTCCATAAAAACAATCACTGCCGAACCTGCTTAAGGACACCCCCATGCATCACGACCCGAAACACGACATCGAACCCTTCTCAACTCCACCACCAAGCTCACCCCACCTTGCTCAATCCCTAGATTCATCATGGACCCATGACCTGCTGCCGAAGCGTGATGCACCCCCGAGGTGCGGTCTCCCTTATTCACGGATCTCACGTGATTTCCTTCTTCTTTATTTGTTTTTTTTCTTTCTTTTGTCTGATTAAATCCTCTATTATTATTATAATATTTCTATTATTATATCGTTATTCTTATTTTATTATATCATTACTCTATTATTATCATATTATATTATCAATAACATTAAAAAAGTAAAAATTTAAACAAAACTAATAATATATTAAACTTAATCTATCAATACTTTTACAAAGTAAAGTTATTATTATTAAATTCTTTAAAAAAACATACATTTATATATTTTATATTATATACTTGTAATCTTATAAATTAAATTAATAATTAATAATCAAAATAACAATTTTTATATATTTGTAATTTGAAAAAATGTTAATAAGATATATATATGATTCCAAGTAAAATTTATCTTTATTTAAAAGATCATTCATATACGTGTACTTTTAATCATTATTTTAAAATATTTTTATTATATATTAGAAATTTTAATAATGTTATGAAACTTTTAATACAATAAAAAATTTCTATTCTAATAATTATGTATACATCACATTTTTTAAAAATATACAAAGTAGATTAAGTAATTGTCCGCATAATTAAAATTGTGCACTTTTTAAAAAATAATGTCATTAAGATATTTTTAAAACAATAATTTTCAATATCATTTATAACCTCAATATAAAATTATAATCTTATCACAATTTCATATAATTCAAATCTAGTATACATATGTGTATATATATATATATATACATATCACATCTTGGGACTAAACAACAAATTAGATATATTTATATATATTAGTATAATTATTATTTAAATATTCTATAATAATTAGAAAATAATAAAGATAGTTATTTAAACTATATTTCAATGTAAATTTTCTATTATTATTGTACAAGAAACTGTCTTAAAAGTTATAATTGTATCCATTTAATAAAACACTAATGATCACTCGACTAAAACTAGAACAATTACTTCATTTTGAACTCCAACGACTATAAAACAGTCAAAAGTATTTCTAATGGTTAGGAAAAACCCTTATAAAAATATGTTTACGGTATATCATATCTAAGTTGGTTTGGTTTACCAAGATGGTTCTCTACATTCCTTTTATGCTTAGTACTTTCACCATTCTCCTAGCGATCAAATTCTTCTTTATGGTTGGTTTAAGCATCAAGGGCTACCAGCTCGACCTCTTCGTGGTGTTAGTAGGTTTCCCAATGATGCTTCTCAGATTTGCTATTATTTTCTTTGGATAAATATGGCTTTTTCCCTTTTGATATGTTAAACTTTTAGTGGTTTATTAATAATATGTGTCTTGTTCTATTTTGAGAACCATTGTTTGAATAACTAAATAATAAAAAGTTATTATTACACATTGAAAAGGTTCAGGGCATCACATAGTTGACATCCGCTCTTCTCAAAATGATTCTTTTGAATCAACGACTTAATGATGAGTTCCATAGAACTAGATAATATCTTTATAGTGGGGAGATATTTGCCTAGTGTTCGTTCTCCAAAGAGGGTATTTAATGCTATCAGAATCAATTTTTTGTTCCATTAGTGGTAAGGAAAGCTGTGGTGGGAGATTCCCACAAATCCCAATTTGAAATGAACCCAAGAACTACTAATATTTTCTATGATATGTGGTGATAGTTATTTTATCTAGGTCTAAGATGGGATATTTATGAGTTTTTATCATGTTTCTATACATGCCAGTAGGTGAAGTCTGAGAACCATAAACTTTCGGGTATACTTCAGCCACTTCTAGTGCCTACTTAGAAGTGGGATTAAATAGAAATAGAATTTGTGGTGGGGTTTCCATGTATCCAGAGAAATAATAATGTGATATGTGTTGTGATTGATAGGCTAAAAAAGTCTACTCACTTTATACCTATTCGAGATTTAGCCAAAGTTGAGGAGTTGGTAAATCTCTATGTGAAAGCTATTATTCTGTTGCACGATGTTCTATATGCTATAGTCTCTAATAGGGATCCTTAGTTTATTTCTCATTTTTGGAGATTACCTCAGGAGGAAATGGTATCTCATGTCCATTTGAGTATGAAATACCATATGTAGTTGGGTGGCCAGACAAAAAGACATATACAGATTCTTAAGGATATGATTCACGCTTGTGTTCTTGACTTTGATGGGTCTTGGGATACCCATTAGGGATGTCTGAGTTTTCATATAACAATAGTTACCAATCCATGATCAGAATGGATCCTTTTGAGTCCTTTTATGGTTGACTTTACAGACCTCCATTGTGTTGGTTAGAGGTTGGTGAAAGTTCCTTGGTTGGATCAATCTTGGTGCAATAGACGAGGAAAAAGATTCATTTAATTTATTATAAAATCTTTATGATGCAGAGCCGATATAAATATTATGCTGATCATCATCATAGACCGTTGGAATTCTAAGTTTTTTACCCGGTGTTCTTGAAAGTTTCATCCTAGTTGGTTCATCGATGGATTGGGAATCAAGGTAAGCTTGCTCCTAATTTTTTGGGAACTTTAGAGGTTGTTGAGAAGGTAGAGAATGTTTCTTATTGTGTAGCAATTCCAATGTAGTTGATGTCGATACATAACATGTACCATGTATCTCAGTTATGGAAGTATCTTTCTAATCCATCTCACATTTTGAGATGGAGTGATCTTGATATTGAACATGATTTATATTTGACTAAATAGTCATCCAGGATAGTTGATTCTAAAACCAAGGAACTTCATGGGAAGATGATACGTTTAGTTTGAGTGCTATAGCGGCACATTTCATATTTTCATGAGATGCTGGAATGTGAGGCACTGATGAGAAAGCAGTGTCCTCATCTTTTTGGAATAGAGGCTTCTTTTTATGATTTTTGGGGACAAAAAGTTTTTATGGCGGGGATGTTGTAACATCCCATTACCGATTTTTCAGGTACATGTCTAACCTTTTCATGGTTTTCCTTTTTCATTGTATTAATAAGGAAAAGAAGGAATTGGGAGGCTACCTATAATGGTGAAGTCATAGTTTTATTGGAATCTCAGATTTAACCAGTCATTTCTACATATTTCTTGATATTTACAAACTGTATAATAGGGTTATTTGTCATCTAAATCCAAAAATGAAAATAATTTGTTTTAAGAAAAAGGTGATGGTTTTTTCGGTGGATATGAATTTTTTTAATTATACTATGTGTAACTGGGTTACATGCCATATAAAACCCCAATATTTATTTTTAAAGGCTGAAAATATTATTTCTCTTCAGAACTTCTTCCTCTTTACCCTAATAGCTTTCCCAGGAGACATTGGATCTCTCAAACTCTTCTAAGTGGTTTCGTTCAATGTTCGGTCATTTTTGTATTGTAGAGTAACTAATCGAGTAAGCATTCTCTCTATCTCTCTATCTCTTTCTCTTTTCCTCCTTGGAGTTTAATAGATCATCTTGAAATTTATGGATCTAAACTCTATGTTTTCAAATATTGTTTCTCAGTTTAGTTCTTAGATCTTCCATGTCTTTATTTTTGTTCGTGGGTACGTCAAAGGCTTTGTGTTTCCATGAGAAAAAGGTAGGTGGTTCCATCTTGATGCCCAATTTACATCAACCTAAAATTGATTGTTTAATTTAAACTATTTGAGTTAAATTAAATTGTTTGATATTTTTTTACAATGGATTTAAATTGGTTTGTTGGAGAAAACCCAATTCCTTTGGATTAGAGTTTTGAAATGGGTTTTTGGCATGAAATCGGAAAACCTCCAATTTTAATGAATTGGGGTGTGGTTAGAAAAATTGGAAAATTTTCAATTGTTAAATTTAAATTGTGAAAAACCTCAATTCTAATGATTTGGGGGTTTGTTATGAAATTGATGGAATTTATTTGAAAATTAAACTGATGAATTTAATTTTGAGATTGGATCTTGGAATTTCATGAATTGGTTTCAAATCCTTATATATGAAAAATGGATTAAAAAATATTTTGGTGTAGAAACCTTATGGTTTTATCTTAGTGAAAAGGCATGTTTTTTATTAAAAAACTATTATGGTTTTCAAAAGTAAAATTGGAATATTTGAAATGGTGAATGGGATTAATTATATTTTAAGTTGTCTTGAAGTAAATTTCCCATTTTTTTTACTTGATCACATGAAATCCTTAGGAAGTTAGTGAGTTATCTGGATGACACTTTATGACTTACAAAATTCTAAAACATCCTATAAACACATCACATCTCTTAGGTGATGGAGACGATTCCTCTTTGACCTGTGTTCAAAGAGGCATATGTACATATTTTTCGTTCACTATGAGTGTGGGATCCTTATAGCCTGGAAATTCCGTACCTTATTAGGAACATGACCATGTTTCTTGCCTGTTTTTATTTCAAATGTATATATTCCATTGTTGTAAATTTTTTTACATGCCTTGAGAATTTATATAAAATGTTTTATATAAAAGTGTTTATTTAATCCATTTTTGTGAATAGTGTCTTTTGTGTAAAGTGCCCTTTGATAAAAGGAAAATTCCATATTTTGAAATGTATTTCCATCATTTGAAATATGAAGCATGAACTGCTAAAGTATTTCTATATTTTAAATCATAAATCATTATTTGTTTAAATATCCTATTGATATTCCAAACCTTCTTATTTTAAAACTGAAATCACATTCTTGGTTTATTCAATATTGGCATCTTATTATGGAATGTTTTGATGAAATACTACTAGGATTTGTCTCACACCATACTTTTTCCATCTGGTGTTTTTATATTATCTCATTCTAGTTTTGAGTAAGGGTAAAGGATCTATTGGATGTGGATCTATCTATTGAACCTTAGACTTTGTGAGTTGTGTCTGAGTTGGTAATTGGGCTGTTTTCCCTATTTTGGTACTTTGGTTGAATTAATTTTGGTGTTATTGCCTATTCGACTTCTAGTAAATTACTCCTACTGGAGTTTCTTTGAATATTCATACTGTCTTATTTCTTTTACTTCTATAATGATGGTGGAAAAAACAATTCCCATGTGTAATATGGTTACACATCATGTAAATCCTAAAATGAAAATAATTCGTTCTAAGAAAAAGAAGATGAGTTTTTCAGTGGATATTGAGTTTTTTAAATTACACGTTGTGTAACTTGGTTATATGATATGTAAAACCCCGAACCTTGTTTTTAAATCAGAAGTTCAGATGAAAATATTATTTCCTCCTCTCCATAACTTCTTCCTCTCTACTATAGAGTCTTTCCTAGGAAACTTTGGAGCCCTCAAACTCTTCCGAGTTATTTCATTCAGTATTCAATCGTTGTTACAGATGCGGTGCAACTTACTAGGTAATAATTTTCCTCTTTATATTTTCCTCCTTATTGTTTGACATATAATCTTTGAATTAATGGATCTATACTCCTTATTATTAATTCTTGTTTCTAGGTTTAGTTTTTAGATCTTCTATGCCATAGTTTTTGTTGGTGGGTATGTCACAGGCTTTGTGTCTCCATGAGAAAAAGGTAGATGGTTCCATCTTGATGCCCAATTTATATTAACCTAAAATTTCTTGTTTAATTTCAATTTTTTGAGATAAATGATTTTTTTTTGATTTTTTTAAAATGGATTTTAATTGGTTTGTTATAGAAAAACCATTTCCTTTGTATTTGGGGTTTTGAAATGGATTTTTGGCATGAAATTGGAAAACCTACAATTATAATTAATTGGGGAGTGGTTATAGAAATTGAAAAGGTTTAAATTGTTTAATTTAAATTATGAAATTAATTTTATGGAAAATTAAGAAAAACCCCAATTCTAGTGATTTAGGGGTTCGTTATGAAATTGATGGAATTTATTTGAAAATTAAATTGATGAATTAAATCAAGATATTGTATTATTGAGTTTCTTGAATTGGTTTCAAATATTTATGTATGAAAATTACTTAAAAATGTTTTTATAGATACCTTGGGGGTTTATCTTGGTGAAAAGACATGTTTTTTTTTTATTAAAAATCCATTATGGTTTTAAATAAAAAATTAACATATTTGAAATGGAGAATGGGATTAATTGTATTTTAATCAGTCTTGAAATAAATTTCCCATTGTTGTTTTTTACTTGAGAACATGAAAGCCTTAGTTAGTTAGTGAGTTATCTGTATGAAAAATTACGACTTAAAACATTCTAAAACATTATATTAGCGCATCACATCTATTAGGTGATGGTGATGTGTCCTCTTCGGCCTGAGTTCAAAGGGGTGTATGTACATATTTTCCGTTCACTATGAGCATGGGATCCTTATAGCCTAAAAATTCCATACCTTATTAGGTACATGACTATATTTCTCACTTTTTTTTTTCAAATGTATATATTCCATTTTTATACTATTTTATATACATTGATATTTTATATAAACTATTTTATATAAAATTGTTTATTTAATCTATTTTTGTGAAAAGGGTATTTTATGTAAATTTCAATTTGGTAAAAGGAAAATTACATATTTTTAAAGTAATTTCCATCATTTTATATGTGAAGCATTAATTGTTAAAGTATTTCCATATTTTAAATCATAAATAATGATTTGATTAAATATGATATTGATATGAAAAACTTGTTTGTTTTAAAACTGAAAGAAAATTCCTGATTAATTCGATATTGGAATCATGTTTTGGAATATTTTAGTGAAAATATTTTGGGATTTGGACCACATCATACTTATGCCTTCAGTTGTTTATAGATTATCTCTTTCTAGGTTTGAGAAAGGGTAAATGATCTATTGGAGGTGGATTTATCTATTGAACCTTGAACTTGGTGAGTTGCGTCCGAGTTGGGACTTGGGATATTTTAGCTATTTTGGTACTTTGGTTTTAGTACTTTGAGATTTATTTAATGTTTAAATTATGTTATATTACTCCCAGTGGATTTTCTTTGAATATGCATACTATCGTTTTTCTTTCACTTTTGCAATTCTTGTGGAAAAATCATTCCCACTTTCAATTTTTATGTTTCACGGTGATAGTTTCCAACCCATGGGGATTGGGAATTCCCTTTGTGATATGTCATTGTTGGATCACTTCTCAAGTTAATAGGGTAACTAGGATGGTTTTTGAAAAAGTGGAATCAAATGGAGGTTTCAATCCTCCGACCTGTGGGTTATGGGCTATTTTCCCTATTTTGGTACTTTGGTTATAGTACATTGAGATTTATTGCCTGTTTGAATTCTGGTACATTACTACTAGTGGATTTTCTTTGAATATTAATACTATCTTGTTTATTTTACCTCTAAAATTCTTATGGAAAACCATTCCCACTTTCAGTTTGAATGTCACCATGTGCTAGTCATCGACCTACGGGGATCAGGAATTCCCTTCGAGCTATGTCAGTTATGACTTAGTTTTTGGGTTACTAGGGTACCTAGATGGGCTCATCACAAATAAATCATGTCATTTCCTATGGATCTAATCATCTTAGGTCACACGAGAAGAACTATCCAACCCATGATCTTGAAAATTCAGATATGATGCATGCACTTAAGAAAATAAATTAAGTTTAATTATTTTATAAATCACCTTTCACTAAATCTATTACATATTAAGTTTAAATACACAATCAGTATTATATAAATCATATTTAAGAAAATATTATATATAAATATATATATTTATATACTAAAATATGGAATTTAATATCATATAAAATGTTTTTATTATGAAATATGACTTTTAACAATGTTAAGAAAATCACTAACAAAGGGTGTCTTTATCTGCACTAAAAAAGTGACAAAGGTTTCCTTTTATTAGCACTAAATAAAAAACCATAATAAAGGGAGTTTTTTATTAGCACTAAATGAAGTTTTGATAAAAGACACACTTTTCCAAAGGCAAAAAAATCACTGAAAAATGATGTCTTTTATCAGATCTTTTTTAATAGTGATAAAGGGTATCACTTAATAAGGAAAAATTTGCAGTTTTATACACTTAGTGTTTTTTAGATTGAAAAATAGATACCTTTATTAACAATTATTTAATGCTGATAAAGGTACCAAATTTTTAGTGATAAAAAAGAACAGAGAAAATGTTTCCCACTTTAAAACCCTAACGACTAAGATACAACTTTTTTTAGAAAGCACCCATTTATTTTGGATTTTCTAAAAGCACTCATAAAGTTATGATTTTATTAGTTATTTTAAAAAATCATTGGTAAAACCCTATTGATGTAGAATTTTTATCAGCACTAAAAAAATACTAATAATGAGAACTCTTTTTTAGCATTGGTAAAAGAGTATTCTTTATCAGCGCTAATTGTTTTTGATAAAGGGTGCCCTTTATTAGTGTTTTTAGCATTGATAAAAGGTATCCTTGAGAAACAAATAATATATATTATTAAATATTTTATTTTAATACATGAATATAATTATATTGATATAAATTTTATATATTTACATAGATATGATTTATATAATAATAAATATGCATTTACAATTAATATATAATATATTTACTTAAATATAATTAATAAAATAATAAATAATAAATATTAATTAAAAATTTGATAATTAGTATTTAGTAATACAAATTTTATAATAAATTAGTAATAATAAAAATTAAGAAAATAATTAATATTACAACTGGTTAGGGACATGGGAGAAATAAAAATAAAATCACACATGCACCCAGATAGGCTCAAACTTGAGGCCTCCCTCCACCTCCATAGGGGTAAAACCACTAGGAATCAGTTTTGATCCTATGTGAAGTTAAAAATATGAATTTTACTTCAAATTAACTCAACTTTTGATCTAGGTGTTCATTTGGGCTTAGTGTTTTATTAAATCAAACATTGCAATGAAATATGCCTTTAAATCACATTTTTATTTAACTTATAAACCCTTTTTAAATGGGTTGAGGGGGGAAACCCTTATACACACTCACACACCTATGTAGTGTAACCTGAACTGACCCCAAACCCATTCCCACGTGAGGGAAAGAGCATGTAGTCCCTCCAAAGATATCTTAAGTAATCTCATGCAATCTTGCTTTCGTGCATGTGCATTGCACCCTTCCTACATTTGGAGACTCACAAGAACCTTTTCATGTACAAAAACCATGTATTACCACCATCACATGCTGAAAAATTATCCCGTTTTCTACCATGCACCCGATGCCCACTGACACCTGACATACATGAGGAAAAAGCCACAAAAACTGGAGGAATAGTCTAGGATTTAACTTAGGCCTACGCCCACACCAATGTGGTGGAAAACAGTTAAGAATCATGCAGTCATGACATTACTAGAACGATGTGATTTGTGATATCTTCTATATGATAGATCCCATACCTTGTTTTTTTTGGGGTCAAAAGTGGCCCAGAAGGCCTCCAAAATTGAGCATTAATTTAAGTACCCTAATTTTTGATCTTATGATAGAACTATCATTTAATTTAAGAGTCTCCTTATCATTTTTATAATAAAATGAATTTATTACCTAAGATGATATTAATATTTATATAGTGGTGTTGATATTTTACTATTTTTCATAATGTAGTGTTATTTATAAATAAATATATAAAATACATAAATATATATGCACATATTGATATATAAAATTTTAATTATATATATACATATTTGAACACACAAATATATAAAAATATATATAAATAAATTGATTAATTAAATATAAAAAAAATATTAAACACACACACACAATGGTTCCCTATGACATACAAGATACCATCTAAATTGGTACCACCACAAAATGATGGTGAAATCATAATAAAAAGTTCATCCTCAATGGATTTTTCAGTTGACACTGTAGTTGTTTTAGTTGACAATAGAACAATTGACCAATTTGTGTTTTTAGGATCTAGGGCATAAAATACTTATGTTTCTTATGATTCCATTATGAACAATCAATCCCTGTACCCTTCCTTACTGAAATTCACTTTCTTGAATCCTAATCTATCGATTTTAATCGTACTCTTATTATATACCCATTTTCATAAAAATAATAATCACTTATAATGTTTTATAATCCATCTCCTAGATTTTTTAATAATTCCAAAGTATGAAATATTCATTTAAATTGGATTTCTATCCTCAGTACTAGATACATACATCCCTTCCACCATAAGAGTGACTCCATTATTTTTCATCTTATTATGTTTTTATTACATAGTATATAATATATAAAAATTAATTAATAAAAATTATAAGATAATACATGTTCACTTGGTCCTTTGTCCAGCCATCAAATTCAATCTAAAATTTAATTTGGATCGGTAGATAACTCCTTTAAAAAATTGTATCAAAACCATCCTATAAAATATTGATTATGTGTATTTGATATATATATTTCAGACCTTAATGGATTAAAATATCTAAGGATTACTTTTTGAGTTTCCACATAAAGAATAAACTCTATACTATTATGTAAAACATAAATGTGTGCCTACTCTCACTTTGTAATGGTAATTGTGACAACACCTCTTCTGAAAATTCATTCACCCATAATGTGATCGTTGTTATGAGATTTTGGGAGACTGATGTTATCCACTTGAGAGTATGAATTAGGTTTACAATTCAATGAATTCCACAATAATATAGTTATTTTCAATAATTTTTTTTGTCCAGAATCGATTTTGGATGCACCCTTTCAAAATATTCACATAGAATTCAATAGGGTACAACTATATATAATGTACAAGATGACATAGTCGCATCTCTCTAACTAATTGAACCATCAAATGAAACCTTATATCAACAAATGATGGTGGGAATATCATCTACAATTCACATAATATGAAAACAATTTCCTTTTACATAATTGGAAACTTCACAAGGTCTATAAATTTATTGTATATAGATTTGAAAAATAAGCAGAGTCTGGTTAATTGGTGTCATACATTTTTAGGTAGAATGCAATTTAAGGCTGCAAGCATTAACGTGATGCCCCGACCTTGGACCACTCACCAGTGTCCCTACCGAAACTGCCATGAGACCAAAAGTGAACCTACTCATATGTGAAAGGATAACGACTAGAGGTAAGGGAAAAACCATAAATTGGGGAGACTATTCCCTTAAATCAGAGTAAATCAAATAGTGGAAATAACAAAAATCACCCGTAGTGAACAATCATAGTATACATAATCAAATAGACATATCATGTTATAAAAATGTACTATAAGAAATCATATAATCATACATCCCACTAATAATCCATTAAGATGATTTCAAATATAAAATTAATAAAAGAAATAGATACATAATAGGCTCTACTATCATACTTGAGCCATGCCTCAAACTACTTCTATAATACTCTGTCGAGTTGTGTCAGCTCGATCCACTACACAACCTATGATAAACTTGAAATCATATATATGTTTTACATACACACTAAAGCTTCAATATAGGGTGATATAAATACATAATAGTAGGGTCTCACCATGTTCCCATAATATATTCCATTGTATATACATATTCCTAATGAATATTGATAATAGAAAATAAACATGTTCATTGGTTCATCGTGTGATTACTAGGACACCATGAAACCTAACTATACTTGATTTATGATAGGATATAAATACACCTAATTACACCACTACATGCCCACATGTTGGGTCATTGTGTGCTAACCAGGCAACCACAACACCCATCCATACCTGCTTCAATCATTGTTGGAATTCAGTCACCTCATGCTATACGACTCAAACCATAACGAAATATGTAGGGTAGGGTGTCACCAAGTCTAGACCACTAAACAAATATATAGGGTAGGGTCATGAATCCATGTCCTAGAATAATCTTGACACTTAAGGAGGTCCTTCAAGATCCTTCTCACTCCAGGTGAGGCCAACATCCATACCTGACCACTACCTTATCACTCAAGGTAGGGCTCAATATCAACACCATAGCCACTACCATATCACTCTAGTTAGGGTCACATACCACATCTTATATAATGTTATAAATTAGACAAACCTCCTCTCTCAAGGTGGTACAGGTAAATATTTTCACACTCAAGATGAGGCAATTATCCTCACTACTATATTATCACTCAAGGTAGGGTCCAATATAACATAATAACCAACCCACTACCATATCACTCAAGGTTGGGTCATGCTAGTAACTTTTCAATCAAGGTAAGGATATGACCTAGGACCCTTAATCAACCATAACGTGGTTCATCACCAATCACATGCACATGATCACCACATACATGCAAAAATAAATAGGGTATGTGACCCCTCTCACAAGCTCTTCACCATGGAGGTAGTCACTTGAGACTTAGCCTTGCATATCAAAGCACATATTAACATCCATCCATCCTCATAGGATACTATACTCAAGATCATATACATCTTTGATTACTATAACTAATCCATATTCAACACACCCATAGTGTTCTCTCATCTTGTAGGGTCCATCCAACCCTAACCCCAAAAGGAAGGTTCCTTCCACTTTCGGTTCGACACAATAACCTGGTCCTAATTCCTAGGGACTCACCTAAGATAACTTTCTCTAAGAACCTTGACATACCCATGCCTAGTTCCCAAAAAATTACCATGACCTGCACTTGGGTCTCATCACACATATCCCTTAAGATAAATCTTACCCTATCACTAGGAAGAAACTCTCCCCATCACACCTCATCAAGCCCCGGAGGAATTTAATACTCATAGAACCTTATAAGGCTCTCAACCACCATCAAGAGGGTGTCCCCAAATATATGTGAGATTCACAATTGTATCACCATCACCGTTAGACATAATACACCCATGTATACTCAATTAAACCTAGGAAACCAACCTAGGCTACCAACATCACATCTCACATCCTGAGATTTACTCTTAGTCTCTAGACAACTCAAATGGCACCTTATCCCCTTGGTTATAACATCATAATGAAATCCCAATTTACCCAAAGTTTTAAGGATAACTTATTCCATGTCTATGATTCTAAATGTTATCCTATCTCTTTCTCTAGGGTTCTCACACTCCCTATCCCTTTCTCAATCCCATAAAAGAATAAAGGCATGTACATTCATGCCTAAAAAGTATGGTTTAACATTATAGGTATCACTTATTGGATATGTACTAAAATGAATGCATGTACACATGCCTGTGATTTATATAGAATATATAGTATAAGATATTGTATATATATATATATTATATATTGTACATTTAAATTCATGCATATGATGCATGTATATTATCATGTACATGATGCATGTATAATGAAATATATATACCATATTATACGCAAACATATATATGATATTAATATGAATGAGATGCATATATGAGTTTCATGTGATTAAAAGGTATGTAAAACTTCTCCAAAATAGTTTCATCAAGTCATGAAATAAAGGTTGGTTCATTATATCTTTGTATTTATTCATTGAAACGAGTTCAATGAATAATACCCAATGGAAAATAACACATATGATGTGTTATGAATAAGAATAATTAGGATTAAGATATATAATAGATATGATCTATTCTGTTGGGATATCATAAAGTCTATAACACCCCAGTATTTCATAATACGTTATCTCTTTAATGTAATTCAATAGCTTGCGCCACACACAACACCGAGTTCAAATGCACCACGACTTACGAAACTAGCCGTTTAAAAAATGGTTACAAATAGTATTAACTGAATTTTGAATTTTATATACTCCATATAATTTTAACATCCATATTATGTGATTCTTAGACATAATATTCAGTTTTCCTGATAAAAGAAATATTTTTCCAAAAATGCAATTTTACCGCCTTTTAATGGTGAACCCTTTTTAAATCCAATATTTGGAACTTTTTTATATTAAATTTAATTAAATTAAATTCTTCTTTATAATCAAGACATAAAAATTTATTTTGAATAATTTGTTTTGTACTTTTCTGATAACTTTCATATTTTCATGAATAGTAAAAATACTAAATTTTAATTGAAAACATCTTTTTTAATAGAAATAATTTAAAGTGTTAAATTATTCATTTGATTGATTTTAAATTATAATTAGATTATATTTTTATCATTTAATATAATTTAGGCCATTGTAAGTAATTTCACCTTTAAATTGGACATAAACACATGTCAATCTTTTGATAATTTTTACTTCTTAAAAACCCGCTTTCTGGTTTTGAAAACAAGTATTAATTTTAAATTAATTAATGCAACTTATATGTTTTGAATTTTGTAAAATAGAAATAATTTTTTAATTTATAATATCAAAATTATATTTGGGAGAATTTTTGGTATATTTCTAAAAACATTCAATTTTTGATAAATAGTGAAAAACACTACGTTATAGATAAAAACCGATATTTTCATTTTAATAAATATTTTTAATTAAAAATTTTTCTTAAAGTAAAAATATATACATAATACATATATTATTCTAGTGTAATTCATTAGATTCATTTTATAATAAGATTAGACATATAAAATTTTATTGAACTTTTTTAATGTCTTTTACCCACCTTCTAGGCACATTTGCAAATTTGCATAAAACATAATTTTACCGATTATGTGAATGGAATTTCAAAAAAATTAGAGACACAATTGAAATCAGTAAGTAAAATTTGGTTCAATAGGTTGAATATAATTTTTGGCGAATAGTAACATTTGAATTTTATTCACCACGGTTAAATGTAAATAAGGTAATTAAAGGTAAAAATAATATTAAAAATACCCCAACACATGTCATAATTCTATTTGATAAGTGTATTTAGACCAAAATCAACCTTAGGAAAAAAATAATTTTTTTTGATCCATTTGGGTTAGATTAGGACATTTATTATATTTTATTTAAAGAAGATTTAAAAGTGTTAAATTCAATGTTTAATAACAAAACCATTTTTATTATAGGGTTACAAATCAGATGAATTAAACTATAAATATTCATTAGAAAGATAAAAAATATTTTATACATCATGGTATTTTATTCATAATTTTTAGACATTAAATAATGAAATTTATTATGACATAATGATGATGAAATAATTACCTTATTAATGAAAGATTAAAATAATTGATATTATAAATATCAAAATAAATGTAAATTGAGAATTTTTATGCATTACACAAATTTTATAGGTTAATATGAAATTTTAGGGTTGATTTATTTTATTTTTTCTAAGTAATAAAGTTTTTTTTGGCTTTCACAAAAACAAAATAATAAATAATGTCAAAATAGACCTAAATCAGTTTTTAAAAAAATATATATTATTAAATAATATAATATTCCTAAAAATAAAAGATTCAGACAAAGTACTTATATAATTATAGATATGTAATTAATTAACCACTTGAGGATATCTTGGAATTTTATTGTAAGTTTATTAACCATGTAATATAAAAATACAAGAAGACATTACAAAAGTTAAACTTTTTAACTAAGAGTTAAATCTAAAAGACAAGGTTAATATGGTGACCTAAACATGAATAAAACCTATTGGTTGAGGGGATTTAGACCCATAAACACCTTATCCTTAAAATAACTCTATTTTTATCAATTATAAATCAAAAATAATTTTATAATAAAATAATATCTCAAGCTTTTCCAAAAGTGACCCTCACCTCTCTTATAAAAGGGTACTTCCCCTTCTCTCAAAATTACACCACCAAATACATTTGTCTCGGACAAACCCCACCCAAATATACTCTAAACTACCCTCACATAAATCTAGGGGTCTTAATTTTACTATAATCCAACCTAAGGATCCATTTTTATCAAATCAAAATTAGGAACCCGAAGAAGAGGCAATTACTTCATCACCTTTTTCAAAGTTCTTTTCTTCTTTCACTTCCTATTTCTTTGATTTTTTTCATAATAAAATAATAAATACAGTACCTTCTACATACTGAGATATTATTATAAATATGGTACAACTATATTAACTATTCTATTCATCCTATTAATAACAAAGTCACCATACGTGCAAGTCACCATAAGTGTGTACATATGGCTTACCGTCTCCACGTCGTGGTGTGGTTTGTTATTCAAAACTTCATTATTTTAATGGGTATAATAATGAATATAATTTATGTAAATAATAAATATAACATGTTAATAATTCTTTATATATAATATATCATCCAATTACATACTATTTCACCATCAATATAATGATATCGTCGCTCGTTCGTACGTACGGCTTATCGTCTCCACGACGTGATGAGATTCATTTCCATGTTCACCATTCAAAAATGATTATAAAAATATATATTATTAATAAGCATGTAATATAGGACATAATAATTCTATTAGATATATATATACATTCATGTATCTTATTCACTTACTTCCGTTCAATATGATATGAAAATGGAAACATCTTTTATGCGTACGTACGACCTACCATCTCCATAAACGGTGTTTTCCATTTCATATATCTATCTATTATACATATTTATGTTATGAATATATATGATACATAAATAATTTTTTATATTCTAGAAGAAATTAAATCATGATATAAGTTATATAATCAAGAATAACAAGTTAAAACATGTATGATAAAGAAAGCGATTATTACCTGAAATGTTATTTTAACATAAATATTATTATTAAATGGGTGGTATAAATACATAAATGAATAAAGTATGATATCATAAATATAAATATGGTTATTTTATAATTTAATAACATATTATGTCCATTATTCAAAAGGTTAAACGTACCCTCGACCAAAGGAAAGTACAAGGTAAGGGTTAATTCCTCAATCTCATTATTATCTGAGATTGTTTATGTGTAACTATTTACTGGGACATTTTTATCAGCCATATCCATGTTTCATAAAAAAAATTTCAAAATGAATATTTTAAACCTTTTTTTGAAGATACTCTTTATCAAGATCATCATTTTAAAGGTTTTAATGATTTATTTTTCTAAATCTTTTTAATTAATGTCCATGTTTTAAAAACGATTTTAAGGATTTATTTAGATGGACATGATTGTTTTAAAATGTTAATTCTTTTTAAAAGTTTCAAAGTTGTATGGTACACTTTGATTCAAAAATCTATTTTAAATGAATTCCTTTATAAATCCATGAATTTTATATGATTTCACAAAAACGAATATTTCTATCAAAGATTTTTACTGATCTTTTCAACTATGTCAACATCCTTTACTGGATATTATTCTTGATTGAGGTTGATTTATTATAATATAATATTCTATATTGTATTGAACAAGTTATGATATGTTTGACTGTGGATGTGCTATTTTTATACCATTCATGGTTTATGGTTAAAGTATTGACATTTCATGTGCTAGTTTTAATACAAATGTTTATGTTATGTTTCAACATTTTCATATGAGGAATGCATTGGACTTAGTAAGTGATGGGTGGATCCTGTTATAGCTCCTCAATGCATCGGTAGGTAACATGAGACAAACTAGTGTCTTGGCACAAGGCCTTGACAAAATCCTTATTTATAGTCTTGGCACGAGGCCTTGACTACGTGGTTATGATGTTCGACATTATACAATCTATCATTACGAAATTAGCTATTTATATTACATGTGATTATTTGACTAGTATAATATCCATGTGAATAAGTAAATGGCATTATTTGATTTATATTTTCCATATTATGCCGAAGTTTATGTCTAAAAGGCTTTTTTAGTCTTATACATTGCCTTAAATGTTTATGCTTATTGATGATAGTTTCCATTAGATTGTTATCCTTACTGAGAATCTGAGCTCACCCCTTTCTAATGTTTTATTTTTCCCAGGATGCGAATAAGTGTGTTGTGATTGATATGCAGGGTTAAGATAGGGGAATAATGGTGTTCTTAAAGGATTATTTATGTTGTGTTTTATTTTATAAATTGTAATGTAATGTTTATATAGGTAATCTATTTTCCAAGATTGCTACACTGATCGGTCCTTCAGGACTTGATTCCCTGTAATCATGTCAATGTATTAAAATAATGCACCGACTCTGGGTAACTGGGGTTGGGGTGTTACAAAGTCTGTAGATGTTTTTTAAATCATTAATTTGACTTAACTAAGATAATCATTTTCATGCTATGTTTCTAAAACATTATCTTATTATGGAGAATTATTTATCTCACATGAGAAGTATTTAGCACCCCTTCAGCTGAATGGGTATCCTCATGATATGATCATAGATCCACTGGTTAGTTCTCCCACTTAGAGTTTGGAGGAATTCATTTTCTACTTAAGTGATCTTTATCAAGCATTCTCGTTGTAAAGATAAATGGAATTTGTTGTAGTCCTCATTTTCTAGGTACTCCATTTTATGATATATTTACACATTGATTTGTTGAAGATAAATCCTCATATTTTTTGGGATTTTTTATACTTCTAATAGTACTAATTATTTAACAAAACCCATTAGTGTTATTATATCTTGTTTCTTCAATATTTAAATGTGTTTTAATCGTTGGTTTTTGAGAAAATACATAAATGTAAACAAAGAAAAGTGTTTTCATAAAACTATTGTAGTATTTAAAACATTTAAATGCGATATGTAATATTAATATGAGATTAAACTTTACATGAGATTTCATGAAAATGTAATCTTGATACTTTCATTTATATGAAGGGTTTATGTAAAGTTATTTTGTTTCTTACCTTATATAAATCATTTACAAAATGGTAATCCATGACTTACCTTTATGTAAATAGTTTATGTAAGGGTAATATAAAAATTATATCTATTAAAAAAAAGTTTTTTAAAGGTAAATATTGTTTACTCTAATGAAGATGATATGCGTCAAGGAAGTCACTTTGTTACCATTATGCATATGAGTTACGTAAAAGTAAACATTGGCTTACCTTTACACAAGGGGTTCCAAATAACCTATGTAAATGTAGTGAGCAGATTAACCTTATAAAGAGTGTTTGGATAAGGTTAAAAGGTATGTTATCCTTATGTATAATAGGGATTATGCGTAAGGGTAAACATAAAAATGTTTAATTTTTTTTAAATATTTAATTTGTTTTAATATTTTATAACATGTATATAAATAATGATAAAAGGTATTTTTGGAAATATTTATTATATAACGTATTTATGAATAAATTAATTAATTATATATGGTTTATAATTAATTAATAAAATTATTATAAAATATTTTTTCCAAATATTAATGGATAATATTTAAAATACATTTTTAAAATTATATAACATGCTTTGTGATCTATAAATAAAAATATTTATTTTGAAATCATAAAGGTTAATTTATAAATTACTAAAAATATAATATTTAAATTATATAAAATTTTTATATAATATAAATTGAATTATAAAATGTTTATAATTCATGAAATAACTTCTAAATTCTATATAATAAAAAATATAAAAGAGTTCAAATTGAAATGAATATAAAAAATTTTATTTTCATTATAATTTATAAAATGTTCATAATTATCATTTATTTATAATATGTTCATTAATGTTTATCTCATACTTTGGAAAATAAATAAAATTTTTATTTATTTTTTAAATTCTGTTCCTATTATTGTTTAGTAATTTTTTAAGAAATGTGAATATTGTGTATGCTTTATGTTTAATTGTTAAACTAATTCTTGGAGTTATATCTCTTCATTACATGTTAGGTATGACTCCATAAAATTTACTTTTCAATGACTTTGACCATGGTTTGTAATTCAAGTTATGATATTGAAAATAAATATTGAATATAGTTTTCGCATATTAGGTGTTAATGATATCATGAATTGGATTCTCTCTTAGGTAAAGTATCCTTAGTTAAAGGGAATAAGGGTTGAACTACCTACTGGATTAGAGGATTATGCCTTGTCAGAAAAGTGAACAAGGTTGGCTATATGTCCCTCTAGGCTTACTCATGTGGAATTTTAAATCTTATATAACTCTATGAATTTACATGTAATATTCATGCACCTTCTATATATTATGCATTCAGATAGGTATGAATACACCCAGCTTCTTTTTTTGGGTAAGTAACACAAACCTGTGGGCTGTGTAAAGAGTTTCACATTATTGTGGTGTGAAAAAAATTAATTTTGTAGTTTGAATAAGGATTCCAAAACTAAAATTATAGAAGTATGCATACCCAAAAAGGAATAAAACATGGGATTACAATAATTATATATGATGTAATATTTAATAATTTAATATAAATATGATGTTTAATAAATTGGTGAGAATATGAAACCTTCTAAATAATAAGTGTGATATTAATTCCAAATCGACACTTATCAAGACCTTGATCATCCAACTGGGTAGGTCATGCTAAAGATGGGTGACCATGTATTTTCATGTATAAGGCAAGTAAGTAATAAGTGAATTTGGATTTTTCTATAGGTTAGGTCATGATAAAGCTAGATTCCCATGAATTTTCCTTTGGTTGATTGTTTTTGACATTTGATTATGGTTAGACTATCTGGGAAACCCTAATAGAATTAGGTTACTAGATGAAAATAGTTGAGTGAATCCATATAATGGATCTAGATAAATAGTTATCCTCATAACTATGCAAGAGTCATAAATTTTATGATTGAGATGATTACTTATATAAACAACTATATAATAGGATAAATGATAAAGTGACCTAGAACTTAGTGAAATATAGATCTTAGCTCAATACATGATAATGAACCACTAATATATCTATGTTATAGATTATGGAATACTTAATCACAATCATATTGAGGCCAATAATAGGTATGGACTATAAAATAATTAAATATGTATATATAAGGTTGGGAATTTTTCTAAAAGAGAAACATTGCAAGCATCTAAATGTGAATTTTATAGAGATTAATTCCACATACTCTGGCTCATGGGTAATAGATATCGGGTGTGTTTCACACATATTTGATGAAAAACACTAACCCAAAGATATGAGGGAATTAATAAAGGGATAAGTATATATCTATATTAGTAATGAATAAATAGTTGTTACATTATAAGCCAACACATATGATCTAATTATACTAAGCAAATTATACCTAGAATTGAAACACTATTATTATACTCTTATCATAAATAAGAATTTTATTTCTGTATCTTATGATGATTAGATTTAATTTTCATTCATTATTAAGAATACGAGTTTTTCTATATTTAATAATGAAATATTTCATGGTGTTGGGAATATAATGAATGGTTTATATATTTTATATATGGATAATACTATTTATAACATTCAGAATAAGAAGGCTAAGGTTGATTCTTATCCCACCCACATTTAGCATATTCTCCTTGTATTTAAAAATGAGAAACATGTTCAAAGACTTCATAGATATGGATTGTTGGAATCATTTTATTATGAAACATTTGATACATTAGAATCTTGTTAATTGAAAAAAATGACAAAGTCACCTATTAGTATAAAAGGTGAAATGGATAGTGTCCTATTGGATCTTATACCTAGTGATGTATATGGACCAATGAGTACACAAGAAAGTTGTTGTTTTAAGTAATTAATTAATTTTATTAAAAACTTTAGTCATCATGATTATGTGTTTCTAATGAATAAAAAAATGAAACTTTTGAGAAATTCAAAGGATTTGAAAATGAGGTATTGAATCAACTGGGAAAGAGTATTAAGATTCTATAATTAAACTAGGGTGGTTATTACTCGAGCAAGGAATTCCCTAATAATATGATGAATTGTAGAATTATTACACAAATCACTCATCCTAGAACATCACAATAGAATGGTGTTTCTGAGAAAAGGAATATTACCCTATTGGATATGGTTCAAATGATGATGAGTTAATGTAACCTTCCTATTCCATTTTGGGGTTATGATTTGGAAACCAATGTAATCTTTATAATATGCATTCCATATAAAGAAACTATGATGATACCATATGAAATATGGTCTGAGTATAATATTAGTTTTTATTTCATAAATATTTGGATTTTTCAATCAATCATAAAAGGATTGAATTTTAATAAACATGACAATAAGTTTGTTAAAATATTATTTGTTGGTTATCCCAAAGAAACTAAGGGATATTATTTATATAACCAAATTAAACACAAAGTGTTTTTATCCTGAAATGGAATTTTATAGGAGAAGTAATTCATCAATTGAGGAGTCATTAGGAGGAAATTTAAACTTTAAGATGTTCAATACCAATAATAAGAAGTGTTTCTAAGATGGAAGTTGATCTTGTTCCACAGAGATTTGTAGAATAAGAACAACTAAATATACAAAATAACCTCAAAGGTTTGGTAGGATACATCAGGAACCTGAGAGACATGGATTTATCATGGTAAATGATGATTAAGTGACATTCATAGAAGATGAAACCACTTCATAACAAGAGGATATTCAGAGTTATGATTTTGAAGAAATTGTTAAAATCCACAAAATCTAAAATGAAATTTATATACACTAACCAATTTTGGAACTTGGTAGATTCACCAAATGGAATAATAGACATAGAGTTCAAGTGGGGATTTCATAAGAAAAATTTCGTGTATTATAAATATTTTACCTATAAATCATACCTGGTGGAAAAGGGTTATAAATAAATTCAAGGTTTTAACTATACAGAAACCATTTCACCCACTGTTTTGATGAATTTCATTTGGATTTTTGTATCCACAATAGATCATTATGATTATGAGATATATCAGATAGATTTCAAAATTTATTTCCTTAATGGGAATTTAGAAGATGATCTTTATACGATACATCCATAAATTTTTGATGTTCTAAATTAGTTTTCTAGGGTATGGAAGTTACAAAGATCTATTTATGGATAGAAGAAAGTTTTTTAGAGTTAGAATATCCATTTTGATGGTGTAATCAAGGAGTTTGGTTTCATAAAATATATATATGATTTTTGTCTATATAACCAGGTTAGTAAGGGTTTAGTATTTCTTTTGATATAGTATGTATATGAAATATTACTTATCAAGAAAGGATGTCCATACACTTCAATATGTGAAGGTGTGGTGTCACACCCATGTCCTTCATTTAAGGTACTTTTTTCTATTTTATTCTTGGCCTAAATTTCCCCTCCAAGTTTCCCCTAGGCCCCCTTGAATTTGAAGAATTTTGGACACTTTATGAGTGGATAGAAGGGGGTGCATGGTTTGGGCGTAGGGTTTGCTAAACCGTGCAAGTAAACCATGTGGCCTTCTCCAGATCATAAAAAATATTGTTAATTTCCATTTTATACCTCCCAGGATTTATCCAAACTCACCCATTTCTTCCCCCATTCGACCATAGAAGCCATGGAAGCCTCCGAAGCACCTCAAAACCTCCTTGGAACTCCATTTTAAATTAGGATTTGGTGGGGAAACTATTGGTCGGAGTGGATACTCAAGAGGGGGGGTGAATTGAGTTCCAATTAAAAATTTCTATTAAAAAATTTCTATTGAAATCAACCAATTTAATTTACAAAACTGTAAAGGTTCAATTAGATTCTCAAAAGATTGATTAGGTCTCTGTTAATTTAATCAGAGGATTAAATTAGATTTTGAAACTAATCTACTGATTTACAAAAATTACAAACACTTTCTAATTTAACTATCAGAGTAACTTTAAAATAGATTTGTATTTCAAAGTAAACAGAACCAGAATAAAAAATATATAATACACTTTAAACTTAATCCAAGATGCACAGCAGATGTAACCAAGAGGTTCAGTCTCAAGCCGAGATATAGTCCTCTCAAACAATTTCTATAAATTTGATCCACACCCTAGATCGGGGAAAACAACAGTACGGTTACATGGAAAAAATAGTAGCAAAAGCTCCCAGGCTGTCTAGGTTACACTTGACATCTTCCATAACTCACAGTGGGATACAAGAAGGTGTAGAAAGTTTGGTGTGAGGATTTAATATCCTCCAGTTCAGCTCAGGAGAAAATGTGTATCTAGAGTAGACATATGTACACACACACTGCTTAGAATGTTAATCAAAGGGATATAACAGAGGAAATAATATAGTTTAGAAAGCTCTGTGTAATTGAAGATATTCTCTGGACTCGTTTTGATGTTGCAGATAGAACTCAAGTCCTTTCTGGTGAGGATGACTCAAAATAGAGTATCGTTGTTCTTCTCAGCTACAACTATTCAGACTTGTGCATATGATTTTTAGTAAGGCACGACTACTCGTCTTTTGTTTGTTCCAGGTGAAAGATCTGCTTTAAGCTCTCTAGTGTTTACGAGAGTCCTTTGAGTTCTCCTTGTGTTTCGTGGGACTTCATACACGTGCACCTTCTTTCGTGCGTTTTTCTCTTTTTTTGTTCAGCTCTGCCTTTTTACTGCAGATCTTCCTTTTTATTTCTTGAGATCTGGAAAAAAGAATGATTAAATTATTATATGTACGAGGTATGATTTCTTGACATCCAATAACCAACATTAATTAATAGCTAGTAAATTTAACTAAGAAAATATGACCGTTGGAATTAAAAAGGGTTAGTGGAAAGTTCAAATAGTTTTCATTACTATCGGTGAGTCATGAGATCTGTAAGCCATTTTGAATTTTCATCGGTATCTGTAGGTCATGTGATCAGCATCGGTTTCGGTAGGTCATTTTATCCGCATCGGTTTTGATAGGTCATTTGATCAGCATCAGTTTCGGTAGGTCATTTGATCAGCATTGGTTTCTTTAGGTCATTTGATCAGCATCGGTTTCAGTAGGTCATTTGATCCACATCAGTTTCAGTAGGTCATTTGATTAGTATCGGTTTCGGTAGGTCATTTGATCAGTATCGGTTTGACCGTTATCATCGGTACGACTGTTGTCATCGGTGCGACTATTGTCATCGGTGCGACCGTTGTCATTAGTGCAACCGGTCTTAATCGGTGCGACCGTTCTTCATCGGTGCGACCGTTCTTCATCGATTTTAACTAACAGTGACTCAAGAAAATAACTAACGGTGAGTCAAAAACAAGGAATACACACCCTGTGTCTGTTCAAACTAGAACACTTCTAGGCCAATAAAAAACCCTAAACAATCATAGATAAACATATGTATACATGATTAAACATATATATAAATGCATTTAGACAAGATTTATGATTATTAAAATAACCATCTCACAGAGGGTTCAAAAATCTCCCCCTTTTTGATAATCACAAATCTATGGTATAAATGAAGAGAGAGGAGAGGATATAACATTTATTATGCCCCCCCTGTGTAAACAAAATATATAACCAAAGACAAATAGATCATCAGAGAATGCACCAGATCATGAACAAAGTGAGAGTATATCAACATAGAATCATATTACAGAGAGCTCCCATCTATATATAAGCTATTTTATCTATGTAGTCATTTATATAAGAAGTCATTGCTCCCCCTTTATATATATATATATTCTTTTCTCCCATTTAACTATATATTCATTTAGAAAAGTAGTCATCATTTAAGCAGTCATCATTTCTCCCCCTTTGGGATTAGCCAAAAGAAGAAAGGTCCAGTAAAACAACCACTCAAAAAGTTACAAGAAAAAGATTCACATAAAAGACACCCTATCAAAAATGACAGGCATGGCTACTTCTTGGGATGAAAAATAGATTTTACTTTAGAATATGGAGGAATGGATGGGCCATATGATGGATTGGTGGAAGGTTGATCTGACCGGATGGAGAGAGGAGGTAGCACAGCTCGGGATGGAAGCAGATTGGGAGCTAAGGTCACTTGAGGTTGAGTAAAATATCTTCCTGAAGCCGGCTGCTGAATGAACGAACTAATATTAGAGAGAGCTTGAGAAACTGATAACTGACTAGGAGAAACACTAGATGGATTGAGAGGCTCAGAAGTAGGAAAAACAATTGCCTTAGATTTCACATGAAGATACAATTTGAGTAGATTGATAAAATCCTGAATGACTTCACCACCATATTTCATGGCCTTCTTAAAATCATCTTTGTTCTGCATAAAACTTTCGAGAGTAGGAGTAAAATATTTCAATTGATGTACCTGAGCCTTAAAAGATTGAGTGACCAGAAGAAGCCTCAAATTGTCATCAAAGACTTTAAACTGATGGTTAAACTCATGCTTGGTAAATATTTTAGAGAAATACTGATCCAACTTTTCTTTGATCTCTTTCTGAGCCTGAGTAGCATCAGCTGAATAAAGCTTCACCATCTTGTGAATATGATCACTGTTTACTTTCATCTATTTTCAATGAGTCCAAATCCAAAATCTGTCCACATGCAGCTAACTCTTCTTTTATAACATCCTTTAAAGCATTGATCTCATGACCAATAATCTTGGTCACTTTGGAGGAACTAGCTTGAGCAACAATCTGAGTTATCTCAGCCTTCAACTTTCTCAAATCCAAATTCTTTAGATGTTCTATCAAATTTCTCAGAACTTCCATCATACCAATGATGGTTGATCTAGATTCTCCTGACAAAGAAACTATGTCATTTCCTAACTCCTTGAGTGCTTTATTTAGAGAGGTAATGTGCCTGCCAACCAATTCACTAGTATTGCACATGTCTGGCTTGATAATACTTACTACTCTTTGAGTTATAGCATCCATAGTAACCTCAGATAAATTAACAAGAGCAAGAGAATGAGCAGGAGATAATTCCTCTTTCATTGTCTCTCTAACTACATGGAGAAACTCATCTTTAAATCTTTCTAAATCTGATCGAGAAAATGAAGGACCAGGTCTTTCTGCTGTCACTTGCAAATTCTCAGAAACTAGTATAGCCTTAACTGAGAGGCTTTCCCTTGCTTTGTGCACCCCTTCTTCTTCTTCCTCTGAATAATCCAAACCAGGAACAGAAAATCCCGAGTGTTCCTCCCATTCATATTTACAAGAGGTATACCGGGGCTTTACAAAATCAGATTTTCCAGAATTTTCAAGTGAGATTTCTTCACCTACATCAATCTCTATTTGAATTGTTCTTTTAGCCTCAGGAATAACTTATTCTTCAACTTTTTTTGGTTGTGGATCATCTTGGATCACTTTTTGAACATCTACTGGTCGAGCAATAGCATCATCATCACCACCATCATCATTATTTCCATCATCATCATCACCATTTCCATTTCCATTATTATTTACTGAAGTTCCATCAGTACTATCTTTGATACTGGATTCATACTCCTCATAATTTGATTCTTCAGTTTCAGCTTCTTCTTCATCACCTAGATGAAATTCTGACTCTGGTAACTTGAGAGGTGGACTAGGTGGTCCAAATTCCATTATTCGTTTCTTAGGAATTACTGTATCAGGATCACTCCTGTCATCAGGAGGTGACTCAGGATCTTTTTCAGTATCCACATCATCATCAGCCTCAGCTTCCCCCATTCCTTTCTTACTTGACTCTCTAGTTTCCTTAGGAACTTCTTTCTCTTATTCCTCATCAAAATAAACAACTTCTTCATCAGATTTTAAACCAATATCTCTCACCCCCTTTGGCCTCTTAGGATGGCCAGAAGGATTAAAGGAGTCATACAACTTGTCTTAATCAGTAACCCATTCCTTCTTCCATGGATTCCAGTTGATTTTAATTCTTTTTTAGATATCCTTGTTAATACAAAAAACTAATACTGTATGAGATAAACTCATCTCTATCTTTAACACAGCCCAAAAATTTTAACATAGCAGAGATTTTCTTAGAGTAGAACAAGGTTGTACCATTTCAGCAATATGGAAAATAATATATCTACATAAGTTGATCTTTACATAATTTAGCAATAAAAATAACAAGAAAACATCTTGATACTTTACAGAAGAAAAATCACCCTTTCTGGGATAGATTTGGTGCGGAATAAACTTAAACAAAATTCTACTTTCACCATCTAACTTAGCAGCTGTTATTCTTCTGGACTCAGAATTGTCAGTCAGCATCTCCAGAGCAAGCTCATACAAAAAATATTGAATGGTAAGAGGAATATTACCAGAATAGTATTCATATCTACCTTTATGAGGTACTCCCAAACACATAACCCACTGCTTGGAATAAAAATAAATCTTTTTCCCTTTGACTACAGAAGATAGTCTTGCAACTTCTAGTCCATCCAATACAATAGTTAAGTTCCGATAAAACTCATGCACACGCTTTGGGTAGTAGACTTGGTTATTATCACAGAACCAATATTTCCATCCTTTCATCTCCAATAATTTTAAAAGAGTATACTTACTGTTTAACACCCATTCAAAACTCACTTCATTTTCTGTGGTGACCACCCGAGTTTCCAACTCTGGGTTCACTGACCTTTGATTCATTCTGCTCGATTCTCCTCGAGCACATTTCATAAGAGAGGAACCTTTAAACTCCTTGATTTACCGCTTTTTATTTTCCATTTATAGGTTTGAGGGGTTTGAAAGGTTTGAAGGATTTAAAAATGTTCGAGAAGTTCAATAGGTTCAAGTTTTAGAAAAAGTAAGGTTCGGAAGGAGATGGAAAGTCATAGTTCTTGGGAAAAGAAATAGCCACAGGTTATTAAATTTATCATTTAGGGTTACAATATTAAATATAAAATCGATTAAGTAAAACAACGCCATTTTGATAAACACTAAAAGTGTTAAACACTGTAAAACACAAACGGTAGCAAAAGATCAGTTTCACTGATCGATCATACCTAACTCTTTCTTAATAAAATCTAATCTTTTAGAGCTCAAAGGTTTGGTGAAGATATCAGCTAATTGATTTCCAGAGTCAATAAATTCTAGGGAAATATCACCTTTTTGATAATGATCTCTTAAAAGGTGATGTGTGACATCAATATGCTTAGTCCTAGAATAAGACACAAGATTCTTAGGGATTCTAATTGCACTAGTGTTGTCAGAATTTATAGACACATGTATAAATTGATATCCATAGTCTAACAGGGTGTGTTTCATCCACAGAATTTGTGCACAACAACTACTAGTAGCAATGTATTCTTCTTTAGCAGTAGTCAATGCAACAAAGTTCTGTTTCTTACTACTCCAAGATACCAGGGACTTTCCCAAAAGTTGACATGTTCCAGATGTGCTCTTCCTATCTAACTTGCAATCGGCAAATCCATCATCTGAATAACTCATTAGGTCAAAGGATTGTCCTTTTGGATAAAACAAACCTAAATTGGTAGTATGTTTAAGATATTTGAAAATCCTTTTAACAGCAAGTAAATGAGATTCTTTAGGATTAGCTTGAAATATTTCACACATGTATACACTAAACATGATATCTGGTCAACTAGTAGTAAGATAAAGTAAACTTCCAATCATACCTCTATAATTGGTTTGATCAATTGGTTTCCCAGTTTCATCATCATCCAACTTACAGGTGGTACTCATAGGTGTGTCACTTCCCTTATTACTATCCAAACCAAAATGTTTTAAAATATCCTTTGTATATTTACTTTGATTTAAAATAATACCATCTTTTTTTTTGAAAAATTTGAAATCCATGAAAATACCTGAGTTCTCCCATTAAAATCATTGCAAATTCATCTTGCATATTCTTTGAAAAATCAGTACATAAATAAAATTTAGAAGATCCAAAGATAATATCATCAACATTGATTTGTACAATCAAAATATCTTTATAAGTTCTTTTAATAAAAAGAGTGAGATCTGCAATTCCTTTAGTAAAACCTTTTGAGATAAGAAAATTTGTAATTCTATCATTCCAAACTCTTGGAGCCTATTTTAAACCATATAAAGCTTTAGAAAGTTTAAAAACATGATTTTGAAAATGGGGGTTCGTAAAACCAGGTGGTTTTTCAACAAAAACATCTTCAATTATAAAACCATTTAGAAAAGAAATTTTAACATCCATTTGATATAACTTGAAATTCAGATGAGCAGCATGGGCATGTAGAATCCTAATAGCTTCTAATCTAGATATAGGTACAAAGGTTTCTTCATAGTTTATTCCTTCCTCTTGACTATACCCTTGTGCAACTAGCCTTTCTTTGTTTCTAACTATATTTCTTGATTCATAAACCATGTTTCTAAAAACCCATTTAGTGCCTATGGTCAAGGTGTCCTTAGGTCTTTATACTAATTCCAAGACTTTTTTTCTTTCAAATTGATTTAACTCTTCTTGCATATCCATTACCCAAAATTCATCATTGATTGCATCATTGAAATTTTTAGGTTCTAGATGTGAATGAAAGGCTTGATGTTCAACCTGATTTCTTAGAGAATCTCTAGTCCGTGTACCTCTATCAATATTACCAACAAAAACATCTAAAGGATTATTCTTTAGAATCCTAGTTGATCTAGTGAAGGTAGGAATAGAAATTTCTGGTTCTTATCGAGGTTTAGATTCATCAGAAGCAGATTCTGGAACATTTCCAGAGATGGTTGAATTAACAACAGGGTCACTATTTTTTTCATTAAGGTTCAGAACATATAAATCTTCTTTAAGATTTTCAAGAGAAGGTTTAGGTTCATGTGGATCAGTTTCATCAAATTTGATGTGAATAGATTCTTCCACACACTTGGTTCTCCTATTAAATACTCTATAGGCTTTCCTAGTAATTGAATATCCTAAAAAGATTCCTTCATCACTCTTGGATGCAAATTTTTCTATATTATCCTTAGTTTTGAGAATAAAGACTTTGCAACCAAATATTCTGAAGTAACTAACTTTAGGTCTCCTATTATTCCACAGTTTATAAGGGGTCTTCTTAAGAATAGGTCTGATCAAGACTCTATTGATAATATAAAAAACTATATTTATAGCTTTAGACAAAAAATAAATAGGTATTTCATATTCATTTAGAATAGTTCTTACAAATTTTAAGGGTTATATTTCCTATTTCTACTACACCATTTTGCTGAGGTGTCCTAGGGGCAGAAAAGTTGTGATTATAGCCATTGTGTGAGTAGTAAGATTCAAACTCATGATTTTCAAACTCACGACCATGATCACTTTTCAAGTCCCTAATCTTAATCCCACTAAGGTTTTCTACAGACTTGGAGTACTTAATAAAGTAAGAACAAGCTTCACTTTTGTGAGCTAAAAAATATACCCAAGTATATCTAGAAAAGTCATCTACTAAGACATATACATAGTGCTTCCCATTTAAACTAGAAACTCTAGAAGGTCCAAAAAATACATGTGAACCAACTCGAGAGGTTGAGAAGTTGAAACTTATTTATTTAATTTGAATGAAACATTATGTTTCTTCCCCTTTTGATAGGGATTACAAACTTTGTGCATTGGGAATTCATGTTTGGGTTGGTCTCTAACTAAGTTCTTCCTAGTCAATTTTTTAAGTGAATGAATATTGCAGGGTCCTAATATTTTGTGCCATAGCCAAGATTCTTTATGAAAATCATTTAAGCAAGTAATGTTTTGTTTAGCTAAATAATTAAAATCAATAGTATAAAAATTTTCATTTCTCAAGGTAGAAAATACTAAAATATTTTTAGAATTAAAAACATTACAAGAATTTTTTTCCAATTTGACATTGAAACCATCATCACATAACTAAGAAATACTTAACAATTTGTTTTTAAGTCCATCAACAAATAATACTTTAAAAATTAGAACTGAATCAGTGTTACCAATCTGGCCTAGGCCAATGATCTTTCCTTTTGAATTATCACCAAAGGTGACATGGCCTCCATCAACCTTGATTAAGTTTTTAAAGCATGAGTAGTCTCCTATCATGTGTCTTAAACATACACCGTCCAAGTTCCATAACTTCTTATGAGAACTTTTCAAGCAAGTTTCCTACAAACCAGGTTTAGATAGAAAATGATTTTGTTACCCAGATTCTCTTGGGTCCAGATAGGTTAGCTAGCAAAGCCTTAGGTACCCAGATTTGTTTCATGGGTCTTATATAATCTAAATAATAAATATATTTTGAAAGATAAACTTTATTTGATCTATAGCAATGTGAATAACGAGTTGAAACAAATGTATTTATAGAACTAGAACTGGCAGCATTCTGTCCAGATTTAGGAATAAATCTATTTTTAGTAATCTGTCTTTGTCCAGGATGATAGCCTATAACAGTGGTATATTTTGGTGCCACTTGTTCACTTAACATTTTCATAAGTGTGTCTTTTATATTAGTGAAATTTTCTAAATCCTTCCCCAGTTTCTCATTAGAAATTTTCAGTTTAGTATTTTCCTTAAGTAATTGAGCATTATTTTCTTTCTCGATATCAAGGGAAGATTTAACAGAGATGGTTAAAGCATACTGTTTCTTTCAGGTTTTATACTTGTCCTTAAGCTCATTACAGGATTCTTCTAGCATATTAAAATATTCAAATAGTTCTTCACTAGACATGTTTTCAGATTCAGAATCAGAATCAACTCCAGAATAATAATAATTCAAAGCAAGAGTGTCTAGTGTTACCTCAGATGTGTTTGTCATGAAACACATGTTAGCCTTGTGAGAGTCTTAATCCTTAGTAGAATCAGAATCACTTGAAGTGTCTTCTTAAGCACTCCAAGTTTCTTTAATTTCTTTCTTGTACTTATTGTCCTTATAGTCATATTTCTTCTTGAACTTTAACTTTGGATAGTCAGCCTTAATATGTCCTTTCCTTTTGCACTCATAACAGACAATCTCATCACTCTTATTAGACTGCTTCCAATATTTCTTACTGTGACCTTTGTTGTCATATTTACCTTTGCAGTTTGATTTTCTGAAGAATTTCTTCTTCCTGTAGAACTTCTTGAATCTCTTGGCTATTTGATCCATCTCTGCATCACTGTCAGAATATGAACTTTCACTTGTTGAGCTTTTAGTAGGTATGTGAACATTCTCCTTATCTTTTCTCTTTAAAGCAGATGTCTTGAAGGCTACCGACTTCTTCCTTGGTTCATCATATTTTTATTTATTTACTTTAAGTTCTTATTCATACATCATAATCTTACCAATTAATTCCTTAATAGGTAAAGCACCAATATCACAAGATTCTCTAATTGAAAAAATTCGCCTTTCCATTTTTCTGGTAAACATATTAATATCCTCATGATTTGTTCCTTTGATGGAACAAACTTTCCAAGTGAGCTCATAGTTTTGACAATCTCATTGAACCTGAGATACATTTCAGAAATAGGTTCATCAGACTTTATTTTAAAATTATCATATTTAATAGTATAGGTGTTTAGTCTCATTTATTTAACATTGGTTGTTCCTTCATGAGAAACACCCAAGGTATCCCAAATTTCATAAGCAGTTTTGCAAGTAGATATGTGATTAAATTCTTCATCGCCTAAAGAACAATACATGGCATTCATATCTTTATAGTTATTATTATAAGAAGTTTTAGTAGGTTCATCCCAATTAGTTCTCTCAGTGTCTGGAATCTTATATTGAGTATCTATAGCAGTCTCGATGTTCAATCCCATACTCTCTAAGTGAATTTTAATTTTAAGTTTCCACTGGGAATAATTTGTACTTTTGAAGAAAGGTGTCCTGTTGGTAGCAGCACCTTCTAGTCTATTATCCATAACTTGATTTTAGAAAATATATTTAAAGAGATAAAATTTAGAACTAAGAGAAATTTAAGATCATTGATATACAACTAAAATCATAGTTGAAAAACATATTATTCAAAAATCCTTTAAAAATAACATTCCTATGATACCAAATGTTGGTCGGAGTGGATACTCAAGAGGGGGATGAATTGAGTTCCAATTAAAAAGTTCTATTAAAAAATTTCTATTGAAATCCCTAAATTTAAAAACAATTTAAACTGTAGTGAATTTTTAAACTTGTAAAGGTTCAATTAGATTCTTGAAATATTGATTAGGTCTTAGTTAATTTAATCAAAGGATTAAATTATCTTTTGAAACTAATCTACTGATTTACAAAAATTTACAAAAAATTTCTAATTTAACTATCAGAGTAACCTTAAAATAGATTTGTATTTCAAAGTAAATAGAAGCGGAATACAAAATATATAATATACTTTAAACTTAATCCAAGATGCACAATATATGTAACCAAGAGGATCATTATCCAGCCGAGACTTAGTCCTCTCAAACAATTTATATAAATTTGATCCACAACCTGGATTGGGGAAAACAATAGTACAAATATTGTTTAGGTCCTAGGACCTCTACCACAGTTCTACACGGGAAAAACAGTAGCAACAACTCTCAGGAAATCTAGGTCACACTTGACCTCTTCCACAACTCACTGTGGGATACAAGAAGGTCTAGAAAGTTTGGTGTGAGGATTTAATATCCCCCAATTTAGATTAAGAGAAAATATGTATCTAGAGTAGACAGATGTACACACACACTGCTCAGAATGTTAAAAAAAGGGATACAACAGAAGAAATAATAGAGTTTAGAAAGATCTGTGTAATTGCAGATATGCTCTGTACTCATTTTGATGTTGCAGATGGAAGTGAAGTCCTTTCTGGTGAGGATGACTCAAAACAGAGTATCATTGTTCTTCTCAAATACAACTATTCAGACTTGTGCATATGATTTTCAGTAAGGCACAACTACTTGTATTTTGTTTGTTCCAGGTAAAATATCTACTTCAGGCTCTCTAGTTTTTATGAGAGTCCTTTGAGTTCTCCTTTTGTTCTGTGGGACTTCATACATGTGGACCTTCTTTAGTGTTTTTTTCTCTTTTTTGTTCAGCTATGCCTCTTTATTGCATATCTTCCTTTTTATTTCGTGAGATTTGGAAAAAAGAATGATTATCTTTTTACAGGTATGAGGTATGGTTTCCTGACATCCATCAACCAACATTAATTAATATCAGATGCATTTGACTAAGAAAATATCACCATTGTAATTAAAAAGGGTTAGTAGAAAGTTCAAACAATTTTCATGACTATCGGTGAGTCATGAGATCGGTAAGTCATTTTGAATTTTCATCTGTATCGGTAGGTCATGTGATCAACATCAATTTCAGTAGGTCATTTGATCAACATCAGTTTCAGTAGGTCATTTGATCAGCATCAGTTTTAGTAGGTCATTTGATCAGCATCAGTTTCAGTAGGTCATTTGATCAGTATCAGTTTCGGTAGGTCATTGGATCAACATCGGTTTTGGTAGGTCATTCAATCAGCATCAGTTTCGGTAGGTCATTTGATCAGCATCAGTTTTGGTAGATCATTTGATCAGAATCGGTTTCGGTAGTTCATTTGATCAACATCGGTTTCGGTAGGTCATTTGATCAGCATCAGTTTCAGTTGGTCATTTGATCATCATCAGTTTGACCGTTCTCATCGATGTGACTGTTGTCATCGGTGTGACCATTTTCATCAGTGTGACCGTTGTCATTGGTGCGACCGATCTTCATTAGTGCAACCATTCTTCATCGATGCGACCGTTCTTCATTGGTGCGACTGTTCTTCATTGGTTTTAACTAACGGTGACTCAAGAAAATAACTAACGGTGAGTCAAAAACATGGAATACACACCAAGTGTCTGTTCAAACCAGAACAATTCCAGGTCAATAGAATACCATAAATAATCATAGATAAACATATGTAGACATGATTAAACATATATATAAATGCATTTAGACAAGATTTATGATTATTTAAATAACAATCTCATAGAGGGTTCAATAGAAACTTCAAACCTCTTCAAGTAAGTGAATATATTCCTTAGTTCCTTCCATTTTCATGGGGGTTTATTCCCTATTCTTTATATAACTTATGTGCAGAAGGTAAAGTTTCTAACCTAGGGTTTGATCCTTTGTTTCTTGGTCTATTATTTTGGTTTTAGGCTTGATCTAAGTCCATTGTGGTGCGGCAGTGGTGCGGTTGGATTTTCACACACGGATTCAAGGGTTTTGAAAATTATGGTAGGTGATTCCATGGGTAATCAATGATAGATGAGTTAGATTTGATTAATTTCTATTTTTATCACACTTCTAATCTATTATCCATGTTGAAAAATCTAATTCTGCTAATGTTTGTTGAGCAAATGATTTTTAGCTACCAATTTGGTGTTAAATTGGATGTTTTACATGACTATTTTATGTTATTACAAATGGGGTTGTTTTATAACTCCTGTAATTGGTTTATATAAATGTTTTATGAGATGAAAATTCTATTTTGGTGAATATGAGTATTCCCATGGTGTTAAAATAGGATTTTAAAGGGATTTTGTGTGTAAAGCATTGTTAAATTTTGTGAAGTTGTTTTATTGATATTCTAAAGGTTTTATTGAGTGGTGTAAGTGGTGAAAAACATGTGTATCTAATTTTTTGAGTTTATTATGAAAAAAATGATGTTTTTATTTTCTGATTAATTTTTTTATCATGAGATAATGGTTTTAGCACAAAGGGGGAAATCCGGGTTCCTAGGAGGGAAGATATATACTAGTACGCTAGTGATCCGGATGGGTTTTATCCCTATTTCATTTATAAAAATGGATAACTACAACACTAACAAAACTATATTGATGAATATTGGTGACCACTAGGTTATGGGTATGTTCCCTACTAGTGGCTGGTTCATGAGAATCAATTTTTCTATGGCTACTTTTCACCGAGGTATGAGGTACATGGGGCCCAAGACTACCTAGTGCCTAGGGGTGTTCCTGAGATTGATGATCATTGAATCTTGTGTATTTATATTTGGAATATGGTGGGTTTTTATGGAAAATAAATTATCCTAAATGTTTTAATGTAATTTTCTCATTCATGTAAAATTACTTTTGAAAACTATTTACATTTAAAAGTTTCACTCTGTAGAAATTATTTCCACTACCTCTTGTTTATAAAAAATGGAATGATATTTAACTTGTATTGTATAATATCTGAAATATATTGGTGGTATCATATTGGGATTAGGCTCACACCCTACATACACCCTTTTGGTGTAATTATACTTGGTCATGTTTGACACATGTAAAGGAAAGGATTTGGGTGATGGCGGTTCGGGGTGTTAGTTCCCATTCATGGTGCGGCATTGTGGAGACAACTTGTGGGTGATGTCCCCTTGCCATGTGGAGTCATTGGGGATGTTTTATGATATTTTTTTGTGTTTCTGGTCCTTTTTTATTATATTAAGACCTACGTATTCAGTTCTGGATTTTTTCTAAATCTTGTTTGGTATGAATTTTTTCAGATTCGGTTTATTGATTTTTTTTGATGTTTTATGTATCCATATTCAGGTAAATCATTTCCAAACAAAAAATATGATACCCCGGGCACTTGTGACAGCCTGTGGGGATATGGAACGACCTTTGGGCCTTGTCAAAGGCCGGTTTTGGTGCCGGTTTTGTTGGTGATCAAATTTGGTTCGTGACAAAATGGTATCAAAGTGGACCAATGTTTTTGGGTTATATTATTATTTTGGGATGAGTCAGGCTAGACAAGAGCTAGGATTGTTGATAATCAGAGTTTTGGTCATGAGTAGGGTTCTTGTCCTACACATCTCTTGGCGGACCTCGAGTCACCATGGGATATTGGACTTATTGTTTGACTTCAATTCTATATGAGACGTGTGGGCTGCAGACTACACGCGGACATCAGGTGGGGGTGGGGTGGTTGTTTCTTTTATCATTGTAATGTGTTTGGATTATTTATATTTTATGTCATTGCTGAAATTTTTAGAATTGTTGTAATGATTTTTCTCTTGTGACTGTTTCCTTTTGGTAGTAATATGACTCCCTGAAAATCTCACATGCACCCACGGGAGGAAGCCAGAGAGAATTCTCCCACACCGCTTGATCAGAGGATAGTAGAGGCTGTGGTTTGTGTTGTCTAGGCTCTAGGACATGGAACAAATACCATTCCATCTCCTGTTAGAGAATATGATACTGGTCCTAGGAAGTACAAGGCCTAGAAGTTCCTGAAAAATAAGTCTCATACCTTCTGAGGTAGCATAGAACCCCGAGAAGTAGAGGAATGGCTCGAAAAGATCGAGCACATGTTCGAGTTCCTAGATACACCCAATGAGATCAGGGTGAAGTGTGGATCTTTTATGTTGGAGGGTACTAGTCGCAGGTGGTGGGAATCATCACTTCAAATTGAGAAGAATGAGAAGATGCGCTGGGGAGATTTCAAGGCCGTCTTCAATGAACAGTACTGCCCAGAAGTCTTGGCTTATGCTAGATCCCAAGAGTTCATGGATCTTGTTCAGGGGGATATTTATGTGAAAGAGTATGCCAACCGTTTCACCGAGATGGTTCGGTATGCTCCTGAAATTGTCTCTAACGAGCAAGAGAAGCCCCAGAGGTTTGAGAAAGGATTACTACCGAAGATATACTCCGATTTTTTCTTGTTTAAGCTAAGGATGTATGCTGAGGTGGTTGATCGGGTGTGCATGGTGGAGATTGACTGGAGAGGGAGGGATGGTTTCTATGGGACAATATCAGTAAGGGACAGTGGCAGCTCTTCCGAGAAGAAAAGGAAGCGGGACGAACAAGTGAAGAAGGGGAGTGGTAGTTCAGGCCACTCTTCCAGGTAGTTTTCATCCATGGATTCTAACGCAAGATCGATCATGTGCCAGCATTGTGGGATACTGGGGAACATCTGACCAACATGACCACTTCCTCCAAATATATATTATCAACGTGGAGGTATGGGTACTGGTAGGGCTTTTGTGGGGTTTCACATCCACTTCAGAGTGGGGTAGGATTCATGTCATCAAGAGGAGTCCCAACTCAGTTAGAGCCATCAAGGATGGGTGATCTCATTTTGGTGTTCGTGGTGGTAGGGCTGGGTCATTTTCTTGGCAGAACCAGTTTAGGGAATATCCACAGACTAGAGGTCATCCTCAAGTAGAGGCCGATATCTCCATGCGGTGGATCAGGCACCAACAGGATTAGAGGTGGGACCATCGATAGTTCGAGGTACTGTTTTGATTGTATCTTCTATAGCTACTGCACTTTTTGATACTGGTGCCTCTGTTTCATTCATTTCTTCCTGTTTTTTGGAAACACTTAATTTTCCAACTGGGTTGTTTTCTTTTGTGATGGAGTTGGTTGTGCCGCTGGGAAAGAAGAAGAAGCAAGGTCTCAGGTGCTCATCATGTGTTCTTTCCATGTCAGAGGTTGACATAGAGTGGGAAATCTTGGTCTTAGATATGAAACTTTTTGACAAAAGAATTGGAATGGATTGGCTGGTACACTTACATGCGCACATCGATTGATACAGGCGGGGGGCCAGTTTCACAGCACCTGATGGGAGTCTTCAGGTTTTTCGTGTGGAATGAGATCTTTGATCGAGTCGTGTGGGACCTTCACTCCTAGAGTTGGGAGATGTTGTTTTTCAGTTATTATCTCCCATAATAGAGGACAATGGTCATGATTCTAAAAGTGGACTACCTCATATAGTTGATGAGTTTCAGAGGTATTTATGGATGATTTTTGAGGTTTTCCCCCAGAGCGGGATGTGGAGTTCTCGATTGATCTAGTGTTGGGAACACAACCAATATCTCTTCAATCATATTGTATGGCCCCCACTAAGCTGAGGGAATTAAATATTCAGCTAGACTACTTAGAATCCAAATTATTCATTTGCCCGAGCAGCTCTCCTTGGGCCACTCCTGTGTTGTTCATGACAAAAGATGAAAGATCCCTCCAGTTGTGCATTGACTTTTGGAAGCTGAATAAGGTAACAATCAAGAAAAAATATCATTTACCCTGAATTGATGAGATGTTCGATCAGTTGAATGGGGAAAGTTGGTTTTCTAAAATTGACTTGAATTCAGTCTATCATCAACTCAGGGTGAAAGAAGTAGATATCCCAAAGACAGCCTTCCAAAGCAGGTATAACCACTTCGAGTACTTGGTCATACCCTTAGGATTGACAAATGCTCCAATGATCTTTATGGAACTCATGAATAGGGTGTTCTATCAGTATCTTGACTCTTTTTTCATGGAATTTTTGGATGACAACCTATTTTATTCGGGATCTGAGGTGGAACATGAGCATTACTTATAGATCATTCTAGGTACCTTGTGAGAGCATCTCTTTTATGAAAATTTGTCCAAATGCACATTTTGGATCATGGAATTGAAGTTTATGGGGCATGTGATCTCAAATTAGGGGGTTTCAGTGGACCTTGATAAGATCAGTGAAATTATTTCATGGGATCAGCCAAAGAATGTTTTCAAGATTAGGATTTTTCTCAGCCTGACTGGTTATTATAGGCTGTTTGTTTGGGATTTCTCTAGGCTTGCTTCACCGATGACCGTGCTCACCCGGAAAGGGGTGAAGTTTTTATGGGGCCCAGAATCTCAGGAATCCTTATAGGAGCTATAAAAGATGTTGAATTCCACCCCCATTATAATTTTCTCGAGTCTGGAATGGTGTATGTGGTGTATTGTAACGCTTCAGGTACGGGTCTGGGGAGTGTGATTATGTAGGATGATCAGGTGGTGGTGTATAGATCTCGCCAACTCCGACCACACAAATAAGAATTACCTGACCCGTGACTTGGATTTTAAAACTGTGATAAATTATTTTAAGACATGACATTACTACCTCTTTGGGGAGAAGTTTGTGTTCTACTCTGATAACAAAATCATTACCTATATCTTATCGCAGAAGGACCTCAACTTGAGGCAGCATCATTAAATCGAGTACTTTTAGGGGTTCAACTTTGACATTGTTTATATGCCAATAAAGGGTAACTTGGTGGCTGAAACCTTGAGTATAAGAGTCCTAGTGTAGGCTTTGAGAAGTCTAGTGAAGAGGGTACTCTGATGGAACTATTTTCTTAAATTAATGTGGAAATGAAGGAGCACAATGGAGGTGAATTCTTGGTGATAATTAAGTTGACTCCTTCTCTATTGGAGTTGATTTAGAGGAAAAACCTAGTTATGATCTTTTTCAGTAGTCCAGGAAATTTCTTCATGGTGGGGAGACATATTCTGATTGGTCATCTTCTCCTGAGGGCATCTTGTGCTTCAAGGGCTGTTCTGTAGTTCCATCATCTCTGCAGAAGGTGGTGATGGAGGATAGCCTCCATTCTTAGTGTATTATCCATCATGGTGCCACTAAGATTTATTATGATGTCCGTTGGCAGTTTTGGTGATCTGGTATGAGATGAGACATCACAAAATTCATGTCGAGATGATCCACATGCCAAAAGGTGAAAGCAGAGCATCAAAGGCCCTCTGGTTTTCTCCAGCCGTTACCCATTCCTACCTGGAAGTGGGTCGAGGTCACCATGGACTTCATTATTAGATTTCATCATACACCTAGGGGTAATAATTCTATTTTTTTGGTGATTGATCGTTTAACCAAATCATCTCACTTCATTCCAATCAAAGATACAACTAAAGTGGAAGACTTGGGCCATTGGAATTTTTAGGAGGTGGTAAGGCTCCACGGTGTTCCATAAATAGTTGTCTTAGATAGAGACCCCCATTTCAATTATAGGTTTTGGTAATTCCTTCAGAAGGCCTTGGGGTCTTAGACTAATATGATCACAACATACCATCCTCAAACTAATGGTCAAATAGAGCATGAAAATCAGATTTTGGAGGACATGCTCTATGCATGTGTTCTGGACATTGGAGGTTCCTAGGATATCCGTTTGGGATTGGTTGAGTTTTCTTATAATAATAGTTACCAATCCTCAATTATAATGACTTATTTTGGGGATCTCTTTGGTCAGACTTGTCATTCCCCCCTATGTTAGGCTGAGGTAGGTGAGTCCTCACTACTGGGGCCGAGTATGGTGCAAGAGACTTCTGAGAAGGTCAAGTTGATCAGGCAGTTCTTATTGACAGCTCATAGTCATTATAAATCATATGCTAACCTGAGGCATCGAGACCTAGAGTTTTCTATTGGTGGAAAGGTATTCATGGAAGTTCCCACTTGTCTGGGCCATTGTCGATTTAGAAAGCAAGAGAAGCTGACACCGCGGTATGTTGGACCTTTTGAGATTGTTGAGCATATTGGCAAGGTGGAATAAAAGTTGGCTTTAACTTCTCAATTGAAATCCATATATGATGTATTCTATGTCTCCCAATTTAAGAAATACAACCCGTATCCATCCCATGTACTGAATTGGGAGGAGTTGGATATAGAGACTGATTTATCTATTTTTGAGCGGCCGGTGTGAAAAATGGAATTCCATGAAAAGGTTCTTCGAAAAAAGTCTATTCCCCTAGTTCATGTTCTTTGGAAGCATGGTAATGATACAAATGAGACATGGGAGCAAAATTCCCTGGTCAAGGAAGAATATCCGTTCCTTTTTTCTGATCAATCTGCAGGTTGACTTTCCAGGACGGAAAGTCTTCATAGTGGGGAGAATTGTCACAATAATGTCCTTCTTTTAAGGTAATTTTTTCTATTTTATTTTCTTCTAACTTTCCCCCCTACGTTTCCCCTATCCCCCCCTTTCATTTGAATAAGTTTGGACACTTTTTTAGTGGACAGAAGGGGGCACACAGTTTGGGTGCACAGTTTGCTAAACCGTGCACGAAAACCATGCGGCCTTGTCCATATCATTAAAAACATTGTTAATTTACATTTTTTTCATCTTTGTATTTATCCAAACACTCCCCTTTCTTCCCCCATTCGAACATAGCATCCATGGCAGCCTCCCAAGAACCTCAAACCCTCCTTATAACTCCATTTTAAAGGGGATTTGGTGGAGGAACTTCAATCCTCCTCAAGTAAGTGAATCTCTTTCTTAGTTCCTTCCTTTTTCATGTGGTTTCTTTCTATATTCTTGAATTTACTTGTGTACAATAGGTTGGGTTTCTAACCTAGGGATTTATCCTTGGTTTATTGGTCTACTATTTTTGTTTTAAGCTTTATCTAAGTCCCATGTGGTGCGGCGGCGGTGCGGTTGGATTTTCACATAAGGAGTCAAGGGTTTTGAAAATTGTGATAGGTGACTCCATGGGTAATCAATTCTATATGAGTTAGATTTTCTGAATTTCTATATTTATCACACTTATCATCCATTATCCTTGCTGTGAAATCTGGTTTTGGTAATGTTTGTGGAGAAAATGATTTTTAGGTACAAATTTGGTGTTAAATTTGGTGTTTTACATGACTATTTTATATTATGAAAAATGGGGTTGTTTTATAACTCATGTAACGGGTTTATATAAATGTTTTGGGTGTTGAAAATTCTGTTTTGGTGAATATGAGTATGCCCACGGTGTTTAAAGTGAGATTTTAAAGGGATTTTGTGTGTAAAGCATTGTTAAATTTTGTGAAGTTGTTTTATTGATATTATAAATGTTTCATTGAGTGGTGTAAGTGGTGAAACACATGTGTAGATACAGTTTTAGGTTTATTATGACCATAAATGATGTTTCTATGTGCTAATGGTTTTTTTTCATGAGATAATGGTTTGATCACAAAGGGGGAAACTCGGGTACCTAGGAGGGAAGATATGTACCAGTATGCTAGTGATCCAGATAAGATTTATCCCTATTTCACTGAGAAAAATGGATAACGAAAACACTAAATAAACAATATTGATTATTATTGGGGACCACTAGGTTATGGGTATGTTCTGTACTAGTGTCTTATGCACTAGAAATTTTTTTTCTATGACTACTTTACACCGAGGTAAGAGGTACATGGGGCCCAAGACTACCTAGTACCTAGGGTTGTTCCCAAGATTTGTGCCCATTGAATCTTGTGTATTTATCTTTGGAATAAGGTGGTTTTTTATGGAAAATACAGTAGCCTACCTGTTTTAATGGAATCTTCTCATTCATGTAAAATTAAATTTGAAAACATTTTACATTTAAAAGTTTCACTCTTTAGAAATTATTTCCACTAACTCTTGTTTATCAAAAAATGGCATTCTTTTCATCTTGTATTGTTTAATATATGGAATATATTGGTGGTATCATATTGGGATTAGGCTCAAAACGTACTTAAATATCTTGGGATTATGTATATTTGTTCATGTTTTACATAGCTAAAGGAAAGGTTTTGGGTGATGGCGGTTCGGGGTGTTAGTTCCCATTCATGGTGCGACGTTGTGGAGACAACTTGTGGGTGATGACCCCTTGTCGTCTAGAGTCATTGGAGCTATTTTGATGATATTTATTTGTGTCTTTAGACCTTTTTTATTATGTTTAGACCTATGTATTCAGTTTTGTATTTTTTCTAAATCTTGTTTGGTTTGAATTTTTTCAGATTCAGTATATCGATTGTTTTTTATGTTTTATGTATCCATATTCAGGTAAATCATTCCCAAACCAAAATATATGATACCCGATCACTTGTGATAGCCCATGGGGATAGGGAACCCCCTTTGGGACTAGTCACAGGCTAAGTTTGGTGTTAGTTTTGGTGGTGACTAGATTTGGTTCATGACATGTGGCTGGGAAAACGTTTCTCAATGAAAGACATGAGTGAAATAACCTATATACTGGGAATAAATATATATAGAGATTGATCTAATAGGTTTATTTGACTATGTCAAAAAACATATATTAGTAAAGTGATAAAAAGGTTTAGTATGGAGAACTCTAAAAAGGGATAATTTTTAGTGTTTCATGGAATGAATCTTAGGAGGATTCGATGTCCTTTTAAAGAGTTAGAAAGGATAGATAAGATTCCTTATGCATTCTCTATAGGATCTATCATGTTTGACATGTTATGTGTTCGACCTAATATATCTTATTCTCTAATCATAACGAGTATATGAAAATACAATCCTAGTTAGAGTCACTAAATTGGTGTGAAGAACATTCTTAAGTTCTCAAGAAGGAACAAGGATATGTTTTTGGTCTTTAGAGGAGAGTATGAACTTTATGTAAAGGGTTACACTGATGACAGTTTCCAATTTGACAAAGATGATTTGATGTCTCAATATATATTTTTTCCAAAATGGTAAATATATATATTAGAATACTCCTAATAAATCCACTATAGAAGACTTGAAAAAAATGGAAGAATTCCTCACTATATCTGATGTTGTGAAGGAAGTTGTTTGGATTAAGAAGTTCATTTTTGAACTTGTAGTAGTTCCTAGCATCGAGGAAGAAATTGAGTTATATTTTGAAAAAATTATGGTGTTTATTAGGTTAATAAACCCCTATCTCACTAAATAACTCCTTCAAAAGTACCATCTCAAATAGGAGATCATTGAGATGAGATATAAAAATATTTTTTGGGTGGATACAAAGTATAATATAGTTGATCTGTTGATGAAACAATTACTATAGAAATAATTTGAGGTTCACTTATAATCTCCAAGTTTAATACACATGATAAAGTTAATGTAATGGTTCTAAATGTCTCATATTATTATAATAAATACAATATACGTTTATCATTCATTAATGTGTGTTGTATTTTATTTTACATAAATGGTCATATGATAATATCACCTCAATGTGTTACTTTGAGTTTTCCCTAATCAATGATCTTAAAAGAGTATTATGGGTTATGTTACTATATTAAGATTAACGTGAATATACTATTATAACAATTACAAATATTTGTATATGAGGTATTAATAATTGACTCATGAGGTTATAAGTAGATATTTTTTACTTGTATTGACCTAGGAAATTATATCTCTTGGAATTTCATGCAATCATTGATATACTCAGGGGTGTATACTTATTATCATTCATTCTTACCTAAGGTTAGATAGATAACTAGAATGAGAAAAATTATACTTTATACCTTACTAACATAAGTCAATATATGAACTTAGAAAATATGTGGGTAGTTTGATATGTTTTTGATCATGTCATCAGTTATATCAAGATGGTATTTTTCCACTTTTATGAAAAATAAAGACATATGGTCCTTGATTGAATCAAATCAACAAAATGAATGACCATGATTAATTGAGTTACATATGATGTGTTAAAATAATTAGTTTAGGGCCATGTGATTTACTCATATGTAATATGAATGTCATATGATGTATTCATCAACTTGGTTAGTCATTTTCAGTGAATCAAGAAAGGGTGGGTTTTGGTCTATAATTGACTGACATGTTCCTTGTATAGTGGTCAATTGATGTCATGGAAAAGATATTATATAGGTATAAATATGATTTATATGATACATATTGTGGTGTAAGTTTCCATATAGAGACATGATTATGTTTTATTTATATCGCACTAGACCCCTTAGTAGCTTGAGTTGCACTGTTTCTTTTCTAGATGTCGCTCTTTTCTTATATCTATGAAATAGAGATTCTATATTTATTCTAAATTATACCAATGACCATAGGGTCACAAAGTTAGTCCATTAAATATGAATAAAATTTGGTATATTGTTTTCTTCAAAATTAAGATAAATTGATAAAATCATATCCAAAAGAGTTTGGATGGATTCACAGAGTTGTGAAGTTTTTTATAACGTTCTTACGAGATTTTAGTAAAACCTGGAGATTATTATATGTGTATTAAAATGCATGAATGCGATGAATGTACACATTCATGTGATTAATATAGTATATATATATATATATATGTATAGTATATAATATTGTATATATATAATATATAATGTATATTTAAATACATGCATATAATGCATGTTTTTTATCATTCATGCATATTTATTGTCATGAATACATTTTTATTATATTGCATATGATTCATGTTTATTAATTTTCATATGATGAATTTATAATGTATAATATATGATATATATATATTATATTAATATTCATAAAATTTATTTATGAGTTTCATGTTATGCAATGGTATGTACAACTTCTCCCAAATAGTTTCTTCAAGACATGAACCAAAGGTTGGTTAATTATAGCTCTTAATTTATTCATTGGAATGATTTAAATGAATAATTCCCAATGGATAGTAATTAATTTGATGTTTTATGAAGAATAATCAATATGTGACTGTATAATATATATGATCTCTTTTATTGGGTGAGCATGAAGTGTGTGGATGATTTTGATCTCATTTGTTTAATGTAACTAAGATCACAGGTTTCATGAAAAGTTTATATATAATTCTCAAATACATAGGTACTATTTATCTAACCCAAGAATAAAATAGAACCTATTTATCTTCCTAGGTATCCTAAAAATACAATCATGGACTCACTAGCTAGTGTTTTCCCTTAGAGGCAGGAAACATTCATTTGCTGCTTTAGTGATATTTATCAAGAATTATCTATGTGAAGAGAAGATGGATGTTTCTATAGTTATCATCTTACAAGCATTATATTTTTTATATATATATTTACATGTTTATTTTTTAAATATAGATCCACATATTTTCTGGATTATTTTCCACTACCAATAATCATAATATAATTAAAAAACCCATCATCACTTAACTCCATTGAGTTACCACCCATGCCACACTCTACATATCCTCTACCAAGACCACTATACCTTGTCCAAGATAATGCAACCACCTGAGATCCTATCTCAATCCACAAAAAAAAATTATTTGATTATAATAATTTAAAATTCATTATTCAACTTAATCCAATGAGGAGTAATATTAGAAAATCCCACTAGGAATCACCATGTCATCGAAACTGCATGGAACCTCATGAATTAATCATTATAATAACACCCATATCCTTGCTAAGAAAATTACCTATCATTCCCATTTGATTCCACCATTCTCTAGTGGAATCAATAATAAAATCCTACCTCCAATTTTCAAAAATCATATGTCTAAAAAAGAAAACAATAAATTTGAGATAAATAGAAATAAATAACATTGAATCCATCATAGAATAAACTCAATATCACACCTCTTTAATGGGGATTGAATGAGAGGATAAGGAGATGGAATGTCAGATGAAATGACCCTCCTTGATTCCCTGATCAACCAAAATCTGAAGGGGGGCTGACCCCAAAGTGATGGATGCACCCATGTTAAAAAAAATAAGGAAAATGATTGGTAATGGTGTGACCCATTTAGTGTTAGATGGTATGTCTGAGTATGATATACTCTATAATACCAAATGTAGGATCGAATATGTAATGAGATTCTCAAATACAAGAGGGGGGGGGGGGGGGTGAATTGTATACTTTAAAAAAATCCTTAAAGAAATTTTGAGTAACCAAAATTCACAACACCTCTAAGATCTATTATCTTGCTTGATTCCGGAAAAGTGATTCCGGAAATGAAACTTAACAAAAGTTTACACCAACTAAGATTCTACCTTAAAGCATATAGAATCTAACTTAATTAGAGTACAAATGTAAGGAAGTATAAGAAATTTATACTTTCCTCAACAACTAAAATACACAGAAAAAAATAAAATATTACAAGTAATAAGTAATAACTCTTTTGACCCAAAGAATAGGGTATCCAACAACCCTGGATAAAAGGTCCCTTGATTTATACTTTCAAGAAAGTATGTCTTACCCAAACCTAGGTAATCCCACAATCTGATGATCAATATCTGTCTTGCTATCCCCACAAGCCCTCAATTTGTAAGGAAATCGACACCCCTGACTTCACAACCCGAAGCCTCTGATTTCAAGAAAATAAAACCTATGCACTAAGAAAATCTATAGGAAGCAAAGTTTGAACAAGTAGTTCAAAACATTCTGCATGAAGCCTGAGAGTTTATAAGAGCCCCTCTCTCTAGAAATCACTTCACCAGCACTTTGTAAAAAGTCTTGAAAATTCATCATGAGATCTTTCAAATGAGATCCTATTTATAGGCACAGCTCCAACGGTTGGATCCCTCCTCCAAAGGTCATATTCTTCCTTGATTTTTAGAGGGACCGGTACACATGTCACTCAAACAACAGTTAGTTGATAACTGAAATCACGAAATCATTTTATAACAAAATGTGTGTAAGTATAACTAAAATCTGATATTCGGAATGTAAGTAAAATTGAAAGTTCAGAGTCTAAGAAAAAACTGAATTCGTAGTCTATAATATAAGGATATTCATATTCTGTTTTCTAGGAATTCAGAACTTGAATTTTGTAGAATTCTGGAGTCTGAATTTCAAGGAAATTCAGAGTCTGGATTCACAAGAATATGGAACCTGAACTTACAAAGTTTGGAGTCAGAGTTCATGAGAATTTGGAGTCAGAACTCATAAGAGTTCAGAGTCTATATTCAGAGAACTCAGAGTCAGAACAGAGAGAAGTTCATAACCAGAATTCATAATCAGAATTCGTAGTTGAACTTTACATAAGTTCGTAATAAGAATTTGGAGTCAAACTTCATTAATGTTTGTATCCAGAATTCAGAGTTGAACTTAATAACATTCGTATCCATAATTCAGAATTGAACTTCACGAGAGTTCATATCCGGAGTTCAGAGTTGAACTTCATGAGAGTTCGTATCCAGAATTCAGAGTTTAACTTCATGAGATTTTGTATCCAGAATTCGGAGTTGAACTTCATGAGAGTTCGTATCAAGAATTCAGAGTTGAACTTCATGAGAGTTCATAACCAGAATTCAGAGTTTTAAACAGAATGCTTCATATCTTAGTATTATATGATTCCGAGGTTTTGGTTTTAATCCGATTTTTACACTTAGAAAAAATATGATTTGAGCAAAGAAAACATGGTAAGGATAAATTTCTTTGGGGAAGGAAATTTTACATTATAGGGATAAAATATATGGTAAAATGAAATTTTCCTTAAGATAAGGTGTTTGTGATTTTCAAAACAAGAGGATTGGTAATGTCATAAAGAAAACCTTATTGACTCAACAATCTCCCCCTTACATGAAGGAATGGAAAAGTCATAAGGAAAACCTTATTGACTCAACAATATACCCCTTTTTGGAAAGCACAAAAATATTTATGAGAAAGAATATAATGGCTTAAAATAAATTTGTAGACATTGAAATTAAATCTTATCTCCCTTTGTTTATGGACAATGGTGAATACGACTAACTCCCCTTTAGGCTTTGGAACTCTAAGGATCGTATTCTAGATTTCCGGAATGATAATTTTCATTTGAATGTGGAAATATTCATAATGAGAACTCCCCCTTACTTAGGGATATTTCTTCTATACATAGAAATATTTTTCCTTCTACACTTTAGGATTCTTTTTCCTTCTCCCCTTTTGTGATTTTCAAAAAGAGTTTGAGGGAATTGAAAAAAATATAGTACCTGAAATATTAGTATAGACAACCAAACAAAACAAGCATCCGCAATTTCATTGATATTGGAAGTATTAGTTAAAGGAAAAAAATACAACAAAAGATTGGAGTGGGATTTATTTTTCTTCTTTTTCATTGGGAATTAGAATCTTCACAATGGTCTTCATCTTCTTCAGCTCTTTGTGATCCTCCTCTGCTTTCTTTTCTAATGTGTTGATCCTATCTTCCGGAGCCTTCATGGCCTCTTTCTAAGCTTTCATCAATTTGTCTTGCTTCACTAACTTTTATTTGATCTCAATCTGAAGATCCTTTTCTGTTTTCAAGCTTTGAACAATATAACTCAGATTTCCATTCAGATCCTTGACATCTTGAATCTGAGAATTTTGTTCAAGATTTAGGTTTTCCTGAAAGCTATTTGTAAGATTCTTGATTTTGGTATCTTCGGTGTCAAAAGCTTGCTTGAAATCTTATTGAAATTGATCAAGCTCTTCCAAATATACAACAATTTTCTTAGACCATCTGGTCATATTCTTGCTTGATTTTCTGTGAGCTTCATAGTTGATCAGGAAGTTATTATGTTCGGCCTCAATCCTAACACATCTGTCAATAACCATAGATACAGAGTCTGTTTTCTGATTCATGTTGTGCTGTAGAATTTGTCATCTAGAATCAATTTCTAGAAAGATCGGAATGGTGTCCACCAGCTTCTTCAGGGACTGAACAAAAAAATCATGTCCTAAGGCAGATGACTCCGAATCAGAAATTTTACTTGAGGATGGTTCTTCCTCTAACTCTACCAGCTTTCTCTTAGAGTTTCCTCCAGATTCTTTCTTCCTCAATATTTCTTTCATTGGGGTATCAACAACCACTTGTTTGCCCTTACTGATTTTCAGAATATCTTCTTCATCCGGAGATTCATGCTCACTTCCAAATAACTGTATAATTTTATCTTCATAAACTTTTTCCTTCTCAGCTCCATCTTCAACATCTTCAGGAAAAATAAAGTCTTGATTATGACTCTCTTCCTCTAAAAACTTATCCACTTCCTCTTATTCACCCTTCTCATCAGCTCCAGGAGTAACACGTTTTGAGGATTCGACTTGAGAAGTTCGGATTGACAACTTTTTGGAAGCACTTTCTTTATCATGATATTCTTCAACTTTATTGATCACATCATCAGATCCACCACTGTTCTCAGCTTCTTATACTTCTTCTACAGATTTATTTTCATTCATAATCTTCTCTTGTGATTTCATCAGAGTCATGAAATTTTTTCCTGGGGTCTCAAGCATATGGTTCTACTAGGAAAGTTCTCAGTACTAGAATTTTTTTGGCTCTAACTTCAGTGTCCTTCAAAAGATATTGGACAATCTATGCCTCAAACATCTTCTTCTTCACCTTCTTTTCCTTGGCTTGCTTTTCTAGCTCTTCAGCAGCTGATTATTTCAAGGCCTTAGCCTCAGTAGGATCCAAACCGAACTGTGGCTCCCCTGCTTTTCTATTCTTCTTATCCTCCCTCCATTTTTCTACCACCTCATCTGGGTAGGATTTCTTCTTCTTTGGTTTAGGAGGTGCGGATTGTACTTCCTTAGACTTAAGGGTTTTGTCTTCTGCTTACAGTTCCTTTAATTTCCTCTTCATTACTACTTTATTTGATTGTTCAGCCTCTTCAGCAATCTTCGGAATGACTTCTGCCTCATCCTCTAGAAGATCATAAAATTCTCCTGACTCCTTAGAGAAATAAACCTTCATTCTCTTGAGGGTATCATCACTGATCAGCATAACTTTTCAATTCCTTGCCTTGGAACTGCTGTTAATTTTGAATGATTCGAGACAACGAACTATCATCTTGGAAAGTAAGGCTGGATACCTAATAATTTGAGCTCTCAGATTCCCATTTTTTATGTTCTCTATCGTAATGAGAATGTGTCTCATGATATTGACCTTCCATAGATTTAATAAAAATTCCAGGATATACATGTCACTTTTCTTATGGGTGTCCTTATCACCCTTCCTCAGTACGATAAATCCTTGAACCCATAGTTGAGGAATCCAATTGATTGTAGATTGATGTGCAATTTTTTCTATCTTTATATCAGTAAGACCAATGCATTCCATATCCGTCACCTTGATGAAACTTCCTTGAACCTCTGGAATCTTGTGAGAGAAAAACTCAGATTCCCCTTCATAGGATAACCCCACCAAGCTAGCAACCTTGGTGTAAGAAAGTGCATATGTCTTTCCATAACTTTTGAAGGAGAATTTATCTATTCCATCTTCCTTAAAGAAAGAAACCAACTCATAAAATTCTATAAGATGATCCAGATAGACTATATCCTGAGATCGTGTCTTTGAAATGGATACACTCTCCCATCCATTGATCTTGATATTCTTGTAGATAACAGAGTCGTACTTATTGAAGAAGTTCAAATGAACTAACCTCTCCCTATAAATTTTCCACTCTGGAATCAGCTTGATAGTAGATATATCTTGAGAAGGATCTTCTGTAGAAATTTAGACGGAGCACTTATGAAGAAAGTGGAACGGTCTTTTGTAGAGGGGAAGAACTTTGACACACAAATGCTTTGAAAACCGATGTGGGACAACTACTGGGGGTCCCCTTTATATAGGCGATGGAAGTGACCTTTCAACTTCCAAATCCAATCTAACGATTGGGAAACCTTCTAATCTAATCTAACGATTGATACAATAGCCGCAAGGAAAAATTTAGTAGGATCTGATGTATTGAGGCTTAAAAAAAATTCGTATTTAAGAAAACTAGAATCCTAGAAATTTTAAGAGAAAAAGAAACTAACAACAAGTAAATTGAAATTATGAAAAACTCAAGAAAGAATCATACCTTTCGGATTTCTAGGAAGATTATTTTTACTAATAAATATTATTCCTGAAGAACTTTGGATTCCAAAAAAAACATTAATATGAAAACAATCACTACAAAAATTTCAAATCCGAAAAAATTTCCATTACAAAAATTTCAGGTATGAAGATTTTCATTATGAAAATTTCAGGTCTGAAAATTTTCATTACAAAAACTTCAGGTCCGAATATTTCTTTTAGAAGAACTTCAGGTCCAAATATTTCCTTTATGAAAACATCAGTTTTGAATATTTTCATTATGAAAACTTGAAAAAATTATTTATGAAAAATATGAAAAACTGACTACGAAAATTTTCATTACGAATTTTTTTGAAAAACTGAATTCAAAAATTTTCACTACGATTTTTTTAAAAAAAAACTTCAATAACAGATGTAATCCCCCTATGAAAAGGAGTTTATTAATATAAAAATATTGATTTAACAGGAAGTTAATCAAGGAATATTACCTTACGGTTATCATTACTAACTTCTGTTTAATGTATTCAAATCTATCGGAGGGTAAAGATTTTGTGAAAATATCAGCAAGTTGATCTTGCGTTCCGATAAATTAAAGAATGATATCTACTTTATGTGTGTGATCTCTAAGAAAGTGATGCCTAATATTTATGTGCTTTGCACGAGAGTGATGTGAAGGGTATTTATTAAGGGAAATGGAGCTTTTATTATCACAAAAAATTTGTGTTTTGGTAAAACTCAAGCCATATTCTGTGAGTGTGTGTTGCATCCATAACACTTGAGCACAACAACTTCCAGCTACTACATATTCTGCTTCAAAAGTGGAAAGTTCTACTGAGTGTTGTTTCTTGCAAGACCAAGAAACTAATGAATCTTCTAAGAAATAGCAGGTTCCAGATGTACTCTTTATATCCATTATACATCCACCAAAGTCAGAATCCGGAAATCTTTTTAAAACAATATCATTTCTAGAAGTATAAAATAGTCTTAAATCCATGGTTCCTTTTAAGTAGCGAAAAATTTTCTTCACTACCTTTAAATGAGATTCCTTAGGATTGGACTGATATCTTGTAGATAATACTGAAATCATTAATTCTGGATGACTAGGTGTCAAGTAAAGTATACTTTCTATCATACCTCTAAAAGATGTTTGATCTACTGGTTTCCCAGATTCATCAAGATCAAGTGTGTTTGAGGTACCAATGGGAGTACTTATACTTTTACTGTTGTCATATCCATACTTTTTAAGGAGATATTTAATATACTTGTATTGGGATATATAGATTCCTTCTGGTTTTTGAGAAATTTTAAAATCAAGGAAAAATGTTAACTCACCCATCATACTCATTTCAAACTCATATTTCATTAGATCTGCAAAGAAATCAGTTAAATATTGCTGAGTTGAACCAAATATAATTTCATCAACATAAATTTGAACAATCAAAAAAAATTTCTTGCCTTTCTTTATAAAAAGGGTTGGATCTGCATTTCCCTTAACATAGTTATTTTGAAGAAAAAAATCCTGTAAGTCTATCATACTAGGCTTGAGGGGAATATTTTAGTCCATACAGAGCTTTGGTAAGTCTAAAAACATGATCAGGATGTTTTGTATCTTCAAATCCTGGAGGTTGTTCAACAAAAACTTCCTCTTGAACATAACCATTAAGAAAAGCACATTTCACATCCATTTGAAAAAGTTTGAAGTTGAAGAATGATGCAAAGGTGAGTAAAATATGAATAGATTCATGTCTAGCTACTGGAGCATAGCTTTCTTCATAGTCTATTCCTTCTTGTTGATTATAGCCTTTAGTAACTAATCTAGCTTTATTTCTAACAATCATTCCATTTTCATCACACTTATTCTTGAAGACCCATTTTACTCCAATAACAAAAGTTTCATTAGGTCTTCCAACCAAGGTCCAGACTATTCCTTTAGAATTAATTTAGTTCATCTTGTATGGCTTTTATCCAATCATCATCACCTAAAGCTTCCACAATGATTTTTTGGTTCTAATTGGGAAAGGAATGAAAAATGTTCTAATTCATTTCTTAAGGAACTTCTAGTACTTATAGGTTGATTCACATCACCAATGATGCTATCACTGTGATAAATTCTTTAGAAACAGCTGATTTGGGTTTTGTAAAACCTGTTCATCAACATAGAGTAGGAAATCTTTTGGGGTAAATATTTCAGTAGTATCTTCTTGAAAATTTTCCGTATCAGAAGGATCATCTATCAAAGGTTGATAAAAAGTTTTTGAAAACACATCTGATGATGTAGGTTGGGTTTCTTTAAAAACTAAAGGATCAGTTTCATCAAATTTAACATGTACTATCTCTTCAATAGTACAAGTGTTTTTATTAAAAGCTCTATATGCCTTAGAATTTGTGGAGTAGCCTAATAAAATTCCTTCATCAGATTTTGGGCGAATTTATGAAGATTATATTTAATATTCAGAATGAATAACTTGCATCCAAAAACCTTAAAGTAGGAAAGGGTAGGTTTTCTACCATTCCATAACTCATGAGGAGTTTTATTAAGAAAAGGTCTAATCAGAATACGATTTATAGTATAACAAGCAGTAATTATAGCTTCATCCCAAAAATGTTTGGCTACAGAATACTCACTCAACATGGTTCTAGTTATCTCTTGAAGAATTCTAATTATTATTTCAACAACACCATTTTTTTGAGGTGTTCTGGGTGCTGAAAAGTTGTGAGAAATACCTTTTCTACTACAAAAAGTTTCAAAATCAGAATTTTGAAATTCTCCTCCATGATCACTATGAATAGTTTTTAATGGAAGGCTTTTCTCATTTTTCACTTTGTCTCTGAAACTTTTGAAATAAGAAAAATATTCAGACCTATTTTCTAGAAAATAGACCCACATAAATATAGTGTAATCATTAACCAAGACAAATACATAGTACTTTCCCTCAATGCTTCCAGTTTGTGTAGGACCAAAAAGATCCATATGCACTAACTGTAATGAATCTATATTTGAGACTTCACCGACTGATTTAAAACTTGATTTGTGTTTCTTGCCATATTGACAAGGGTCACAGACTTTTGAAGAATCAAATCTAAGCTCCGGTAGATCCTTAACTAGTCCAATCTTATAATGTTGCATAAGTTCCAAAGGTTACAATGTCCTAGCCTTCTATGCCATAACCAAGAATGATCTTCCATTGTACTAAGGTAAGGTAGATCTTGGCTCATAAAGTCTTCTATGTTTTGTGTGTAAACATTCTCTTTCCTATTAGAAGAAAGAATAAATTATTCCTTGGAATCGTGTACTAAGAACTCATCATTCCTAAAATTCACAAGGTAACCTTCATCACATAACTGACTTATGCTAATGAGGTTGTGCTTAAGACCATTAACAAATAAAACATTTAAAATCAAAGTTTTTCCAAGAAGAACGATGTTACCTATACCAATAATTTCTCCCTGAGCATTATCTCCGAAAGTTACTTTTCCCCCTTTCATCTTGATAATATTTTCAAAATAGTTTTTGTTACCAGTCATATGCCTGGAACATCCACTGTCCATGTACTACATATTACTGTCAGTACCTTCTCTATTTTCTTGAAAACAAAAGAGTTAGACTTTAGGAATCCAAAATTTCTTGGATCTGGAATTGTTAGACAAAAAGATTTTGGGTATCCACATTTGTTTAGAAAAATAAGCTTCCTGAAACCCAAGAGATTTAACTCTATTCAAGGAGAAATTTTTCTTCGAATCCCCACCACTTTAACATTTGGTGAAAAAATGGGATCTAGGAGGAACAAAATAGTTTTTTTGAAAACCGGTTTTTGGTGAGTATAACCTAATCCAAAAGTGTTTCCTTGAGGTTTAATTTGAGAGTACATCTTGTCAAAATTTTCCTTCCCAAAGGTAAAGTTTGAAAGAAGCTTCTTAAGAGAAAATATTTCGGATTTCAGTCTGATGACTAAATTCCTATCCTCAGGAATAATTTCATTAGAGTTAGATTTTTCCTCAAAAAATTTTATCTTTAAAATAGCATTATTAAGATCTTTAGAAAGTTCTTTCTTAATAGAATTTTCTTTCTTAAGGTCTTTAGAAAGTTTTTTCTAAAAGATCATCTTTATCTCTAAGATCTCTAGAAATATCTAAGATCTCTTTTGTAAGAATTTCATCCCTAGTATTTTCCTTCTCTAATCTCTTATAAATTTTACAATTTCTTACTTCATGTAACTTGGAAAATCTAGATAATTCTTCATATGAAGGTATTTCATCATTTTATGAAGATGAAGTATCTTCATTTGAAGTACTATTTTTGGAATAGTAATTCTTATCAAGAGATAAATTTGTTAATGCCTCGGCAGAGCATACCTTGGACATAAGACATGTATTAGGAAAAGAATTAGTAGCAATGAATCCTATATTATTCTGTATTGATGAATCATATTTAGAAGATTCATTTTCTGAAGAGTCTCCAAATCTATCACTCCAAGTATCATTAGCTTTAAGGCTTTTCTTGTGCTTTGATCTATAGAATTTCTTCTTGTTTCTTTCTGAATTCCTTTCCTTCTTTTCCTTCATTTTCAACATTGGAAAATCAGGTCTAATATGACCTGTTCTCCAACATTCATAACATGTAACTTCACCATATTTCTTATCTCTGTAGCCTTTCTTCTTGTACTTATTCTGATGATTCTTCTGAGATACAATCTTTTTCATTCTCTGAGCAAGATTAAATAATTCATTCTTAGACTTTTATGTGTCACTAGATTCTGACTGAATAATGAGTTTCTTTGTCATTGATCTAGTTATTCTTTCTGGGGTCTTGGATTTTATATGTTTAGAGGTGGTTGTAAAAGAAACTCCTCCATTCCCATTCTTTTTCTTAACATTTTCATCATCTCTCTTCATTCTGGTTTCATGCTGAAGAAGAGTTCCAAATAACTCATCTAAGGAAATCTGAGTGACTTTCCTGTTCTCATCAATAGCTATCCTCTGGGACTCCCATTCATTTGGAATGATATCTATTATCTTATCAACAAGAGCCTCATCATCCAAACCTTTTTATTATATATATTTTAATTTATTCACGATAGTCATAAACCTTTGCTGTAATTTGCTTATTGGTTCTCCATAAGGAAAGTTAAAGCTATGGTATTCCACTCTCAACATAGCTCTTCTTGTCTCTATGACTTTATATGTAACCAAATGTGTAACTTAAAGTTTCTTTCAGATATTGATTGCAGCTTCAAATTATGAAATTTGACTATAGATGTTCCTAGTCATGGAACACAATAAAGTATTTATGACTCTGAAGTTTGTTTTATATTCTGATTTCTCCTAATTCGTAAAAGTTATCAATTCCTTATCCAAAATCTTATAATCTCTAGTCAGCATTAGATAGTTATCAACTCCAGTATTTATAAAAAAATTATTCATCCTATCTCTCCAATACTCATAATCATTTCCATCAAAAACAGGAGGTCTGGTAGGATTTAGATTATCAACTGAACCAACATTTAAACCTACCATTCTTAACAAAATCTTTGGCACACAAACTTGTTAGTAGTATGTGTTTATAAACAAGAGAAAATATCATAAGCAAGAAACTAGATATTGTATCTCTAAGAAAAAATGAATCCGAACTATATGAGTCCGAAAAACAGATTCCGAAAAAGTTTGAATATGGAAAATTCAATTCCCAGAATTCTCTTCTAAATATAATTGTGAGATTAATTCAGATTGTACCGAATGCTCTGATACCAATTGTTGAATTGGTAAAAGATATGAGGTTTCCAACCTATGATACCAATTGTTAGATGGTATGTCTGAGTATGATATACTCTATAATACCAAATGTAGGATCTAATATGTAATGAGACGCTCAAATACAAGAGGGGGGGGGGGGGTGAATTGTATACTTTAAAAAAATCCTTAAGGAAATTTTGAGTAACCAATATTCAAAACACATCTATGATCTATTATCTTTCTTGATTCCAGAAAAGTGATTCCAGAAATGAAACTTAACAAAAGTTTACACCAACTAAGATTCTACCTTAAAGGGTATAGAATCTAACAAAAACAGAGTACAAGTGTAAGGAAGTATAAGAATGTTTTACTTTCCTTAACAACTAAAATACACAGCGGAAAACAAAATATTACAAGTAACAAGTAATAACTCTTTTAACCCAAAGAGGAGGTTATTCAACAACCCTAGATAAAAGGTCCATTGATTTATACTTTCAATAAAGTCTATCTTACCCAAACCTAGGAAAACCCTCAATCTGAAGATCGGTATCTGTCTTGCTATCCCCACAAGCCCTCTATTTGTAAGGAAATCAGCACCTCTGACTTCACAACCGAAAGTCTCTAATTTCAAGGAAATTGAACCTCTTCACTAAGCAAATATTCGCGAAGAAAAGTTTGAACAAGTAGTTTAAAAATTTCTTCACAAAGCCTGAGAGTTTATAAGAGCCTCTCTCTCTAGAAATCACTTCCCCAACACTTTTTCAAAAGCCTCGAAAAGTCATCATGAGCTCGTTTAAATGAGCTCCTATTTATAGGCACAGCTTCAACGGTCGGCTCCCTCCTCCAATGGTCATATTCTTCCTTAAATTTTGGAGGGACCTGTACACGTGTCACTCAAACAATGGTTAGTTGATAACTGAAAGCATGACATCGTTTCATAACAAAATGAGTGTAAGTATAACTAAAATCTGATATTAGGAATGCAAGTAAAATTAAAATTTCAGAGTCTAAGAAAAAACTGAATTCGTGGTCTATAATAAAAGGATATTCGGATTCTGTTTTGAAGGAATTCGGAACCTGCATTTTGTAGAATTCTAGTGTCTGAATTTCAAGGAAATTCAGATTCTGGATTCACAAGAATTTGGATCCTGAACTTACAAAGTTTGGAGTCAGAGTTCATGAGAATTCAGAGTCAGAAATCATAACATTTCAGAGTCTGTATTCAGAGAACTTGGAGTCATAACTTAGAGAAGTTCATAACTATAATTCATAATCAGAATTCGTAGTCAAACTTTACATAAGTTTGTAATCCAAATTCAGAGTCAATATTCATGAATGTTCGTATTCAGAATTCAGAGTTGAACTTCATAACAGTCGTATCCAGAATTCAGAATTGAACTTCATGAGAGTTCATATCTGAAGTTCAGAGTTCAACTTCATGAGAGTTCTTATCCAAAATTCAGAGTTGAACTTCATGAGAGTTCGTATCCAGAATTCAGAGTTGAACTTCATGGGAGTTCGTATCCAGAATTCAGAGTTGAACTTCATGAGAGTTCATAACCAGAATTCGGAGTTTTAAACAGAATGATTCATATCTTAGTATTATATTATTCTGAGGTTTTGGTTTCAATCCGATTTTTACACTTAGATAAATTATGATTTGATCAAAGAAAACATGGTAAGGATAAATTTACTTGGGGAAGGAAATTTTTTCTTATAGGGATAAAATATAGGGTAAAATGAAATTTTCCTTAAGATAAGGTGTTTGTGATTTTTAAAACAAGAGGAATGGTAATATCATAAGAAAAACCTTATTTACTCAACAATATCCCCCTTACATGAAGGAATGGAAAAGTCATAAGGAAAACCTTATTGACTCAACATTTGGGTCACTAGGTGAACAACCCCAATAAAAGGGTCTAACACTACTATTTTTAACATCTTGTTGTGACTGTTCCAGGAAGAGGTCTTAACATTCATCAAAACACCACCACGGCGTTACCCTTCTAGGTCGCAATTTGATATACCTTTTCTAATTGAGGCATAAACCCTCAAGGTATGGCCTCCCTACCTCATGGAGCGATGCCTCCACACTTCCATCCATGAAATAGATCACAAAAGTATGTCATGATGTGACTTAAGGGTCATGTCATGGACATTCCTTCCTCCATGAAAAATCAAAGGAAAATCATAGGGGTCCCTGGCCCATTTCATAAGGTTCATCATTGGGGAATAACCCTTATAGATCATGAAAGAATGTTCTTTTTGTTAGGGTATTTCCCTTAGAGAAAAATACCAGAAAACATTTCCACTCTATGACACCAAGTACTCATGGTGTGATCATGGCCTATCCAATGCTTGTCACAATGTGAACCCCACCGACCATATCATGAAAAGCCACTTGTAGACAAAATTAGTGAAGGGGTCACCATAATCCCACTTAAAAATTTAAACAATCACACAAAGAACTTAATTAGACTCTAACCATTTCAAAAAAACATCTCATTGGGATGTTCTAATCCTTATAATCCCGATTCGAGTCCCAATTTTCAAAATATCCCCTGGTCCAGAATACAAAAATTAAATTTACATTGAATTTTATAACTCATAATGAATAAAGTTGTTAAAAAATCCCCACCTTAACACTTTTCTTCACAAAGAATACATAATGTTCAATCTCAACCCACCTTATTAATCAATTCACAAGTAACTCTCTTTTTTCTATTCTTGAATGTCAAATGAGCTTCTGCTACACAACTCCAGACACCATGGTGCCCTATTTTCCAAAATACGAGAAACCCCCTCATCACCATCACCAAAACTGAGAAAATTTTAAATTGAGTCCATTTATACTGATACAAAAAATCATTATCATCTAATTAATCCTCAGGATTATAGTGATTCTCACCATAAGGATCTTCTTAGTAAGGCCGATTCTAGGCCAGGGTGCTCCCCTCTATAGGAATCACCCATCAAGAACACACTTCAAGTAGTCCATCAACATGATCAATATAGTTTCCACCTTACCACACCCAATTCCATGAAAAATACCAGGTAGTACTCCTCATGTCTAACTTTCTTGAAAAATCATGTTTTCACCCACCGACACTATCATTAACCAGCCCGAGTTATCCATATGTTAGATACTGAAAATGGACCAAGACATACTTGAGGTTCATTCTTGATCACCCCTAGATAAAAACCAGTGATTGGGTAACAAAATATAATTATTGGGAATTATTTTACCTGATATAAAATAGAAAATCAATAATAAAATATACACACTAGAGTAAGACACATAAATAATGGAGGATGAAACTGGAGACTAAATAATAAAAATGGAAGCATCCATACATAATAAAATGGTATAAAAATGAATAAAAATCAACTACTCATAATAATAATAGATAAAATATCCAGTATATATATATAATAAAATATAAATAAAAATAAAAATCATACTTGAAATCTCTATGTGACCCATGATGTTAGGACCCCCTCCCTCTAAATAAAATGCAATAATGGGAGAGGGATAATGACCCCTGAGTCTTGCCTACAATAGGTCCTAGGTTGGCGACTAGCACCAAGGGCATAAAAATATTCAAGAAATTAGAGGCATTTCCCATTATAATATGTTTTATTGGGATATAAGATGAATCGTCCACAAAAAATCCATGAAATAATATAAAAAGAAACCAAAACCATCCCACAATACATGTATAAATAGATCTGATATAGATAAAAGTCTCCAAAGTAAATACCCAAAATAAAATATAAAGTAATGACACAATAATTATCCAAATATCCAAGCTAGTAATGTCCAGAATAGTCCACATAATCCTCCTGGAAACAATTTTTTTATATACATAGGTTGAGCATACAAGTATACTCAGTAGAAAAACCAAAGTATCTCATGAACATATGAAAAAAATCATACTAATGCACCCATGATAAAACAACAGAACCAAATTGAACCTATACATGTATACTATCCAAACCCAAACTAACCAACACCTGTTCACCAAACAGTGAAAGTCAAGTCAAATAATATAATAAGTAGACTATCGATAAGGGTACCCCACACCACATTCCCACTGGTATGCCTCTCTCACACCCCAACATTTTATGTACTAGTGCTACCATATGTTCTATATACCACACCGCACACAAGATGGTCACAAAACATCACACCCTCAGACACCTAGGATCGCCTCCCCACAAGCATGACCACATCACATCTTATTTGAAAACACTTGGGCCACAACACGTCTACAATCATAACCAGATCAGTAGGGTATCATGAAAATGTAAGACATTAACCTTATTTCCTCTTCCTATTATGCATGATCCCCACCAAAAGCCACCCCACAAGAACAATCACATCTCAACCAAAAACACATGGGATATCACATCTATCTCAAAGACACCTAGGCTATCACAACCACAATATTATTTTTTAATAGATATTAGACCATAATAGCCTATGTAGTACCTACCTCACTTGGAAGAGAGAGCAGGAAAGAGTGGGTACCCATCCATCTGTCCACCTTACCAGATGTCTTAAAAAGCACCCACATGTGGCTCTAAGGGAATTGGAACATAGTTCTAGATTTGGGTTGTGTGAATATAGATATCACATGAAATATACAAGTATATATATAATTTCAAACACTCAAGAACAACCTATGTTTTCACAACCAAAATCTAACCAAATCAAAACACCATCACTTTTTCTACCAACACTAAATGCATAAAACTGCACAACATGCCACAAGCCCCATTTCACATTTCCATCTAATTTTATTTAATCATCCCATTCTTTTCATTATTTATAATCAACCACATTTAACCACACAACCAATTATTTAATTATTCATTAACCATTTCCAATCCATTAACAAAACCAACCAATTCCATTTCAATAATTATTAATAATTTATTTCATCACTACTTGGGCTTCTAGCACAAAGAAACCACCACATTGCCACCCAAAAAGAACAAAAAAAAAACAACCTCACCACCCCAAAATCATAGCCAAACTACCATGTCACTGCCCCAAAATCAAGTCCAAAAACCACCTCAATACCCAATAAACATGAAAAAACAACCACATATCTCCCCACACCCCATCACAACCAGACATCGCCAACCCACAAGAATAACCACACATCACAACACATCAAGATAATTTTTCAAATTTATAAGGGGATTTTATAACATTACACTGTATTTTAGGGGCACTACCACACAAGTCATAATATTGGGGAAACTATTTTATTAACCAAATATAATTGGTTAGACAATTACCATTTTAGGGTGATATCATAATAATCAAAAGAAAAGAAGTCACAACACATATATCCAGCACAAAAAAATACTTCAATGACCATACTTTTTAGTGGGTAATCATTCCCGTATAGACCACAATATCAAAATAATAACAAGTTGTAAAAACATTCGAATCAATCCCCTTTACCCTTAAAATTTCAAATTAATCAATTATTTATCTTTAATTAATTCATCATAACCATAACCCATAGATAAATAAAATAACCCCCCCCACACGATTCAAATTAAAGAAAAACTAGGTATTCCCTATCTCAAATAAGTTTTTCTGAATTTCTACACACCACAGGGAGAAGAAGAAACACCCACAAACCTAAACTAGACATGGGAAACCATATATCAACCTACACTATACCCAAAGTCCATCACAACACAACCCAAACATACAAACCAAACCAAATTTCACCACTATAGTGAAAACCTATAGAAAAAAAGAAAACCAACCATGAAATGAAGGAGAACCTACCACATATTACCAATGACGATCTACCAGAACCAATAGAACAAAGAGGGGAGAAGAGAGCTGGAAGGTCTCCTCAGGGCGCCTAGGGTTTTCCCAAAATGAGAGAAAAATAAGCCACAAAAGAATGAATAAAAATTCATCTGGAAAATAACTTAAAACCATGGATCTCATAGTTTACATGATGTTTAATCATTACATGGTTTGTAATATTTGGATTTAAAAAAGTTCCCATTTTTCACAAAAAAATCGCATCACCTCAAAGGATTTAAGAACCCGACTTATTACACATAATGAATCTATCTTACACGATGTTTACCATTTTCACGGGCTACCCATTAGCCATGTACAAGACATGAACCACCCGACTACATAGGCTATGAACCACCAATACACATCGTGCAATACATTTACATGATGCATATTTCCTAAAGAGACTCTGGTATAACTACATCCTCCAAAAAAATCTCCCATAAACTTCCCCGAACACCTCCAACCATCAAAACTATTAATGTAATGGATATGGAAGGCATAGACCGTTACATTAGATACCTCTAAAATGATTCTCGACCTTGTGAATCCAAACTGAGCCCATAAGGAAAGGGGTCCAAACAAACACCCTGTGAGATACCTCTCAAGGATCTCATAATAACTCTAACGCTACCACAAGCCAAAAATTACAAACCAAATGGACACAAAACATCTCACACAACCTCATCACCACACAGAAACAAATTGTCTCCTCTCACACAACCACACTATCACACAACCACCAAAAAATCATCTCAAACTCTACAAATCACAAACTCACAACCACTACAACAAATGGACCACACCATCCCGAATACAATAATCAAGAAATTATATCCTCTATGTCAAGATATTATCCGTTATGGGTGTCACTGACTCTCCTACAAGGGTTTAATCGCATCACAGTTAATGTATCTTGATTAGGAATCAAGTCCTCGCCTTTTTTATATGTCAGAAATTTATCACACATCATACATCCCAAAAAAGGAAAAAAACTTATCTCATAAAACATAATGATCCAAACATCACATCAAAAATAAAAAAGGGAAAAGAAAAACTAAAAAAATGTTGGGTTCTGGGAACACATCCTAATCTATCAATCCCAAGTACTCTTCTTCAAGACACCATGCCTCCACAACACATGAACAAAAGGAATGGTCCATCCACATATCACATTCTCTTGGTGATCCTGGATCTCTATTGGATACTCCACAAACATCGTGTCATCCTTGATATCCAAATATCCCTTTTCAAGGAAATGGGATTCATTGTGAAGATTCCAACAAAGATAAGAGATTTAGAAGACATAATGAATCCTCTAAAACCATGGTGGTAATGCCAAATGATATTCCACTTTTCCATCTCACCCCAATACCTCAAAGGTCCCAAAAAAAAATGGGATAAATATTACTCAATCTACCCATCCTCCACTACCCACATCGAGTGGAAACCTTAAAAAACACATGGTCTCCAACCTCAAACTCCAAGGGCCTCCTCCAATGATCTTCATAAAACTTACACTGGTCCTACACTACTTTCATCCTCTCATGAACAATCTAAAAATTCTCTATCACGATCTTCACCACATCGAGACCAAGAACTGCTACCTCTGTAACCTCCATCTAGTAAAAAGGAGAATGACATGGTCTCCCATTCAACGCCTAATTTTAATCCATGATAATGGAATAATGATATATATTGTTATAATAAAACTCAACCAAGGTAAAGTGTCTTAACCAAGATCTACCAAAGTCTAAGACACAAGCCCGTAACATATCCTATAGCATCTGGATGGTTCACTCCATTTTCTTATTTGTATAAGGGTGGAAAGTAGTGTTGATACATAACTGAGTTCCAAAAGCATGCTATAATCCTCTAGAGGCTCGCAAGGTAAAATGTACATCCTAATCTAGGAAAATGGATCTCAGAACTCCATGAAACCACATCAACTCATCCACACACCTCTTAGCCAAATTATTTACTGCGCCTAAATCCTAAATTACTAATAAGTGGTCTGATTTCATCAACCAATCCATGATCACCTAGATAACATCAAAACCTCCCTAATATTCGGTTAACCCTATGAAGAAACCATCAAGATTTCACTCAATTTCAACTTGGGAACATCTAAAGGCTACAGAAAACTAGAAGAACACGATGCTCTACATTTAATTACTGGAAAACCAAGCACTTATCCACAAACTCCACCATCTCCTATTTCATCCTGGGTCAAAAAAACTACATCCTCAAACCAGAGAATATCTTGGATATTCATGGGTGTACTTCCAAATGTGAGATATGAAACTCAGAAAAAAATCCCTTGTGCATCACTATCGGAACAAAAAACCTCCCATGAAACAAAATTGGATTTCAACTATCCTATGACCATCCCTCTAGAGCATCACCATGACCAAAATGATCACACATCACCTCTTCCTCTAAGTCTCCCCACTGATAATCCACCACTTTCTGCATCATAGAAGACAAAACCGTCATCTAAAACAAATAACCTCTCCCATTACCCACCCTTGCATCTATGTTTTAGGCTTCCAAATCCTCTATCACTCTCCAATCATCCCCAGACTTATGAACAACATATTTACATGAACTCCTACTCAACGAATTAGCCAAAAAATTCCCTTTTACTGAGGTATAGGAGGTCTCAAATTTAATCTCTCATGATCCATAGAGACCACAAAGAACTCCCCAATGAGGTAATACTAGAAAATATTCAGTGAAAAAACCACCACTGCCAACTCTAGTTCATGGGTGGCATAGTTACACTCATATAGATGTGAATTCCTACATCCATAAGAGATCAATTCCCTATATTACATCAACACAAATCCTAAACCCAGATGGTAAGAATAAAATAACACGTCAAACATCACCCTCTCCTTAGGAAAATGAATCACTGGAGCACTGATCAATTTTCCCTTTAGTTAGTCGAACACTGCCTGACACTAATCAATCCATAAAAAATCCTTATTTTTCCTGGTCAATGCTATCAATGGGGATAAAAGTTGAGATAAATCGAGTACAAAACTCTGATAATATCCTATAAGACTAAATAAACTATGAACCTCTACCACATTCTTGGGTGCTTCCAAAGGAACAACCACCTCATCCTTTGACAGGTCCAGTGACACACCATGCTCAGACACCACATGCCCAAGGAAATTCACCTCTCATGTCCAAAATCTGTAGAGACCCGAAGCTTGACGTACATAGATATTACATTACTTTTGCAGAATACTTAATACATAACAAAAACAGACACACAAGGACCGTAATAGTTTAGTGTATTTGAAAACTCAGAACTTAATCTCCTAATCGTGGTGAAAGATCTTCAACATCTCCCATAAAGATCTTACACTTTTTGTTTCCTTACCTAAAACCTTTATTTTAATCCTGGGGGAAAATAAAACATAAAAAGGGTGAGCTCAAATGCCCAGTAAGGGTATGCATGGATAAAATAAAACATACCATATAAATTTGAACTTAAAAACATGAACATAATGTTTAAACATCAAAATCTTGATCAACGAATTAAAATATGGAAGTACATAAGGCATAGATCATAATGGAACATAAATCATGATAAAATAGCATGGGAATAAAACATGTAATTGTGTCATCCATTAAGCACATGTAATGATTTCCATAGTAGTCAAGGCATTGCTGCCAATAACATCTTAGTGGACAAAGTCCCTTTCTGAATCGAGTTCACTCCTCGTTCCAGTCCTGTAATACTGAAATAGATTAACTTACTGTTCCAGCCATGTCTATCTCATGAGATATAAATCTTTACCCAATTCATTGGAGGGAGATATAGGTCCCACCCATCTCATATTGAAATCATTATTTCATGTGCCACAATATAAACATAAATCCTTCATCATAACCCAAGAATAAAATGGGTTTCATAAACATCATTCCATCATAACGTAATCCATACAAAAAAATTGGATATCATTTCATCATTAGAAAAGTGAAACCATGTAAATCATAGAGACATGAAACTTGAAACATACACATGTGAAATAATGTCATCTTAGATGAAAATGGTTTTGATAAAACACTTGAAATGAATTCTAGAGGAAAATATCCTTTTTTCTTCAAAATCATTTTCTTTTCACAAAATGTCATGAAATTTTAAAAGAAAAGGATTTTTTTGAAAATAGTCATGAAATATTTTGGAGGAAGCTTCATGAAAATAAGGCTTTATAAAACCGTAAAAATCCTTTCATTCCGTATACGTTAAAAAAACATTCTTCTCGTACTATTTTCGGAAAAGTCAAAAAGTACCTTGTAGGGTAAATAAAAGAAAGATTCCTTCCATACCTGAGGTAAAAGTCAAAATGGGTAAAAAGGAAATTAAACATACATGAATAAACTTTTATAAAATATGTAAATGGATGATAGAAATAACCCTATTAAATACTTATGAATAATAAATCTCGGATAAAAATGAGATTTTCAAAATTATCCCTTACCTTAGGTCCGATATGCTTCGTATGTATCCGAACCTCCTGTATAATGATTTAAATAATGTCATTGCCTTATTATAGAATCATATTAATTGTTATGATATCATATATGGTTCACTTATGACTTTATATTACCCGTTATTTTGTAAGTTCCATGTTAAAGTAGCGTTTTGGGTAAAATCGTTTTATTTATCGTACATGTTTGGAGTTGTTGTTCTTGATATTATTACTTATATACCGATTTACATAATTACAGAGTGTAAAACATGGTTTATATATAATATATATTCATCATATACATATATATTATATATATATAAAAAGAAAGGAAATACACCGTTTATGGAGACGGTAGGCCGTACGTACGCATGAACGCTGTTTTCATTTCCTTATTGAATTGACTGAAATTAAATAGATGACATACATATATATATACATAAATCCATTATCATTATTATTTCATATATTTAATTATTATTCATTATATATACTTTATAATCATTCTTTAATGGTTAATCATGGAAAATGAATCTCATCGCGTTCGTGGAGACGGTAGTCCGTACGTACGCATGAGCGATGATATCATTCCCATGATCGTGGAATTGTATTAAAGTGTATGTATAATATTACAGAATCAATATAAATTTAAAATAATCATATATATTCATTACTTTCACCATTATACCCATCCAAGTAAGGTGGTGGCGGAAAATAGATTACACCACGGCGTGGAGACGGTATTTCGTACGTACACACGCGCAGTGATTTCATTTTTAGTAGGATGGATAGATGGTGAAATATGGTTGTTTCATAATTATAATAACATATCAGTATATTAGTGATAATGATGTTATTAATTCATAATGAAACAACTAAAGAAGAAGAAGTGGAATAAGAAATAAAGTTGAAAGAATCGGTAATAGACATTACCTCTTCTTTGAAGCGCCTCTTTGAGACGTCCTCTTAGGGAACTAAAATTGGTCTTTGAAGAAGCCTAGGACCTCTAGGATGTTTCTATAAAAGTGTATAAGAGAAATTGGCAGGGGTTTCCTGAGCTTGAAGGCTCAAAGTGGTGTGTGGAAGAGAGGGAGGAGGTTCCCTTTTATAAGGGAGGAGAGGGGCACCTTTGGAATAACAAAAAATTTTATTTTATTATAAAGTCTTATTCGGGTTTTAATAGCTCCAAATTGATTTATGTCAAAGATAAGGTGGGTATGGGTCTAAATCCTCTAATTCAAGAGAATTTATACAAGTTTTGGTCATTATATTAACCTTAACTTTTAGTTTTAACTCTTAGTTAATTAGATTGACATTTATCATGTCACTTTGTATTTTTATATTATATAGTTAATAAACTTACCATATACATCTAAGAGACCCCCAAGTGGTTCATTAATGATACAACTATCATGATATATGTATCTTGGCCGAACCTTAGATTTTTAGGAATATAATAACAAGTAATAATATAATATTTGTTTTAAAAACAATTTTATGTCAATTTCGACACTATTTGGAAATTGATTTTTGTGAAAATCATAACAGAATGATTAGTTCGAAAAAAGTTAAATAAATAAATAATAACAAGTCATATTAACATAGAAAATTATTTTAATTCATAAAAAGCCTCAAATTACATTTATTTGGGTATTTATAACATCAATTATGTCAATATTTCATTAATAAGATAATTACTGCATCATCATTGTGTCATAAATAAATTAAATTATTTTAAGTCTAAAAATTAAAAATAAAATATAATCATGTAGGAAAGCTTTTTATATTTCTAATGAATATTTATAGTCTAATTTATCTTATGTATAACCCTATATTAAAAATGATTTAGTTATTAAACTTTGATTTTAACTATTTTAACCCTTCTTTAAATAAATTAATAATAAATGACCTAACCTAATCCAAACGGGCCAAAATGGTCATATTTTATTCCTAAGGTTGTTTTTGGCCGAATTACACTTATCCAATAGAATTAGGACATTTTTTAGGGTAATAATAATATCATTTTTACCCTTAATTACCCTATTTACTTTTAACCGTGGTAAAAAAAAGTAAAAAGTTAGTATTTACCAAAAATTATTTTCATCTCATTGAACCACATTTTAGTCCTTGATATTAACCATGTCTCTCAGATTTTTTAAATTCCACTCACAGAAGCGGTAAAATTATGTTTTATGAAAAATTTATTTTTTAACTACCACTTAGTGGTTTCACTATTCATCAAAAAATGAATGTTTCCAGAAAAATACCAAACATTAGGCCTAAGATATATTTGATATTATGAATTCAAAAATGATTTCTATTTTAAAAAATTCTAAAAATATCAGTTTCATTAATTAATTTAAAAATTAATTCCCGTCGTCAAAACAAATAGCGTGTTCTTAAGAGATAATAACTATCAAAAGATTGACAATTGTTTATGTCTGGTTTAAATGTGAAATTACATCCAATGACCAACATTTTATTAATTTGTAAAAATATATTCTAAATATAATTTAAAACAACTAAAATTAATAATTTATCAGTATTAATTATTTCGATTAAAAAAGTTTTTTTTAATTAAAATTTAGTAATTTTCACTATTCATCAGAATATGAAAGTTATCCGAAAAGTACCAAAATTTCACCCTAAGCTAATTTTGATATTCCGAATCCAAAAATAAAGTCCATTTTGAAAGATAAATTTTTTAAAATTTCAAAAAATGGTTATTACTATTCATAACAGCTAGTTCATAATAATATTATAATAATATCTCGTTTAGTGAAACTCGGTATTGCGTACTACACACGCTATCGAGGAAGGTCTAAATTGAGTGTAATGCAAGGAAAGTCAGGGATGCGTGTTGTGCAAGCTCATTTTGGTGTAGCGTACAACACAAGACATTAATGAAATTAAAAATAATATTTTTCATAAAATTCGGGGTGTTACATTCTAACCCCCTTAAAATGAATTTCGCCCTTGAAATTCATCGGGGTTATAAACAGTTTACTAATAGAAAGTTTCTTTAATAGAAACCCACATTGTAAAAAGAAATACAAAAACTTGGCTTTAAAAACTAATTTATGAAACGTAACGGTTACCCAAATTAACTCATCACTAGGTTTCCATGTAGGAGAACAAAGGTTAAAATATGGATATGGAAGAAAAATCTAACCATCAAGTTCTGATGGAGAGTGGTAGAGAACATGGCTATGAAAAATCCAACAATCACAAAGCCATAAATTTGTGACGATCTAAGGTACGATCTGATTCATCGGATATAAGAGCACTAGGACAACATTTTTTGTTTTCAAGATCATTTACCTAAAGTTGATGAAATTGGAGTTAGAAGAAATACTTTCGTGATTTTGGTATAGTCTCACCGTTGGTTGTTCTTTGGACAATTTCCACTTCATCTCTTAAAGAAATGAAGTTGATTTTGTCATTCGTGATGTGTTAGCAGATCATGTGATAAAATGATGGGTCATTCCATCTGTCACAAAAAAAGGATAGAAAAGTTATCAACAAATACATAAGTCCATCTATAGTGAGATTAATCATATATGGTTCCTAAAATGGACTTATACTTCATCTATCATACCTCTTAATAAAATAATACTAGTTTCTACTAACCAGGGACTTCCTGTAGGCCAATGGTAGGTGATAAAGGCTAGTTGCACTTCAGTTGTGGGTTCGATTCCCACAGCCTTGTCCGACGCGATGGGTTGTCGCCCGTACTACAGGTTGTCCTTTTTTTCTAAAAATAAATTATTATAACTTTCCATCAATAATATCGAAAAATTTCTAGCCTTAAACAATACTAACTTACGTCTAACATAATTCATTCCAATCTTTAGGCTTATCCAAAATACTACTATCAAATCTCATATTATAGTGAAAACGATTACCAAAGAGTTCATCGTTGATCCCCATATATCATGAGATATGTCTTGTTGGTCACATTCCAAACATTCGAACGCCTTAATCATGTATTCTCTTGAAAAATGAATACCCATTGAATCTTAGTGAAAACATGAGTGCTGCTAAAAGTTAACTCTTTCCACATACCAAAATCCAAAACTTCTATATACTCAAACCATGATATAACCTTCTCCTTATATCAGTCATGAGCTCATGCATACTATCAAACATTTAATTTTCTCCTTATCCCTTCATTATGCGCATATCATCTACTTTCCAAAAATATCTAAATAACCTTTCATGGTTACTGGTACCATTCATCATACACTTTCAAAACATAAGGAAAGGCAACAGTGTAACAATCCCTAGATGTCTCTTTATTCCATAGTACCATGAGATTACTTATACAACCTTACACTTGACAAACATGTAATCATTCCACTACCTTCTTAATCCATTGACCGAGATTCAACAATTCTTTCATCTCACATATCATTTGTAGTCTCTTCATCATCATCAACATAAATACTACCCATACAAACATACTGATTCTCTTCATGAGACTTTCCCTTAGGTAATTGGTTTGCATAATGCCCATAAATTCCACATTTAAAACATTTAAACATTGTTGATGTCATACCAATACTATTATCCTCATCCCTGGTGTTAACTGATCCTTTTCCTTTGCACTTACTGGCTTTGAGCCCTTCTTTTCCACACCCAAAGCATCTTCTATTTCCTTTGAAACATTCTCTTTTATGTCTCTTCCCACATGATTTACATAGGGGAAATTGAACTTTCTTTCCTCTATGATCATCATGAAACTCCATCTTTCTCTTATTAGCGGAGTCAGGAAACTTACCAAATTTGAGTTTATTGATCATATTATGAGATTGATGATTCGGAATAATAATGATGTTTGGACTTCCAAATCCCATTTCATTTGGTTTCTCATGAAGAATATCATTCCATTGTCCATTATATCCTCTATTATCGTGAATCATCTTGTTTCCAGCCATTTTCTAAAATCCAAAAAGAATAGTGTGAGAGGCAAAAATCATAATAAAGGGGGAGTAACTTCAATATCTAACATCTTAGGTTTAATTATAAGATCGTTACTATAATTCTAGGACTATAACCTATAATTATACTTAACATTAGGGACATCCCTAGACATACCTTAGAAATATCTATAGGGATCTCACTAAAGTTCTCACATCCTAGTTTCAAAAGGTTGACTAAACCTTTCCTCTGATACCAACTGTAGAGACCCGAAGCTTGACGTACATATTAACTTACTGTTCCATCCATGTCTATCTCATGAGATATAAATCTTTACCCAATTCATTGGAGGGAGATATAGGTCCCACCCATCTCATATTGAAATCATTCTTTCGTGTGCCACAATATAAACATAAATCATTCATCATAACCCAAGAATAAAATGGGTTTCATAAACATCATTCCATCATAAGGTAATCCATACAAAAAATTGGATATCATTTAATCATTAGAAAAGTGAAACCATGTAAATCATAGATACATGATACTTGAAACATACACATGTTAAATAATGTCATCTTAGATGAAAATGGTTTTGATAAAACACTTGAAATGAATTCTGGAGGAAAATATCCTTTTTTCTTCAAAATCATTTTCTTTTCACAAAATGTCTTGAAATTTTAAAAGAAAAGGATTTTGTTTAAAATAGTCATGAAATATTTTGGAGGAAGCTTCATGAAAATAAGGCTTTATAAAACCGTAAAAATCCTTTCATAACGTATACGTTAAAAAAACATTCTTCTCGTACTATTGTCAAAAAAGTCAAAAAGTACCTTGTAGGGTAAATAAAAGAAAGATTCCATCCATACCATGGGGTAAAAGTCAAAATGGGTAAAAAGGAAATTAAAAATACATGAATACACTTTTATAAAACATGTAAATGGATGATATCAATAACCCCAGTAAATACTTACGAATAAACAATCTCGGATAAAAATGAGATTTGCAAAATTATCCCTTACCTTAGGTCCGATATGCTTCGTATGTTTCTGAACCTCCTGTATAATGATTTAAATAATGCCATTGACTTATTATAGAATCATATTCATTGTTATGATATCATATATGGTTCACTTATGACTTTATATTACCCATTCTTTTGTAAGTTCCATGTTAAAGTAGCGTTTTGGGTAAAATCGTTTTATTTATCGTACATGTTTGGACTTGTTGTTCTTGATATTATTACTTATATCCTGATTTAAATAATTCCAGAGTGTAAAACATGATTTATATATAATATATATTCATCATATACATATGTATTATAGATCTATAAAAAGAAAGGAAATACACTGTTCAGGGAGATAGTAGGCCGTACGTACGCATGAACGCTGTTTTCGTTTCCTTATTGAATTGACTGAAATTAAATAGATGAAATACATATATATATAAATAAATCAAGTAGAATTATTATGTAATATATTTAATTATTATTCATTATATATTCTTTATAATCATTCCTGAATGGTTAATCATGGAAAATGAATCTCATCGCGTTTGTGGAGACGGTAGTCTGTACGTACGCACGAGTGATGATAACATTCCCATGATCGTGGAATTGTATTATAGTGTATGTATAATATTACAGAATAAATATCACTTTAAAATAATCATATATATTAATTACTTTCACCATTATACCCATCCAAGTAAGGTGTTGATGGAAAATAGATTACACCACAGCGTGGAGACGGTATTCCGTACGTACGCACGCACGGTGATTTCGTTTTCCGTAGGATGGATAGATGGTGAAATATGCTTGTTTCATACTTATAATAACATATCAGTATATTAGTGATACTGATGTTATTAGTTCATAACGAAACAACTAAATAAGAAGAAGTGGAAGAAGAAATAAAGTTGAAAGAATCGGTAACGAACATTACCTCTTCTTTGAAGCGCCTCTTTGAGACCTCCTATTAGGGAACTAAAATTGGTCTTTGAAGAAGACCAGTACCTCTAGGATGTTTCTAGGGAAGTGGAGAAGATAAATTGTTTGGGGTTTGATGAGCTTGAAGGCTCAATGTGGTGTGATGAAGAGAGGGAGGAGGTGCCCTTTTATAAGGGAGGAGAGGGGCACCTTTGGAATAAAAAAAATATTATTTTATTACAAAGTCATATTCCATTTTTAATAGCTACAAATTGATTTATTTAGAAGATAAGGTGGGTATGGGTCGAAATCATCTCATCCAATAGAATTTATACAAGTTTAGGTCATTATATTAACCTTAACGTTTAGTTTTAACTCTTAGTTAATTAGATTGACATTTACCATGTCACTTTGTATTTTTATATTATATAGTTAATAAACTTACCATATACATCCAAGAGACCCACAAGTAGTCCATTAATTATAAACCTATCATGATATAAGTATCTTGGACGAACCATATATTTTTAGGAATATAATAACAATTAATAATATAATATTTGTTTTAAAAACTATTTTATGTCAATTTTGACACTATTTGGTAATTGATTTTTGTGAAAATCATAACAGAATTATTATTTCGAAAAAAGTTTATTAAATCAATAATAACATGTAATATTTACATATAAAATTATTGGAATTAATAAAAAGTCTCAAATTACATTTATTTGGGTATTTATAACATCAATTATGTCAATATTTTATTAATAAGATAATTACTGCATCATCATTGTGTCATAAATAAATTGAATTATTTTAAGTCAAAAAATTACAAATAAAATACCATTATGTAGGAAATATTTCTATCTTTCTAATTAATATTTATATTTGAATTTATCTTATGTATAACCCTATATCAAAAATTATTTAGTGATTAAACTTTGATTTTAACTATTTTAACCCTTCTTTAAAAAAATTAATAACAAATGTCCTAATCTAATCCAAGTGGGCCTAAATGGTCATATTTTATTCCTAAGGTTGTTTTTGGCCGAATTACACTTATTAAATACAATTAGGACATGTGTTAGGGTAATAATAATATCATTTTTACCCTTAATTAACCTATTTACTTTTAACCGTGGTAAAAAAAAGTAAAAAGTTACTATTCAAAAAAAATTATTTTCATCTCATTGAGCCACATTTTATTCCTTGATATTAACCGTGTCTCTCGGATTTTTAAAATTCCACTCACAGAAGTGGTAAAATTAAGTTTTATAAAAAAATCATTTTTTTTAACTACCACTTAGTGGTTTCACTATTCATCAAAAAATGAAAGTTTCCAGAAAAATACCAAAAATTAGGCCTATGCTATATTTGATATTATGAATTCAAAAATGATGTCTATTTTACCAAATTAAAAACATATCAGTTGCATTAATTAATTTAAAAATTAATTCCCGTCGTTAAAAAAAAATATCGTGTTCTTAAGAGATAATAACTATTAAAAGATTGACACTTGTTTATGTCTGGTTTAAATGTGAAATTACATACAATGACCAACATTGTATTAAGTTTTAAAAATATATTCTAAATATACTTTAAAACCACTCAAATTAATAATTTATCACTATAAATTATTTTGATTAAAAAAGTTATTTTTAATTAAAATTTAGTAATTTTCATTATTCGTCAGAATATGAAAGTTATCCGAAAAGTACCAAAATTTCACCCTAAGCTAATTTTGATATTTCGAATCTAAAAATGAAGTCCATTTTGAAAGATAAAATTTATAAAATTTCAAAAAATGGGTATTACTATTCATAACGTCTAGTTCATAATAATATTATAATAATATCTCGTTTAGTGAAACTCAGTATTGCGTACTACACACGCTATCGAGGAAGGTCGCGATTGCGTGTATTGCAAGGCAAGTCAGGGATGCGTGTTGTGCAAGATCCTTTTGGTGTAGTGTACAACACAAGACATTAATGAAATTAAAAAGAATATTTTTCATAAAATCTCGGGGTGTTACAAAATCTACACTTAGAAAACCTTCCATAAATATGGTGGTTGAAAAGAATGAGTAAAATACCTTTGAAATATTTTTCATGCTCCTACTCTGACTTCTATCAAGATATCATCAATGAATATGATGACGAACCCGTCTAGGAAAACTTGAAATATAGAGTTCATAATCTCCATGAACATAGATGATATGTTTTTAACACTGAATGGAATGACTATAAACTCGAAGTATCCATACCTGCATATAAAAGTAGTATATGGGATATCTACCTCCTTTACCCTCAACTAGCGATATCCAAACTGTAGATTGATCTTAGAAAAACAACTCTCCCCTATCAGATGGTCAAAAAGGTTATCTATCCTTGGAATAGGGTAAAAATTATTTTCCATCACCTGATTCAACCTTCAATAATCTATACATAACCTTTGACTACCATCCTACTTCTTAGAGAATAACACTGAAGCACCCCACAATGACACACTGGGCCAGATAAAACCCTTCTTCATAAGATCATCCAACTAAATCCTCAACTCTATCAACTAAGAAGGTGCCATTTGATATGGATCCATCGAAATCAAAGAAAAAACAAGTTGCAAGTCTATTCCAAACCCAAAATTATGTCAAGAGGGTAACATCACAACCTCCTTTGGGAAAAAATACAAGAACTCCTAAATGACCCTAGGGACCCACACTATCCCACAATCCACTAATTCCATCAAAAACTCATCCATAAAAGAAATAAGGGGCTCCACATGCTAACTGATCACTTGACAATCCCTCTCACTAACGAAAACCATACACTAACCATCTACACCTGATAAAATGACTCTCCTATAGAAGTAGTTGATAACATCACACATGGAATAAAAATAGTTGATGCATAGTATAACATCGTATGGCTACACCTGTATCAAGAAAATATCCCCCTGGGACTGATGTGGCCCCATCATTAGTCTACACACCTGAAACACATCAAACAAGTTGGTTCGGCCTTCTACATGCATAATTATCACCAAGGGATGAAAATAATCTCTACATATTATATTAGATCATGGCCTTGAGCAGGTGAAATAGAGGAGTGCAAAGCTCCTGAATCAAAAATTTACAAAAAGGGTACTAAACAAACTGATCATACCTCTAACGATCACTATACCTTATGGAACTGCCACCTCTACTACATGTAATTGACCACACCCATCTTCTCAACCTCCCTAAGTTCAGTAGAATGTAATTTTATTAATATTTATTTTTTAATTCACTTTATTTATTTTATCCTTATTGAGTCAACCTAATTAAAACAAGAACATAAGTCATCATGATGTATGTACCTTTCTTATGTCTCTATCCTACAAGAAGGTCCACCTCACTTGGTTGTTCAATAATCTCAGAGTCCATGCACTAGATTAAGGGGCCCCTAAAATATCATGTCCTTGTTAGTATACTTGGCCAATGTCATGCAACATGGTCAACTGGAACAATTTCCATACCCACCCATGAAATGCTCATTGTTCCTAAATCCAAACTCCATCCTATATATCAACCATAACCATTGATACCAATATGTAATGACCCCCTCCCTCTAAAGATAACACAATGATGGGATAGGGATAATGACCCCCGAGTCTCACCTCTAACAGGCCCTGGGTTGGATAATAGCACTGAGGGTATAAAAATATCATGAAATGGGAGGCATTACACTCTATAATAATATAAGATTAGAAGATAAGATGAATCATCCCTAAAAAACTCCAATAATTAATATAAAAATAAACCAAAACTATCCCAAAATACATGTATAAATAGAACTGATATAGGTAAAAGTATCCAAATTAAATACCAAAAAAAAAAGCTAAAGCAGTGATACAACAACTATCCAAATATCTGAGCTAGTAATGTCCATCACGGTGCATGTAATCCTTTTGGAAACCTAAAAATAGTTTATATATGTAGGGTCAAAATACAAGTATACTTAGTAGGAAAACCAAAGTCTCTCATGTACATGTGAAAGAATCATACTAATACACCCATGATCAAACAACATAACCAAACAAAAACTATACGGGTATACTAACCAAACATGACCTCACCAAGGAATGCTAACCATATATCACAAGTCAAGTAATATAATATAACATTAAGCATTTCGATAAGGGTACCCCACACCACTTTCCCACTGTTAGGAAACTATCACACTCCAACATTGTATGTCTGGGTGCTACCATCTCTTATGTATACCACACTGCCCCACAAGCACAATCACAACACATCACGCCCGTAGAAACCTGGGCTTTCCACCCCATAAGCACGACCACATCACATATCGCTTGAAAACACCTGGACCAAAACACATCCATAATAATAACTAGAGTAGTAAGAAACCATAAAAATGTAGAACATCAACCCAATTCCCTCCTACCATGCATGATACCCACTAGACGACGACCCACAAGCACATTTATATAACATCTCATCCAGAAACACCTAGGAAACCACCCCAAAAGAACGGTCACATCTCACATGAAAACACCTTGGATATCACATCTCACCCAAAGAAACCTAGGCTATCACAACCACAATCTAATTCACTAAGATACCTCTATCCATCATAACCCATGTAATACCTACATCATCTAGAAGAGATAGAGGGAAAGAGTGGGTATCTAGCTATCCATCCTCCCCACTGGATGTTAGGAAAAATACCTCTTGCATGACTATGTGAATATTGACTCATAGTGCATGATTTGGGTGGGGTACGTATAGAATTCAAAAGTAATATAAAAGTATATACATAATATCAAACACTCCATCCCAACCTATGGGTTCACAACTAAAAGATAAATAACCCACAACACATTCACTATTACTGCCACATTCAAATGAATAACACCGAAAAACAATCCACAAGACCCATTTCACATTTCCAACCAATTTCATTTAATTAACCCATTATTTTCATTATTTTGAATCAACCACATTTAACCAAAAAACCCATCATTTAATTATTCATTAACCATTTATAACTCATTAACCAAACCAGCCAATGTAATTTCAATCATTATTGATCACTTATTCCATATCTACTCGAGAATATAGAAAAAATAAACCACCACTTAAATTCCCCAAAATCATGGCCAAACAAACCACCTCACCACCCCCAAAATAATGAAAAAATAGCCACCTCACCACCCTAAAATCATGTCCAACAAACCACCTCACCACCCCAAAAGAACATCCAAACAACCACATATCACCCCACACCCCATGAAAACTACACATCACCTACCCATAATAATTTACCCACATCACAACAAATCAAGATCATTTTACAAATTTATAAAGTACTATTATCACATTTCAATTTATTTTAGGGGAATTATCACACAAGTTGTAATTTTTAGGGAACTATTTTCTTAACCAAATATAAGTGGTTATCCAATTTCTATTTTAGTATAATACCATAATAATTATAAAATAATATGAAACAAAAAAATATCTTGTGAAAAAAAATCCCTCAATGGAAATAATCTTCAACGGGGAATTAAGCCTGTATAATATACAATATCATAATAATAAGCTGCAAAAACATGCGAATCAAACCCTTTTCCCCTTTAAATTTTAAATTAACCAATTATTTATCTTTAATTAAGTTATAAAAACTATAACCCATATATAAAATAAATCAATCCCCTTTCTCATGATACACAATAAAGATAAATTATAGACCCCCTACCTCAAATAATTTTTTCCGACTCGCTACACACTGCAAGGTGAAGAAGAAACACCTGTAAACCCCAACTAAACACTAGAAACCACAAATCAACCTACACCACACCCAAATAAAATCAAAATGAAACCCAAAAATATAACCCAAACCAAACCAAAAAACTTTAGATCAACCCTATAGAAGAATGAAAAAAAAACCAACCAAGAAAGGGAGGAGAACCTACCACGGATTTCCAATGATTTTTTTACTAAAAACAATGGAAAAAAGAGGGAGTAAGAGGGACAAAAGGTATCTTTATGGCATCTAATCTTTTCTAAAAATTAGAGGAAGAAGAATCAAAGGACAATTGAATGAAAATTAAGCTGGAAATGAACCTAAAACCCAATATCCAGTTGGTTACATGATGTGTATCTGTTACACATTGTGAATCCTTGGGTTTTGGAAAATTCACAGCTTTCATAAAAAAACACATCCCCTCAACAGATTTAAATACCAAATTTATCACAATTCATGAATCACTATTACACAATGTATACCCTTTTAATGGGATACTCCTTATCCACATACATTTCATGAACCACCTAGTTTCACAACCTGTGAACCACCATTTCATGTCATGTAATACATTTATACAATGTTTATTTCTTATACCAACTCTACTATAACTCCATCCTCCACAAAAAACTCATGGAAGCTCCCCCAAACACCTCCAAAAACCAAAACTAGCAAAGTAATGGACCTAGAAGTTACAAACCATTAAATGTTATCACACTTCACTTCCCATGCCAAATATCCCTCACAACCCACATCCAAAATTATATGAATCTAAATCTGACGCACCTAAAAAAAAAGTGTTTCATAAATAGACTGGTGTATACAAGGTTTGAGGGAAACCGAACCTGGTAGGTGAACACTATAGAGTTTTTTCAATTCTCACAAAAGATAGTTCATTTTATGCTAGTATTGAAATTATAATTGAAAAAAAATAATCAATAACTATATAAAATAAAAATCTGACTCATCTATTTCACAAAAATGATTTTATTTAGCTTAAATGAAAACAATATTTTATTTTTTCCCTAAAACTCAACCCCTTCTAAAAAATGCATCCCCCTTATTTTAAAATAAAGAATGTTAGAGTCAAATTTTTTTTAAACATTCTTAAAACACTGATAGAGGAATATTACTAGAAGCCATAAAACATGGTAAAAAACCCAAATTTCATTGTTTAAAACTTTTACCAAAAAATCATTTCAAAAACACATCATTTATTACAAATACTCTTTCCAAAACATTTTCAAAAACTAATTTGAAAGTGAATAAAGTCACTACCCAAACAAGAGTAGGAAAACATGGCACCTAGAATAAACCAAACAAGACAAAGAATCCAAATAGAGAATAAAGGTACTGTAATCCAATCAATAATAAGGAATATAAACAAGTAATAATCACTAGAATCCCCAATATATCCTATAAATGATATCAAAGCATCTTGGGAAACCACTTAAGAATTAATTACAATGGTCTAAACTAGTGACATGATCCCTATGTCACCATTATTGAATATGTCTTATTCCTGGAAGTCAAATTATACTATCTAGAAATAAACATCCCTAGAGATCCTTTTCTCCCATAGGGAAAAAGGTTTCTAGCTCAGAAGGCCCTCTACCCCTTCTAGCCAAACCATCCTAGAATAGCTGAACTTCACTCCCTAGTCAGTATACTATCTATACTAGGGTTTACACTTATATATACCTCTACATATTCTACAAGGTCACCCATGAAAAACATAAAATTGAGGCGAGTATTCACATGAATCAATATATCTAAACAAAAAATCACATCTCACCCCATACCCTCATAATCAACAAACCCTTCACAATTTATTAATAACACATAAAGGATACAACATTCCCTTCATGCTCCACTCCATATCAATGATATAATAAATAACCCCACAAGGACATACGATAAAAAATGGGACCACTAGGGTCTCATATTCACTCACACCATTTAGAAATCACCCAAAGTTACAAACATGCCTTTATCACAATATTTTTGGAATGCCAAGTCTTCTCAATTATTTGAAGTACCACACCTAACTATTCTTTAAAATCAAGATATTTAAATATATTTGTGAAATATTTCTCTAATTCAATTTACCCAAAACCATTGGAAAGAAAAATTTCTAGAATCAAATAATTTTCATTAAAAACCCCAAAATCCTAGAATACCTATTCCAATTTAATTCACAACCCAAATAGGGTCAAAAATATTTAAAATAAGACATAATGAATTTAACATGCCTATCTCAACAATTTTAAATCATTTAATATTTTAAAACACTATTTGAATTCCCAAGAAAAATATCCAAAAGTTTAAAACCCCCTCTTCACATTGTAATTAGATACCCAAATGGGGTTAAATCACCACAAATTCCACATTTTATTTAAATCCAATATTTAATTTTTTTTTAAAAATACTTGGAATTTTAAGAACCACTTAAAATGACAAGTAAAAAACTTTTTCCAAGTGGAAAATCAACTTGAACACCTTTCAAAAATAAAAAAACCCATCCCACATGGATTAAATTTATCAAATATTGTATTTTAAACCATAAATAAACTCAATGTATTGTCAATTTATAGAAATCCATAATAAAAAACACCTAGGTTCAATGATAACCAAGTCAAAATTCGTTTCTTATGATGAAGAGCACTCCAATAAGCCTCAAGGGATCCTCTTTATTCCTTAAATAATAATACCCCCTTGAATAACCCATCCAAAATCCCTAATCTATGCCTATATTTACCTAAGGCTATGGGAGAGGGAAAAATAAAAGGTAAAGGGTAGAGGGGAGTAAGTGGAAGGAAACCAAGGTAAATTAGTGTAATGTCCCGGACCTGGCCAGCCACCTGAACAGTGCCGAACGGGTCAGGTGTCACTACCTTAGGCGCACCTCCCCGAACGCCAAAGGCTTCCGACTAGCAGCGAGGGTCTATTAGGTATAGTGGGGAGGATATACCCTCTTGGAGGATCATAATAAGGGTACTGGTCCAAGTATAATAGTAAGGATGCTGCAGAAAGAAAGACTCATCAGACGCGAACCAGACCCGCAGAGCGGAAGCATAATCAATATAGGTAAACAACGGAAGCAGTAAATATAACAATATCAGCGGAAAGAAACACAACAGCATGCTAATAACATGTAACTACAACTGCACAGTAAAACATGCATCTAGAGCAGGTTATACACAACTGAATATAAAAGGGAGCCAATGGATAACCAACAGTAGATACAACAAGTAAGCATGCCGATACAGAAAAGTAAACAAAACAAAGCAAACCAACTAGGCATGAACTCAAGATCCATACCATCTACATGAAACAACTAAAGCAACCCATCTCCTGAAGATGGCCTCTTTCATACACGTAAATCCATAAAGTCTACACGCGTCCCGAAGGGCCCGTGTAGGGTGTGTGACAAATCTCATTAGGATACCACCCAACGGTGCATACCAAATATAAGTGTTTAAGTAGTCATGAATTTACAAAGAAAAGCAGTAATTAGTACAATGCAAAAATAAACACAAACTCCACTGGTGCTCAACAGCCACCATGGAGCATAACCTGCTTCAGCCAATGCCAGAATCTCTGTCGTGTAACCTGGAACCACGTGCCACCTGACACCTCGTGTCTCAAGTACCGACGTCCTGAAGGAACACCCAAAAATAGTAACCCAGAACCATGTTCCTCCTGACACCTCATGTCTCAAGTACCGACGTCCCGAAGGCACGCCCAAAAATAGTAACCTGGCACCATGTGCCTCCTGACACCTCGTTTCTCAAGTACTGATGTCCCGAAGGCATGCCCAAAAATAGTAACCCGACACCATGTGCCTCCTAACACCTCGTGTCTCAAGTACCGACTTCTCGAAGGCATGCCCATTCCCTGAAGGCTCCTCACCTCCCCTATAAATTTCTACAGCAAGAACCCCCAACCAAAATACCTAACCGCAACTATGGGGGCCTCTACCCACACGAGTGGTCAAAACCACCTCATCATGGAGTATCTCTGTGTTCACACTACTCAATGTCCCGGTGAACGGTAATCACCCAAAATAGTCTTAATCCACCAACACATTTGACACCTTGTGTCCCTGTGACCATGTCGCTCAAGTCCGATGGCATCGCCACCCTAGTAACCCGGTCCATTCCCAACCAGACAGTCATACTACCTCAAGCCGACGTCCATGACGCCCAATCCCATGGTCAAAACCACCCAAAGTATCCCAGGCAAAGCCCCAACCTGTGATCAGCATCACTCAAGAATAACCGGGCCAATCCCAATACAACCCAAAGGGTCCAGCAGATGCAATTCAACAATTGCATATATAACATATGTAAACAAAAAACACAACCAGGCAAAACAAACTAACAGTTGCATTGCACTATGCAAGGTGTTGTCCCATACCAACACTGAGGTCTTAAATGCCTCTAATAATTTATAACAAGCTTTAAAAAATTAAACTAAACAGTTTATAACATTCATATTTTGATTAAAACCATTTTGGCGCTCCCCAGCCAAAATGCCCCGATGAGAAACGACCCCTCACCCGGCCCTGCTCACGCAAACTGGTAACCGGGCATACCCAAAAGAATCCTAGAGGTCCCATAAGCAATACAATATGAAAAAGAAGATAAAACAGGTCCCTCTCAAAATACCTGAAAACACAGCGAAGGCCGCGTCACCCAAACAATTGCGAAAACACAAAATGAAGTATGCACCACCAACCTGAGACTCGCACGATGCTACTCCTCTGGTAACATCCACCATTTTGGTCTACAACACGGTAATTTTACAAAAGATTCAAACCCGATCAAACTCATATAACTCATTCTAGAATGAAAATCAAACAAAATGGCCAAAGAGGAATCAAGGCCTTACCGAGGGGGTTCCAACGCATCCAAACGAGATCAGATCGGAGTTCGGACGAAGAACCGGGAAGCAAATGAAGATCCGACCGACTTGGTTCGCTAAACTCGGCCAAAATAATGAGGTTCTGCCTCAATACGAGGATACTGCCCATTTTAAGAAAAAAAGAAAGTACACGACGTGTACTTTGGGACTACATTCCATGTATGGTTCATTTAACTGTTCATAAGATGGAAAGATTCCACCGACTTACTTTCCATACGTACCGACATGATTACACAGTGTGTACCTAGGGGTACAAGTCATGTACGTGGTTCCTCTTACCTACCTCGCCGAATTTCCCACACACCATGCATATTCCTCATACACGACCAGACTACATGGCGTGTCCAATGGGGACACATCGTGTTCCTAGTTCACCCAGCCAACGACACACGCCATGTATGGCTTCACACGATCGGGGGTATACATGGCGTGTTCAAACCTACATGACATGTAGTAAGAAATTTCTACACGGTCACCACACGACATGTACTCGGCGAGTACACGGCCGGTCACTCGCCTACACATACACGGCGTGTACTTAAGGTACACAACGTGTAGTCTGGAAATTTCCAGAAACTTCCCATTTAATCCAGTTTCCTCAGAAACCTGTCAAAAAATTAAACAGTGTTGGGATTTTGACCCGTTCAAAAAACCCAGGTTCATACAAACTCCCCACCTTAATGTAGCTCATCCCCGATCCACCAAACAAAACTCGGAGATGGCACCAAACATGCCCATCCCAGTTAAACAACCTGAACTACCCCGGCCCCAAGTTTCTGGCTAAATTCCTCAAGGAGCTCCCCACCTTAGGAATTGCTTACTCAGTCTCAACCAACAAAATTTAAAGCAAACAAGGTTTGCTAACCTGTTTTCCAGACGCATAGTCCTCCCGTGACGCATTGTCACCCTTGTACCTCGTTGGTGCTCCTGTGTCGCTACCGATACCCAACGTAACCCGCACCGCATCGGTGTCCGCCTCCACGAGGTCCTGGTGCCTAGAACCTCAAGTAACCCGCATCAATGATGCCTCGATGCCCACGACACCTCAAATAACCCTCATCAACGATGTCCTGATGCCCACGACACCTCAAGTAACCCACATCCACGATGCCCACGACACCTCATACATATATATCAATATATTCTACGCAGATAAGGAAAGCAGTAAAAGGCAGTGCATAACAACTACACTTACCCCCCCTCACCGCAACCCATGGCCCACGGCATCCCAGCCTCATGGCCTCCTTACCCACTCAACAGAGCCAAGTAGTAAAGTACCTCGGGCCATGCCTTTTCCAACAACTCGCATTGCCTCAAACTGACGACCGAGTCTCCCAATCCTGACAGTTACACTGCCTCAACCATAGTACCTACCTGCTCTCATAAGAGTCCGACCCAAATATCCCACATCATGCAATTCTACAAAATATAAAGAATGGCATACTCATTTGCATAACTAGCAGTTCTAATAAGAATTTCACCAATTCACATTTAAAGTATATAAAGAATGGCATTTGATATTTCATTCACATGGCATTATCACTTCACAAAGCATACATGCAATTATGAAATTGAAATACCCTAAAATGTGTCTATCAAAATCCAAGAAACCCAGCCTTGTCATACCGGGCCAAGGTCCAATTCTCCCTTACCATACCGGGTCAAGGTTCACATATCAAAATCAACAACATTACACATCATGTGATCCACCGAGGTGGAAATCATATCAACTGTAATCTGAGAAAAAGAAAATGGCAATTCCCACCCGTGGCAACGAGGCCCATCCCTCATACCTGGGGCTTCAGGCACCCAAGCACAAGCTAGAAACCCAGTCCCTGTAACAAACAATCTCCAGTCTACCATATCCCCAAATAGTAAAAACAGTAGAAAGAAATGACAAGCCTCAAACTCATTAGTAGCTAGTAAAATGCTGCTACTAAATCCCTGTCAAGAACTCCTCTGATACCACTTTGTAACGTCCTGGACCCGACCAGCCACCCGAACAGTGCCGAACGGGTTGGGTGTCACTACCTTAGGAGAACCTCCCCGAATGCCAAAGGATTTTGACTAGAAGCGAGGGTCTATTAGGTATAGTGGGGAGGATATACCCTCTCGGAGGATCATAATAAGGGTACTGGTCCAAGTATAACAGTAAAGATGCAGTAGAAAGAAAGACTCAATAGACTCGAACCAGACCCGCGAGCGGAAGCATAAACAATATAGATAAACAGCGGAAGTAGTAAATATAACAACAACAGCGGAAATAAATACACCATCATGCTAATAACATGTAACTACAACTGCATAGGAAAACATGCGTCCAGAGAAGGTCATACACAACTTAATATAAAAGGGAACCAATGGCTAACCAACATAAGCTACAACAAGTAAGCATGCCGATACCGAAAAGTAAAAAAAACAAAGAAACCTAGCTAGGCATGACCTCAAGGTCCATACTATCTCCATGAAACAACTAACACATCCTAGCTCCTGAAGCTAGCCTCTTTCCTTCACGTAAATCCATAAAGTCTACACGCGTCCCGAAGGGCCCATGTAGGGTGTGAGACAAATCTCAGTAGGAAACCACCCAATGGTGGGTACCAAATATATGTGTTTATGAAGTCATGAATTTACAAGGAAAGCAGTAATCAATACAATGCACAAATAAACACGAACTCCACTGGTGCTCAACAGCCACCATGGAGTGTCACCTGCTTCGGCCAATACCGGAATCTCTGTCGTGTAACCCGGCACCACGTGCCACCTAACACCTCGTGTCTCATGTACCGATGTCCCGAAGGCATGCCCAAAAATAGTAACCCGACACCATGTGACTCTTGAAACCTCGTGTCTCAAGTACAGACGTCTCGAAGGCACACCCAAAAATAGTAACCCAGCACCATGTGCCTCCTGACACCTCATGTCTCAAGTACTGATGTCCCGAAGGCACGCCCAAAAATAATAACCCAGCACCATGTGCCTCCTGACATCTCGTGCCTCAAGTACCAATGTCCTGAAGGCATGCCCATTCCCTGAAGGCTCCTCACCTCCTCTGTGGCTTTCTACGGCAAGCACCCCCAACCAAAATACATAACCGCAACTACAGGGGCCTCTACCCACACGAGTTGTCAAAACCACCTCATCACGAAGTATCTCTGTGTGCACACTACTCAAAGTCCCGGTGAGCGGTAATCACCAAAAATAGTCCTAATCCACCAACACATCTGACACCTTGTGTCCCTGCGACCATGTCGCTCAAGTCTGATGGCATCGCCACCCTAGTAACCCGGGCCATGCCCAACCAGACAGTCGTACTGCCTCAAGACGACATCCATGACGCCCAATCTCATGGTCAAAACCACCCAAAGTATCTTGGGAAAAACCCCAAACTGTTATCAACATCACTCAAGTGTAACCGGGCCAATCCCAACACAACCCAAAGGGTCCTGCAGATGCAATTCAGTAATTGCATATATAACATATGTAAACAGAAAACACAACCATGCAAAACAAACTAACAGTTGAATTGCTTTATGAAAGGTGTTGTCCCATACCATCACTGAGGTCTTAAATGCCTCTAAAAATTTATAACAGGCTTTAAAAAATTAAACTAAACAATTTATAACATTCATATTTCGATTAAAACCATTTTGGCTCTCCCCGGCCAAAATGCCCTGATGAGAAACGACGACTCACCCGACCCTGCTCACACAAACTGGTAACCGAGCATACCCAAAAGCATCACAGAGGTCCCATAAGCAATACAGTATGAAAAATCAGATAAAATAGGTCCCGCTCAAAATACCCGAAAACACGCCGAAGGCCACGTCACCCAAACAACCACGAAAACACAAAATGAAGTATGCACCACCTACCTGAGACTCGCACGATGCTAGTCCTTCGGTAACACCCGCCAATTTGGTCTACAATGCGGTAAATCTACAAAAGATCCAAACCCACTCAAAAGCCTATAACTCATTATAGAAAAAAAATCAAACAAAACAACCAAATAGGAATCAAGGACTTTATGAGGGGGTTCCAACGCATCATACCGAGATCGGATCGGAGTTCGAATGAAGAACTGGGAAGCAAATGAAGATCTGGCTGACTTGGTTCGCTAAACTCAGCCAAAATATTGAGGTTCTGCCTCAATACGAGGCTACTGCCCGTTTTAAGAAAAAAAATAAAGTACACGGCCTATAATTTGGGACTACATGCCGTGTATGGTTCATTTAACTATTCATAAGATGGAAAGATTCCACCGACTTACTTTCCGTACCTACCGACATGAGTACAGGGCATGTACCTAGGGGTACACAGCGTGTACGTGGTTCCTCTTCCCTACGTTGCCGACTTGCCCACACGCCATGTATATTCATCATACACGGCCATACTACATGGCGTGTCCAATGGGGACACGACGTGTTCTTGGTTCACCCGACCAATGGCCTACACGCCATGTATGGCTTCACACGGTCGGGGGTATACATGGCCTGTTCAAACCTACACGCCGTTTAGTAAGAAATTTCTACATGGTCACCACACGGCATGTACTCAGAGAGCACACGGCCGGTCACTCACCTACACATACACGACGCGTACTTAAGGTACACGGCGTGTAGTCTGTAAATTTCTAGAAACTTCCCATTTAATCTCGTTTCCTCAGAAACCTGTCAAAAAATTAAACTAGGTCGGGATTTTGACCCGTTTCAAAAACCTGGGTTCTTACAAATAGAATATATCACCTTAATAACTTTAAATAATAAGGCTTAAAATGTATCAAAATCAAAGTGGAGGGAGGTATGAACCACTTAGGACACACACCTTTCTTGGATGAATGAGGGGGGAAAGGTAAGAAGCCCTTAGGGATTTTAGAACTTAGAGGGTAATTTTGGAATTTCACTTTTAAGTTAATATGGGAAACTCGCACTATTTTTCCACATGGTTTGGTAAACCATGAAACTACTGTGTAGTAGGAACTACCTAAGAAAAAAGTCTTCACATGATTTCATCGAGGATTCTCACATAGTTAATCTACTCATACAGTAACCATTCTGAATGACACTATCCCATTACAGATCTATATCACATACTTGTCTCATGGTTTTCTTGACCATTCACAAGTCATTCACCCAACAACTCAAATAATGGAAGAGTCACACTTTTATTACTAAGAGTCACCCCAACTACATGATACCTATGTAGGTTGAACCGTTCACATTTGAAAACAATTGGAAACTCCCCCCCCAAGTTAGGGTACAAAGATGATTACTTCAAAACTATGAACCCTAAGCTATGTACATAAACAAAAATTCAAAAAAAAAAAAACTCAAAAAATAAAAATTTCAAAAAATTAAAATTACCCAAAAAACGTATCATTATAATTAACGCTATAGTGACACAAGGTGTTACAAACATGTTATCCCATCATTATAATTTGATTTCATAATTCCCTAAATTGATCACAAAATCTTTCAAACAACCACACCAAAGTTATAGCCCAATAAACAATGTAATTCTATGGCGGGGTCCTTAACCACCCACATTGTAACACCCAAAGATTTTACAGTATGCCTCTTTTAAAATTTTACTTCTTTGGTATATTATAAGCTTAACCATTATTAAATATTATTATTTAATTATAGTTATCTCCTAAATGTTGGGAATGGTGGGAATGAATGATATTAAGTAAATTATGAAAAAATATAGATAACACATGTTTATAAAATTAATTCATTTGTTACTAATTAATTAGAAATAAAAACCAATTGAACATATAAAGGATGTGTTTTTATAAAAAACTATTTTTATGCCTACAATGAAATTTTATATTAATAAATTATATTAATCACTATTAGTGAAAAATATTAATGAGATTTATATGTTATAGATATTCAATTGATTTATTTTAAATTAATTCAATACATTTGATAGGATTAATATAAGAATAAAACTAATTTTAAGCATAAAAGATATATTTTTATAAAAAAACATTTTACCACCTTTTTACATAAAAATTATTTTAAAAATAAATTTGGATGATTTTATAAATTATATTTGAGAAAATAAACATTATTTTTGAATGCATGATATCAAAATTTACTTTGGTTTAATTTTTGGTATTTTTCAGATAAGATTCATTTTTGATGAATAGTAATGTAATTATTGGGAAATAATCTCTCATGGTAACATTGAACCATTTTTTTAGTGTTTGTGTTTATTGAAAAATATGGTTTTTTTGTTGATAAATAGGGTTTTTACTGTGAGTTTTTGAGTTCCAGAGATATTGTGGAAAACCTATGTTGATAAAAAATGATGAAAAAGGAAGGGTCGATCTGGAGGTGGTACAAAAAGAACAAATCTAAGGTGGCACCATTTTACAGTGTTTGCCAAATTCTTTTAAGGAGGATGTTGACAAGATCTCTCAAGTGGAGGAGAATTTTCATCTAAAGGACCGGAAATGGAAAAAATCCATTATTGACTCTGATTGTTTCATTACTCCAAATCCCAGGAAAACTAGGAAATATAGACCTAACGTCAATTATAAAAGAACTATTATCATAAGATGATTAGCTTCCCAAAGTACTGCTTTTGAGGTTCCTCCGTAGCCAGTCCCTGTTGATTCCCTGCCTGAATCCTCACAATCTTATGATTTCTACAATTTAGATACTTTCTCAAGTGAAGATGATAAAAATAATCCTATATATCGGGATTTCGATTAGTATAAAGAGGAACCGAACTTCTCAAAAGATCTTGACTCATGGTTTGCGGAAAATGATATAATTTCATTTTGAAAATACAAAAATGGTAAAATGACTACTGATGATTATCTAGATATTATAAAGAGGATGTTTATTAGAGTGGCTGAGGAATTTGAGAAAGATCCAAATCTCAATTTTAAGGACATTCTATGGCAATGATTTTTGGTCCCTGATTTCTTTGTGCTGTTTGGATGAAGATCAGTGGGGCATGTTGGATTTTTTGAGATGCTCTAGCCGACTACTATGCATCTTGTTAGATGCTTCATTGATCTACCTGGATTCTATTTGGATATTTGGATTTTCCTTCATAGGTTTCAATTTGGACAACATTCCTTTTGGGCAACTCTGATTTCTTACCTGTTTATCTGCTCTGTTCTTGATGGATTCTTTGCTTGTTTTCTTGTGGTTTCTGTCTTATTTATGGTTTCTCTGCTTGCTGAAAAAAATGTTGTGTGATGGATGGATATGTTTTTACATCTTGGTGCTGTGTTAGATATTTTTATCAATCATGTAGATGAGATTGGAATGTTGTGCTTCAATTTTGAATATGAAGACAACTCTGTCTTCACATCGGTACAAGTAAGGTGCGGTATACTCCTTTTTGCAATGGATCTCATGAAGGCTGTAGGTGTCCGCTGGTTTTGTTGAATGACCATGACTTCACCTTGGGGCCCTGAAGCTTTCTTGGAGTTGATGCACCTTGGCTTATGGTTTCTAATGTCTTCACCAAGATAAAAAACTCCCTGCCTATCCCATGGATTCTTGAAATACTTGCAGCAGGACTAAAAGTTCAGTGCATGTCAGCAAGGCTGCTCTTCAGCAGGACTATCTAACTATATTTCTCTTTTGTTTTCAATGTATTTTATTCACTGTTTTCTTTAACTTCCAGATGGTGTAAGAGAATTACAACTCAAGATTTCCATTTACCCCCTTTTTTATTTAATAAATTTCTTGGAAATGAACTGGGAAACCAGTTCATGTCAAATTTCAAAAAAAAATTACTTACTTCCATACTATACGATAAGAAAACAGAAAAAACATTCATGCATACATACTGACAACCGTCTCTATAAACGTTGTTTCCAATTTAAATATTTATATTATAAATATATGTGATATATAAATAATTTTTTATATTCTTTAAGTATTTAAATCATGACCTAAGTGATACGATCAAGAATAACAAGTTAAAACATGTATGATAAAAGAAAGCGATTATTACCAGAAATGTTACTTTAATATAGAAATTATTATTAAATGGGTTTTATAAAACCATAAATGAATCAATTATTATATCATAAATATAAATATGGTTCTGCTAGAATTTAATAACAAACTATGGTCATTATACAGGAGGTTAAACGTACCCTCTACCAAAGGAAAGTACAAGGTAAGGGTTAATTACTCAATCACATTGTTATCTGAGATTGTTTTTGAGTAAGTATTTACTGGGAAATATTTATCATCCATGTTCATGTTTCATAAAAGAGTTTTCAAAAGGATTTTAAGGGACTCTTTTAATTAAAATTCCATTTTTAAATGTTTTAAATATTTATTATTCTAAACCTTTCTCATTAATGTCCATGTTTTCTAAATGGTTTTAAGGATTTATTTATATAGACATGAATGATTTAAAGATTTAATTACTTTAAAAAGTTTTTAAGTGGTATGGGACACTTTTATTCAAAAATATATTTTAATTTTCTTCCTTTATAAATTTGTGACTTTTAAATTATTTCAAAAAAAATATATTTCTCTCAAAGAGTTTTACTGATCATTTTCATCTATGTCAACATCCTTTACTGGATATTATTTTTTATTGAGGTTGATACAATATTCTATATAGTATTTAATGAGTTATGATATGTTTTACTATGGATGTGCTATTTTTTGTACAATTCATGGTTTATGGTTAAAGTATTGGAATTTGATATGCTAGTTTTAATAGGAATTTTTATGTTATGTTTCAACATTTTAATATGAGTAATGCATTGGACTTTGTAAGTGATAGGTGGAGCCCACTATATCTCCTTGATGCATCGGTTGGTCTCATGAGACAAACTAGCGTCTTGTCCCAAGGCCTTGAATTTTTTTTATTTGTAGTCTTGGAATGAGGCCATGACTATGTGGTTATGATGTCCGACATTATGCATTCCCTCGTTATAAAATTAGTCATTACATGTGATTGTTTGACTAGTATAATATTCATGTGCATGTTTATATGGTAATGTTTGATTGTTTTTATTTATTATGTTCAATTTTATGTTTAAAAGTGTAGTTGCTTTTATTACAAATCTTTCCTTAAAAGTTTATAGCTTTTGCTAAATTATTTACCCTTACTGAGCATTTGAGCTCACCCCTTTCTTATGTTTTGTTTTCCCATGATTCCAAGAAGTGGATTATGATTGATATACAGGGTTAAGCAACGGGAATAATGAAATTTTCAATGGATTATTTATGTTGTGTTCTATGTTTGAATGTGTAATGTAATGTTCATGTATATAATCTATTTTCAAATCTACCAAATTGATCGGTCCTTCAGGAATTGATTTACTGTAATCATGCTAATGTATTAAAATAATGCACTGGATCTAGGATTCTAGGGTTGGTTCATTAGAGTTGGTATCATAGGAAGTTTAGTACAAACATTGGAAACTAGATTTAGAAAAATGTGATTAGAGAAAATTAACCTGAGATAGGATTTTAGGATTATTTTAGAAGAACATCCAAAAGTTTTTGTACTATAGATATTATGTGGGTTTTCCAAGCAAGACATACCTATCTGGATATGAGCGGGTAGAGGTGGCTCTGGCATAGACGTATCTAGGGGTTAAACCCGAAAACACCACTTTGAGATAGACTCAAATGGTAACTGGTGCACGATAACGGGCCTTTCTGCACTCTTGGTTATAACACTCCCTGGGGATATGGTTTGGATGATTCATATTTTCTTTACAAACCATTATAAAGGATTTATGAGTAAATTTGTTAGCAAATAAACCATTTTTATGATTATGATACTAGATGTGTGAAAATATTCAATTAATGTTGAGCTTTTTTCTAGTTTTTGGATTATACATTATGATATTATCTAACCTAGTGTACATCATCATTTATAAATGGCACCCAGTAGAAGGAATGTGAATTCGAGTAACATGCATGATCCACAGAGTAAGAAGGATCATATCTTTCATGGTCTTAAGGCAACATTTATAAAGGAAATATTCTCCCACATATTCTCATCATATGAATAAATAATATCATGTGTTAATAAGATAAGTAAAGAATTATCTGAGTCATATGGATTTGAAGGGATGCTAGAGAAGAAGAAGATGATAGATAAAAAGATAGATAAAGGGAAGAAGGAAATGAAGGATTTTCCCATTTGTGATAACTGTGTAAAGAATCACCATGGGATGTTCTTGAAAGGAATGCGAGTTTGTTATAAGTGTGGAGAAGAAAGACACATAGTTTGTGATTACAAGGGTAATAAAAAAGTTTTAAATGTACAATGCTTCATCTGCATGGAGTTGGGGCACTATGTGAATCAATATACCAATCATCAGAGTACAACCCAAATGATGCTATTGGATAATAATCTAGTTATGATACCACTTCAGATTAAGAAGAATGTTTAGTGTTTTGAAGTTTTTATTATATAATTGTTTCATTTGAGTACAAGTTATAAGAATTATAAAATTTATATAGATTGTACTGTAAAAATGTTTCATTAAGGATTTGAGATTTTATGGTTCCAAGTAAAGTGACACATTTTCAAGTTAAACATTTTGGAAAATATATGGTTGGGGGAAATATAACCCTTAATATGTTTCTGAAACTAAGATAATTATTTCAAAATAACATATGATTGATTTGGATAAATTATCTTCTATATTTATGACTACCATGAAACTAATTAATTGTTTTCTTTATTCCATCATTGTTGGAGTTTACAACAGTTTTAGATTTAAGAAGTATATTCTGTATTCTATAATGAATAAGGGATCATGAACGTATTCAATAAGGTTTTATATTAATTATGGGTGTTACCATGTTTTAAGAGAATACATGATGAAGGTATTCACATATAACTATGTGGAAAAGAGATCTTCATTATATTTACCTTCCTTATAAATTATGGACTGTGAGTTTGGAAAAAAGTATTTTGGATAAGTCTAAAGGTTGGAATGAATTAAGTCGGACATTGGATACTATTGTTTAATGTTAAAAAATTTCGTAAGATTATTATAAAATGGTCCACCCTAAGGTCGGGCGACAACCCGTAGCATCCAAAAAGGCCGCAAGACTTGAACCCACAACCGAAGGGAGACAAGGGTGCATCACATACCACTAGCCTATGTGATTTTCTGGTTTGTATAATGTAGTTTTTTTAAATAGTCTAATAGATGAATTATAAATTCCTTATTTTTGGAATCCTATACGATTAGGGTAAATATAATATTTTAGAGTTCTATTATCTTTTGGAGTGAAAGATGAGAAATTAGTTAAAGGATGAAACTATACTTGTAAAGTATTCATTTTTTTCTTATTATATGAAGAAATTAATTCTTAAACATTAGGGGAAGGAACTTAAAACAAAAAATGTGTTATCCAAATACCTTATGTTATTTTTGAACTAATGATATTATAAATCATCATAAATTTATGACTTTGAGGCCCTCAATATTCCATTGATTATTCACTTGTTTGTGATTGATGACCTCAAACAATCCCTACAAATATTTATTTTTTTCCTCTAATTATGTGTCTCTAATTTCCACCAATGTTCTCCTATTCAAAATTATAATTTGGTGGTGACGTTTTCATTTCCCTTTCCCTATTATTAAGACTAAATTTTAGTAAACCTATTTCCAATTTTGGTTTTCCACAAAATTATTTTTTATTTTTAACCTTTTAGTTTTGAAGAAAAATTTTAAATTGAAAGGATGAAATTTATTAATGGAGGGGATAATATAACACCCAAGGATTTCATATTACATTATCTCTTTAAAGTAATTCAATAGCTTGCACCACACACAACACCGTGTTTGAGTACACCATGAATTTCCAAACTAGCCGTTTAAAAAGCATCTATGAATAATATTAACATTATTTTGAAATTTATATACTCCATATAATTTTAACATCCATGTTATGTGTTTCTTAGACATAATATTCAATTTTTTAGATAAAAGAAGCATTTTTCAAAAAATGTAATTTTACCACCATTTAATGGAGAACCCTTTTTAAATCCAAAATTTGACACTTATATATATATATTCAATTTAATGAAATTAAATTCTTCTTTGTAATCGGGACATAAAAATTTAGTTTGGATAAATTTTTGGTACTTTTCTGATAACTGTCATGTTTTTATGAATAGTAAAAAATACTAAATTTTAAATGAAAACAATTTTTTTAATCCAAACAATTTAAAGTCTTAAATAATTCATTTTTGTTGCTTTAAAGTAAAATTAGATTATATTTTTTTCATTTAATATAATTTAGGTCATTGTAAGTAATTTCACATTTAAATTGGACACAAACACATGTCAATCTTTTGATAATTTTTACTTCTTAAAAACCAGAATTCTTGTTTTGACAATGAGAATTAATTTTAAATTAATTAATGAAAATTCTATGTTTTGAATTTTGTAAAATAGAAATCATTTTTGAATTTGTAATATCAAAATTATCTTTGGGTGAATTTTTGGTATTTTTCTGAAAACATTAAATTTTTGATGAATAGTGAAAAACACTACGTTATAGATAAAACCCGACATTTTCCTTTAAATAATTATTTTTAATTAAAAATTTGTCTTAATGTAAAAATAGATAAATAATACATATATTAGTCCAATTTAATTAATTGGAGTCATTTTATAATAAGATTAGACATATAAAATTTTATTGAACTTTTTTAACGTCTTTTACCCACCTTCTAGGCACATTTGAAAATTTGCGTAAAACGTAAATTTACCACTTCTGTGAATGAAATTTCAAAAATACAAGAGTCATATTTGTCAGAAGTAAATAATTTTTTTTAATAGGATGAAAATAATTTTTGGTGAATAGTAACTTTTAAATTTTATTTACCACAGTTAAAAGGAAATAAGGTAATTAAAGGTAAAAATAATATTAAAATTACCCCAACACATGTCCTAATTATATTGGATAAATTTATTTCGACCAAAATTAACAGTAGGACAAAAATAATATCCTTTTGATCCATTTTAGTTATATTAGGACATTTATTATATTTTATTTAAAGATGAGTTAAAAGTGTTAAATTAAAAGTTTAATTACTAAAACATTTTTAATATAGGGTTAAATATAAGATAAATTCAAATATAAATATTAATTAGAAAGATAAAAATATTTCCTAAATCATGGTATTTTATTTATAGTTTTTATACATTAAATAATTAAATTTATTTATGATACAATGATGACTCAGTAATTACCGTATTATTAAAAGATTAAAATAATTGATGTTATAAATATCCAGATAAATATAAATTGAGACTTTTTATGCCATAATTTTTTTCTAGTTTAATATGACATGTTAGGGATGATTCAATTTATTTTTTTCAAAGCCATAAATTTTTTATGACTTTATGAAAAATAAATTACTAAATAGTGTTGAAATTGACATAAATGTGTTTTTAATAAAAATACTATTTTATTAAATAATATAAAAATCTTAAAAATATATAGTTCGTACAAATGACTTATATAAGGTTATATATATCATTAATTAAACAATTTAGGTTCTCTTGAAATTTTATAGGATGTTTATTAACCATTTATTATAATAATACAAGAAGACATGGTAAAAGTTAAACTATTTAACTAAGGGTTAAATCTAAAAGATAAGGTTAATATGTTGACCTAAACGTGTCTAAAGCCTATTTTTTAGATGATTTAGACCCATAAATATCTTATCCTATAAATAAATCTATTTTTAGCTATTATAAACAGAAAATTATTTTATAATAAATTAATATTTCAATCTTTTCCTAAAATGCCCCTCACCTCTCTTATAAAAGGGAACTTCCCCTTCTATTAAATTCACACCTCCAAAGACATTTTCCTCAGACAAAACCTGCTCAAATATCCTACCAAATACTCTAAATTCAATCTGTATCCTTAATTTGATCATAATTCCAACCTAAAGAGTCCTTTTGATCAAATCAAAAGGAAGCACCTGAAGAAGAGGTAATTATTTCATCACCTCTTTCAAAGTTATCTTCTTCTTCCACTTCCTCTTTTTTGTAATTTACATACTAAAATAATAACTAATATAACTTATAAATACTGATATTTTATTAAAAATTTGGTAAAACCATATTAAATATTCTATCCATCCTATGAATGAAAAAGTGACCATACGTGCGTACGCACGACTTACCGTCTTCACGTCGTGGTGTAGTTTTTTATTCAACACTACATTATTTGGATGGGTATAATAATGAGTATAATTAATTTAAATAATAAATATAACATGGTAATTATTCTTTATAAATAATATACCATCCAATTAAACACCTCTTTACCATCGATTGAATGATATTGTCGCTCGTGAATACGTACAACTTACCGTCTCCACAATGCGGTGAGACTCCTCTTCAACGATCACCATTCAAGAATTTTTATATATATATTTATTAAGTACTAGACATATGAAATGATATTTCTACTGGAATAATATATTTTTATATAGATAAATATATTTTGTTTACTTGCTTCCATACTATACGATAAGAAAACAGAAACAACGTTCATGCGTACGTACAGACAACTGTCTTCAGGAACGATGTTTCCATTTCATAAATATATCTATTTTTAATATTTATATTCTGAATATATATGATATATAAATCATGTTTTATATTCATTAAGTATGTAAATCATGATTTAAGTGATACGATCTAGAATAACAAGTTAAAACACGTACGATAAAGAAAGCGATTATTACCCGAAATGCTACTTTAACTTAGAAATTATTATTTAATGGGTAGTATAAACCCATTAATTAATAAAGTATTATATCATAAATATTAATATGGTTATGGTATAATTTAATAACATACTATGGTCATTATATATGAGGTTAAATTTACCCTCGACCAAAGGAAAGTACAAGGTAAGGTTTAATTCCCCAATCTCATTGTTAGCTGAGATTTTTTATGTGTAAGTATTTTATGGGACATATTTATCATGCATGTCCATGTTTCATAAAATAGTTTCCAAAAGGATTTTTAAGGTAATTTTTAACTAAAACATTATATTTAAATGTTTTAAATATTTGTCCTTATAAACCTTTCTCATTAATGTCCATGTTTTCAAAATGGTTTTAATGATTTATTTATATGGGCATGAATGTTTTAAGATGTTAATTCCTTTAAAAATTTTACAAGTTATATGGGACTCTTTTATTAATAAATATATTTTAAATTTTTTCCTATATAAATTTTTGGCTTTTAAATTATTTCACAAAAAGTATATTTCTCTTAAAAAGTTTTGCTGATCATTTTCAACTATGTCAACATCCTTTACTGGATATTATTTGTTATTGAGGTTGATACAATCTTCTATATTTTATTGAATGAGTTATGCTATGTTTGATTATGGATGTGCTATTTTTATACCATTCATGGTTTATGGTTAAATTATTGACATTTCATATGATATTTTTATTACAAATTTTTATGTTATGTTTCGACATTTTCATATGAGGAATGCATTGGACTTAGTAAGTGACGGGTGGAGCCAGCTATTGATCCTCAATTCATCAGTAGGTCTCATGAGACAAACTGGTGTCTTGGCACAAGGACTTGATATTTTTTTTTATTTTTAGTCGTGGCATGATTCCTTGACTATGTGGTTATGATGTCCGACATTATGCATTACCTTGTTATGAAATTAATTATTACATGTTATTATTCGACTAGTAGAATATCCATGTGCATCTTTATATGGTAATGTTTGATTTATTTTTTCCATATTATTTTCAAGTTTTTGTTTAAAAATTATGTTGTTTTTATTATAAATATTTCCATAAAAGTTTATAGCTTTTGCTAAATTATTTACCCTTACTGAGCATCTGAGCTCACCCATTTCTTATGTTTTGTTTTATAAGGATTCCAAGAAGAGTATTATGATTGATATGCAGGGTTATGCTAGTGTAATAATGGAATTATCAAAGGATTATTTATGTTTTGTTTTATGTTTGAATGTGTAATGTAACGTTCGTGTAGGTAATCTATTTTCCAAGATTGCTAAACTGATTCATCCTTCGGGACTTGATTCCTTGAAATCACACCAATGTATTAAAATAATGAACTGGATCCAGGATTCTATAGTCATGGATTTACATATTTTATACACTAATAGTATTCTTGAATATATAAAACATAAAATATTTAATAGGGTATAAATAATAATTTTCTAAATAAAATAAACACAACAAAACCACCATAAGATTTGTAATTTTATCATATGATTTTATAGAACAAATATTTGAAATGAATTATTTAATTAACAACTTCATACTTAATAAAAAGTGTATTTTAATTTATATTTTTTACCAAAACATTTCCAACTAGTTAATTTATGTAATTATCATCGGATTTCTTATGCACATCAAGCCAAAAATTAGTTCTACTAACTTCATAACCAACCTCTTTTTCCTCTATCATCAAAAAAATCAATAACTAAAAAAATTTAATTACTACAGATGTAAAAAAATTATATTTAATAATATATTGAAGATTAAAATCATAGATATTCTCCTCAAAAAACTTTCGGAACCATCTATGTGTTGTATGATTTGTTTCTCTTTACTTGATGAGTTTTTTTGAAAATATTTATGAAAAAAATGATATTAATAAAAATTGCATCATTTTTAATAAATTCATATCTATGTACTTAGAAAAAATGAAGTAAATTATGTAAATCAAAATGATTAACATCCATAAAGGACTTTCACTAATCCCATGTGACCACTTTAGGTTAATTATCATATATATAACGGAGACTCAAAGAGGTGTCATTGACCTTACACGACAACCTATAATTAATGTCCTTCCATTTCCCCGCAAAACTTTTCAATGTCCATTGATGTAAACCCACTTCATGCACCTCAAAATTAAAAATCATTTAAATATTATACATGAAAAAAATATACTTACATTTTAAAAGAATATAAAATAAAATAAAATAGAAATATTTATTTTTACTTACATTTACTTGATTATAAAAAACATCATTCTTCCAATTGATTGGAATGTGAATCCAATCATGATGGATGATGGGAACAAACAACATCTCACTTGGTAACTTCCCTAAGATCTATCTGTATAGGACTCCAACATCATCTGTAGGCACCCCATCCATGTCAAATGAAATAATTTCTTTAAATTGTTTTAGGCTCTAAACATACAATGTGTTCATGTTCATTTATGTCCTATTATTATTTAAATTCATTCAATAAATATATTCAAAAATTAATATATAGATGTAATAAATTATTTTTTCATGTTAGAAATTACATACCAATAATTTTTACCTTATAATACCCTTTTGATGGTAACTATAAAACCATGTACCCAGTCGATGACCACTTCCCATATAGTCCATCTGATCCTATCAATGTTAATGAAGTTGAAGGTGATGCACTGGAAGTGGGGAGATTAACTAATGAATATGGAATGATGTTGAATGGAATAAAATGGAAGATATGTGGAATACCAAAAGTAAAGAACATGTATAATGAAGGAATGATAATATCATATAGGTCTAGCAACATTGGAGTTCTGGAAGACCTGCTTGTATCTTTAAATCACTTAGTTTTCAACATTCTTTCACCCAAAAAGAATATAAAAAAATTTAAAACATGATATATGATATAAAACCAGAAAATATTTGTAAAATGTTGTACTTATATTTATTTAATTAATTTATTATAAATAAAAAAATAGATATGTTAAATGAGGTATGGTCGTACAATCAATTAATTCATCATTTACCATATTATTATAATCCTAAACCATTAATTCTGTTTTATCATCTTCACCCTCCCTTATAAGACTAAAATTTTAAATATCATTATAGATAAATAGATCAATCCCAAATTTTTGATGGGTTTTATTTTCGAAAAAAAATTCTTCAACTTCATCACCCATATCATACAAGTTTATTATATTATCATGGATTAAAACACTCCACCTATATTAACTTTTTCATCTACATAATATACTATTTTATCTTGTGAAGCCAAAAATAAATAGATCATGTTCTTCGAACTCACCGGTATAGATCAACTAATAGAAGTTAGCATAAGTAAATTTTAATGGATATTTATTTATTCTCTTGTAAATATAAACCCACTTGCATTTGAATAACACAACTAAAAATTTTCCATGATAATTTAATTCAGTAATGGAAATAAACTTTCTATACTATCGCAACTATATTATTTTTTGTAAAGGTTATATTTCTTTCCAAAACTTACTCATATAAAACTATATAAATCTTAAATCCATTAGTATTATAATAATTGAATCACCTAGACTGATTCAATGGTCCTTGAGCCAAATATTTCATACCATTTTCACTACTTATTTATTATTGACATTCATGATCTATACGAATAAATATAAAATGTTATTTGTTACAATAGATAATTATATAATTATATTATGACTATGAAATTGATTATGATCTTACATGACATGAAAAAACAATCAATAATGTCTATGTTAATGAATTTTGTTATCTCTTTCTAATTTTGTGTTTGAATTTGAATCGGTCTTTTTTTTTATCATTAGTTTTTTAATGAAAGGATAAAAAATTTCACTATATATTGAGTATCACATATCTATGTGCTTTAATGAACTCTATTTGTGTTAATGAAACTAAAATATTTCCCCAACTTGATGACCAAATATTGAAAATTTTGTTAATTTACTATAGGACTACAATTGATTTGTGTTATCATCAAAACATCTAATTTTATTGAATTGTGTTTCACTATTATCGAAATAACTCTAATAAAAAGTGAGAAACTCTTTGTCTATATAACCTTTAATGATAGAGTCTTATTATAGATATTTGTTTATGAAAAAATATTTAAAAAATGAACATATAAAAATAAACCATATATGTAATGAGTTTGAAAATTTTAATGAAGTAATGATAAATAAGTAAGATGATAACACCTCTCTATGGGATACATCCATCAATAATGTACCCCCAACTTTTACTTCTATAGATGAATTCATAGTTAGATGAACTATGATAGTGAAAAACAATGATAGAAATATCATATTCAAATTACCAAGTGTCTTTATAATTATTTCTTGAAGTTTATCAAGATCAAGGGGATTTAATGTTTTATAACTAATATGTCTGATGAATTTTTAAAACTAAATTAAAATTGCTATATTTTTATCAGGTAATAATTTATGCAATTACAAAGGTATAAATTGATCCACCAAAATATGTGTGTAATGGATTTTAATCCTATGTAAATTATGATGTTTTAAGTCAACACATATTTAATTGTTACTTTAATATCCATGAGATACTTTCACATTTTTCTATATCCAAATAAAAACATATTTTTATTGATTTTTCATTGAAAAAGCTTCTGCAAGATAATTTATATTATCATTTTCCCAAAAATCACACTTTATATTAATTTATTCTGTCCTTAGAAGTGTTAAAAAATATTTTGATTTTACCTTATCCTTAAATATTGTAAAAACTAAATTTTCACATTTATTATTTTCAAGGTGTATAACATCAATATTATGACCTAATATTTGAAATTCCTAATATGGCAGTTTGAAAAAAAAATACTTTATTTCTTCCATTATTTTGTACCAACTATATATGATGAGATTTGAAGTCTATTTCTAGAAATTTTCAACTGATACTTTTTTTAAAATTGTGCATCAACTGTTGATAATTATGACATGATTTATAAAATTGATAATAATTTTTATGGGAGCCTTATATCATTCCATACTTAAATTCATGACTTGTTAAACTAATATCTATGAAATCAATTATGACACATAAAAAATCACTTTCTACAATATAGTAGTACTATAGAATCAAATTTAGAGTTATAAACTATAATTTCTTGGGCAACATGAGTTCCCTAACTAAGACCATTTCATAATCTAGGGAAATCACTAATCATCCACATTAGAGCATCACACATTTTAAAAGTGTCATCTAGCGATGCATCATATGTATCTACACTATTATCTCATAACTCTTGTAATTTATATATAAGAGGAATAAAGTATATATCCTTGTCATTTAAAACCATTTTATTTCCTATAAGGATCATAAAAATATTAAAGGAATTTTTTATAGACAACCACATAGGTGGATTATATGGGATGAAAATAACTGTCCATATAATAAAAGTTGTAGTTAGAGTACCAAATGGATTAAATCCATTAGTATCCACTCTTAAATGAATATTACTGTATTGAATTTAAATAATAAGGGGACATACATGATTTTTAATATCTTTAATATTGTATAATCCTATCATTTTTATTTCCCATGGCATGGCACTTCATTTTCTCTACCATTTTATAATACATGAAAAATCTTTGAATTCATGGTTTCAATAGAAAGTATTTTAAAACATTAAAAGCAATTATATGTATATTATTTTTCATAGTAAATCCATTTAAGGATTTATATATCTTCATATATATGTATGACAATTTTTTTTATCTGAATCTTCTCCCAGATACAACTAGAAGTCATTGTTACATGCATGTATTTTTTTTATAATTGAGACTGAGATTGTTAAAAACTTTCTTAATTTCATAAAATGATTAAGGAATCAAAGATTCATAAAATACATCATGAAACAACTACAATATCCTCAATATTTCTTTATTTTTAATTCTATATTAGCACTTTATATGGTACAAGTTAAGTATAGAGGATAATTTTATATATCATTCACACCACAACTAATTTCCATTATCCACTAATTAAAAAAAATCATTTTATTACTTAGTTAACTTCTCTATTGCGTTAATCTTTGTAAAATTAGAAATAAATACCACTAATATGTTGTAATCTTCATCATGTTATGCTATGGTGTTATGAACTAGCCTGGTTTGACCCGACATGTCCCTTGACCCAAATCAAAAAACCCCAAAGAATTTTCCTAATATCCTTGAGCTAGAACGTAGTGTCTAAGTTTCAAAAAAGTCAACTAATGGAAATGGTTTTACCCCTAAACAATAATTAATAACCAGTATACCTTTACATAAAATTTTTCTTAGTGAGCCCATACATTGGACTCCCAATCACAATAAATAGATATTTCTAAATAATAAAACAATAAAAATATGGTATAATCAATAAAAAAAAGCTCAACTTATATTTTAAAATACAACATCATAGAAAAAAAGTAACAAGATCCTAATGTAAAGGATACCAAAATGAAAATAAACCACTCGATGAAATGGATGATACATCAACGCCAAAAAAGTAAATTCCAAACCCATAAAAATGAAAAATATCACCCCTATATAACCCATAATCTCTCAATGCATCCCAAAACACCCATCACCATACTAAAAGAACAAAAACCAACACGAACTCAAAAATTGGGAACCTAAAAATGAACATAATAGATACACGTACACATTAGTGTGTATACAGAGTGTAAGATAACATTTACAACATGATTTAACCAATGATTCTATGAAAGTTTATTTATTAAACACTTCATAATTTCTAGTTTAAACCACATTTAGAATATATGGTTTTATATGTGAGAAATAATGAATAAAAATGAATATCAAACTTTTATCCATAAATAAAAGCTCACTTGTTTTTATATAAAACTAGTGGGTTAATCACTTAGAAGTTGGAAACAATCTAAAACCCCAAAATGAAAAATTTTGGTTTCCATAATACAGAATAAAAACATTACCTCATTTCAAAATATTTCTTAAAATACTATATACAAAACAAACATTTTATTTTGAATGCACACTTTAAAATATATAATTTAAAACTATTTAGAAAGTTTTCCCCACCATGGGAGAAAGATAAAATAACTCACACAAGCACCACTATATCAAGAAAACATAATAAGGTAAAACAATGATAGGATAAATGGTTATATTAAACAAGATGAGAATAAGGGGATTCAATAATTCATAAAATAGGCAACCCTAAGATAACATCATCATCAATTGAATAAGTGTCATGGGAAAATTCTTAGGTCCTAAAGTAAGACCATACTAATAATACATACATTGAACCAACAACCTGCCTATGTTTCAATCCTAATACATATCCACCCGACTTCCTCTCACTAGACCCATCAGAGAAACTCCTCTAGCACAATAATTTGTTAAAATAGGGGACACTTTCCATTTTATAATATAACTAGTTTAGAATAAATCACGATATCTCACTTGCTACCAAGATTCCCATTATATAAACAAGTTAGAGGTTAGAAAATAATTAATCAATGACCACCACATTAATTAAATGTGCATTAATAGCATATATCATCTCTCATAGAACACCCTCACATGAAAAAAAATATTTTTACATCATACATTCATCACATATGTCAATTAAATATATCCCATAATGAGAAAATTCTTTAAAGAGCACAACATAAAGGGAATAATGAGGGTCCCAAAAAAACAATGAAACTATTTTATAAGGTGTTAAATGGGAATTTGTATCCAACATGGAAAAATAAATTATAAAGTACCTTTTGGAAACTAAACCATGGAAATATTCTTTACAAACAATTTAAATATCAATAACTTCCTCTTTTAAAATTAAAATGGAATCAATCACCACTTTAAAAGACTTTAAATTAACTTGGAAAAGACTCTTAGTCATTTAAATGAGCACTTAGAATATAAAAATATTAATTCATAAATAATATGTTATAAATCCATATAAAACCCTTCTAACTAAGTGTGAAAATAATTTAAACCATTTAATAAAACCCTAAAGGGAACCACATATATGTAAAAAATAAAATGAAATGATTTATAATCCACTAAACCATTTCATGATACGTAAAACAAAATAATTCCATAGAAACACCTACCTTAATCACTGGAACAAGATTCCATTGATGGGGGATTAAAAAATTCAAAGCAAATAGACCTTTAAAAACTCTAGACATCCAAAACCACTATGTTAGAAACAAACCAAACACTAAATCTGACCACCTTGTTTCTTAGGATTCGATAAAAAGGAAGAATCCAAGAAAAATGAAAGGGGAAGGAAATATAGTAAGAAAAGAAGACCTAACATTGAATTATACTTGAAACCAATAAGAAAATATAGGCTTTAAGGATTATAGGATAGGGGTAGAATCTCTTTTGGATCTCCCATGGCTAGCCATTGTAAAATGATGAGGAATTGGAGCCAAAATCGAGTTAAAACAAGTAGGAATAGTATAAAAAACATAGTGAAAAAAATATGGGCATGGCAATGTCATAGTGTAACCTTACCTTTCACAATGTGACACACCATCCATGAACCACTACCCCACTTCTTTTATCGAATTGTGACACAACCCTAGCTACATGTCGTGAAAATCCTAGTGCAATTAAAAAACACACATGACAAAACACTCATCCATTTAACCCCTTTATGGTGTGACCGTCTTTATTACGGTATGAGACACAATAGACATAGCTTCAGTATAAGCCCCATAAACCTATTATGATGTGACCCACCTATCACAGCATTAACTACTACAATCTATAACTACTGGTCACCTAGAAACCAAAACACAAAAAACTCATTTTACTTATGATAACACCAAAAAAATTCAATAAAACTCACAATTAAACAATGTTAAAAAAAGTGACATGGGGGTATCCTAATTCTTCCCACCATGCCAATTTATACCCCCATAAATTCACGTATAAAGGTAGAATTAATGGAAAATTGATACCTTAACCCTCAATAGAAGAGGTGGGAGTGTTGTGTAAACTTGACGTGACTTAGTAAAAAAGCATTGGGAAAACAAACAATTCCTGAAGACAAATGAAGTGAACCCTTAATCATCACCAGACAGTAAAAAACCCACTATTCACCAATAAATTCAAAATATAAAGATCATAGTAACCTGTAATAGGTCCCACTGTTTTTATAATTTATCTAAAATATTAAAATAGAAGAGAAGAACTCCTAAAATAATGTTATCACCAAAAATAACAATGTTTACTCAAATCATAGTGGGAAACAATCATTATCCCATAATCATTAAAAACCACTCAAGAAACAAAATAAATCCAAAAAGGATATACAACACATAATAACACTCGAACATCCAAAAAAAGGTCAAATAGTCCCCCAGAATCCCATAACATAGGAAGGTATATATTTATTAAAACTTTCCTCAATAAGAACAAATTGGGATCTAACCTTAGTTCACGAAGCTAAAGAGGAAAAAAAACTAGGACCATTATTGTAGAACAATGACCCATGGTGAACCCAAAATAATATAGACTAGGTACCAGCCAGTGAGTAATCTAAGCAATTTTATCCCCCATATGAGTTACCCAAGAACATACCCAAGGCTTCATTTTAGTAACTAACCAAAACCCAAGTCTCATAATAGGGATAACATCAAACATACACTCAAAAAGTAAAATAAATCAAGGAGTCATGATAATAAAAAAACCAAAATCTCATAAAGAACACACAATGAGGAACCCAACAAAATAGTAAATAATAATTACCTCAAAATATTTAATCCAGTTCAAACTCATCGATTATAAACCCTAAAATAGATAATCATTCCAATTAAAATTACAACTTGAACTTGTTCTTTTTGATAATTAAACTTTTCTAATCTATTAATATGTCGCAAGAGATAACACCAAACATGATTCTTTATAGATTTCAGGCAAGATGTCTTGGAATACTCAGGTGTTTAACACTGGAAGCACATAAGTATTATCTTTATCTTATTAGAAGTAAAATGGTTCTAAGAATATTGACCCTCATTAAAATACTCTCCAAAATAAGGATCATTAATATTTTTCTATACACCAGATGAAACATCCCCAATTACATAGATTGAATTGAATCACCACCAATCGTAGGTTACCTCATCTGATTCACTTCTACCATTACAACCCTTTCAACAAATTCCTTATAAAATTTTAGGAAAAACCCTAACACAACTGCTATTATATCTAAAAAAGATCACCTATAAATAATTTATCTTTCTTAGTGTCATTATCATCTAGACCAGAAGAAAAGAATAAAAACTCTAATAAATGTTTGACATAATCCTTTACCATTCACTCACTATTATAAATTTTCATATATTTGTTGAATTTACCCCCTTTAAATTATCTTTATAATTCCATGAATAAATGTATTCTTCAAGAATTCATAATATATACTATCATACATATGAGAATAGACTATGATATTCCAAAATAGTAGGATTAGTCCTTAAAAAAGTTGCACATCATCCTTTACAATTGAATCTTTATGAGTTTCAAGATAATTAAATATTTCCTCAATCCTCTTTACCTACTCCACTACCTCAAGAGGACCTTAATCACTATTGAATAAAGGTGGATATTGATTCAGGAATTCCTAGATAAGGTTTAAGATAATATAAAATACCAACTAAACTACTCTATTCTAAGTTAGGGAATTGTTAGGAATTGGAAGAGTTGTACTCATATAAAAATAGGAATCACCACAAGGATGATTCTTAGAGATGTTATTTCCACATTTTACCAAGACCCTTATGAAAAGAATACTCTAAATAAAAAGAAACATAAACCCAAATAATCTTTAGTTAATAATTTAAATCAAACTATAATAATGTAAACCAAAGGGATCAAACCCAAAAGAATAATTAGAAAAAAAAATTCTTATTTGAAAAAACTCATTTATTTTAAAATCAACATCATCCAACATAGAGGCTTAAAAATTTACAATAATTAAATTATCACTTTGAAAATAATCCTCTGAATTTTTTACCCCATTTATAAAATTAAAGGGAATACAAAACATTTATATAAAGAAATAATTTCATTTAAACCCATTTTTCATAATTTTAATAAAGCATAAATCCTACTTTTAAAACCAAATTTGTTTACTAAATGTTCTTTTCACTCTAAAAAACCATTAAAACACATGACCAAGCAACAAAATTCATGAAAGAACCAACATAATTTAACCCATACAACATCCCACACATAAAAATCCCCTATTTATTAAAAATATAATAATTGGAAACCATTTTATGATAAATTAGTGATGAATATATATTAAAAGAATAAGTTCTTTAGGGACACCACTCAGTACATAGTTTGGATGAACAATTTGGTGGACTTTGATACAACTTGGGAAAAACTTCTAAGGTGTCCTCAGAACCATGTACAGAAATTCTATACAGTTTACCAGATTATGCTGGCCAACCATCCAACCCTAGTACTTCTTCCATTTTCAACCCAATACTTAAGAATCTTCCAAAATATATCATAAAATGTAATGTGGATTGAAACACCAACAACATAATAAAAAAAATTCAAATTCAAGACTGAAATATCGACTACCCAAGGAAGAACATATCTCCAAATGAGTGTGATGTATTTTAACTCTCTCTATACCAACCTTTTGAGTTTCAATATTACTATATTCATACTACCATGATGCACCCAAATAGTAAGATGGTACTATGATACCATTTTTTCATGAACTTTCTTAGGTTAACTCGATACATTACCCAAACTAGTATATAAAAATAACCAAAGTGAATACCCAATAAGAATAGGATGATAGCTAGTATTAGGGTATCAAACACATCAACCGATGTGAATAGTTTCACCATTGAATAATAAAAAATAAGAAGTGTAAATTTATTGAAAATTCACAATGGTGCATCCATAAATTGGGCCCCCATGTATAATAAATAAGCAGTTCTAAATATAATAATAATAAAAACATGGAATAACAAATATATTAAACAAAATTATATTTTAAAATAAAAAATTAGTGTATAAAAACTAGTAAGGTCCTAAAAAAGGAAACCAAAATACAAATAAACTACTGGATGAGATGCCTGATACATCAATTCCCCATAAGTAAATCCCAAACTATAATAATGTAAAATATCACCTATTTGAAATCTATGGTCACTCACCACATAACAAAACATCCATAATCATACTAATAGAATAACAATAAACATGAAATCATAAACTGGGAACCTAAAAATAAACATAAGTGATAGACACACACAAGTGTGTATATAGGGCATAAGCTAACCAGCCCAGTAGTATTTCACCAAGGATTCTATGCAAGTCATTTGATAAAACACTTCATAAATGATAGTTTGGACTATTTTTATAAAATATTGGTTTCTATATGATAAATCATGAATAAAAACAAATATCATAATTTTATCAATAAATAAATGTTCACATGTTTTTATATAAATCAATTGGATTCACTATTTGGTAGTTGGAAACATAATAAATCCCTGAAATGAGGACCTTTGATTTTCATGTAACAAAACAATCATTCTTCCACATTTCAGACCCTTTCATAAAATTTCATGTAAAAAATAAACATTTTCATTTGAAATCACACTTAAAATAAATATTTTAAAACCATTTAGAATGCAATCCAAACCATGAGAGAAAGATAAAATAACTCATGCAAAAACCACTATATCATGAAAACACAATAATGGTAAATAATGAGTATAAATGGTTATATAAATCTATATGATAACATGGAGATGAAATAAATCATTAAATGGGGATCCCAAAGATAACATCATCACCAAGTAAATAATTATCATTGGAAACTCCCTAGGTACTAATGTGAGACAGTCCTAACAATTAAAACATGGTACCAATTTCCAAACTGTATTTCATTCCAAACACATAACCACCCAAATTTCTCTCACTATCCTCTTTAGGGGAACTCCCATAGTCTGATAATGAACTTTAATATGGGACACTATCTTGGGTTCAAATTAACTAGTGAAACAAAAATCATGATCTCTCACTTGGCTACCCAAGTTCCCATGACATAACAAAAATATAGGCAAGCTAATAATCATGTAATGATCATCACATGAATGAAATATGCATAAATAATAAATCTCATCTCAAATCTACAACCCTCACATAAAAAAATTTATTTTCACATTAACAAATAATCACATATATTAATTCAATAAATCTTATAAAGGTTTAAAGCCTATACAAGGCATGAAACAGGGGGAATAGTGAAGGACTCACAATAATCAAGGAAATTATTTTATAAGGTTACAACTGAGCCTTTTTCTAAACATGTAAAACCAAGTTATAAAATAACCTTTGGAACCTAAACCATGGAATTTTTTGAAAAACCATTTCATGAACAAAAATTTCTAATTATAAAATAAAAATGAAATCAATAACCAATTTAAAATAATTTAAATTAAATTTTAAAATAATATTTGGAATTTAAATGAGCACTTGGAATGAATAAATAATCATTTATAAATCAAATATTATAAGTCCATACAAAACCCATTTTTCCAAGTATGAAAATCTTTGAAACTATTTAATAAATCCATAATGGGAACCAAATATTAGTATAAGTTAATAATAATTGATTTTAAAACCAATAAAGTATTTCATGATATGTCAAATAAAATAATTCAATATAAACACCAACATTAATCACTATAACATGACACATTCAATGGAAGATGAAAAACCTCAAAGGAAACCAACCTCAACAAACCGTATACATCCAAAACCATGAGTTAAAACAAAAAAACCCTAAATCCGACCACATTAGTTATTAGAGTTCAAGAAAAAGGATGATTACAAGGAAAATGATAGGGGAAGTAAGTAGAGTAATTTAAGAGGAAAATTTTTTCGAATCCATTTGAAATTGACAAAAAAAGGGGATTAGAGGTTTTTAGGAGAATGACGAAATCTACGTTGGCTTTCCCAGGGTTGGCTGATGTGAAATGAGTAGGAAGAGGGGATAAAATTGGTCTAAAATGTGTCATAGTAGAATAGGAAACTCAATTTTAAAAAAAAATTAGGCACAAGAATTTCATGACATGAACTTCACCATCACAGTGCGACAAACCTTCCCTAAACGACTTTCTAATTTCTCAGGTCATGTCATGATGCAACCATAGCTACATAGTGTGACAATCCCAGTATGAACAAACCCCCAAGATGTGGTACTCAACAACATAACCTGATTCATGAAAAAAACTCTCCATCATAGTGAAACCCACTACAGACAAATCGATAGTCAAAGTCCCACACACCTATCATGACACAACCCAACTATTACAACATGACCTATTACTATCCATAAATACTAGTCACCCAGAATCCAAAATGAAAAAAATCTATTCAAGTCTTGATAACTCCCAAAAAAATTCAAAGCAACTCATAATTAAATAATATTCATAAAAATAATCAAATTGTGGTGTCCTAAATCTTCTTTCCATGAAAATTTATGCCCCAAGAAAGTTAGGGTTAAATGTAGAAGCAATGATAACTTGAAACCTAAACACCCAAAAAAATATGTGGTAGGTTAGGTAAACTTAACAAGGCGTAATTAGAAAAAACTATTGAAAAATGACATAACTCCCCAAGATCAACAAATAGAACCATAAAGAATCATCAGAAAGACTGAAACCAAAACCCAATCAACACCAAGAATTCTAAATTTTAAATAGAAAAAAGATATATAATATGTCTCTATGCTATGTAGAATTTATCTATAATGATAAAAATATTATAATCACTACTATAATAATTTTATCATAAAAAATAAACATGTTTACTTAAAATCACCATTGAAAAAAATCATTCTATAATAACCACTAAAAGATACTCAAGAAACCGAATCAAAGTCCCAAAAGAACATACAACACATAAAAACACCCAAACTTTCATAAAACAAGGTCAACGAGTTGATCTTCATCCCAAAAAATAGGAATGGGTATATCAACTAAAACATGGATTAGAAAGAAAAACATGGGAAATAACTCAAGTAATTATACTAAAGGGAAAATAGCACAGGACCTCTTTCATAGAACACCGAACCATTATGAACCCCAAAAAATATAGACTAGATACCAACCAACGAATAATCTAAACCAGTATAGACCCCATACATATTACCCAAGCATGTTACCAAGGCTTCCCATGAAAAAATCACCAAAATATAAGTTCCATCAAAAGGTTAAAATTAAATATACACCTCATGAATCATAATAAATCAACTAGTTATGAGAATAAAAAGGCAACATCAATAAATATCTTATAAATAAAAACCAAGGAGGTACCCAAAGAAAATAAAAAATAAGTATTACCCAAAATATTTAATCTTCTCCAAACATATCAAGTATAAACCCAAAAAAATATAATATTACCAATCCAAATTACAACCATAAATTCTTATTCTAATAATTAAAATTATTGAATCCCTTAAGATATCACAAGTCAACACACTGAAGACAATTCCATAGTGGTTTTAAGTAAGAGGGATTAAAATTCATAGGTGTTTCACAATGGAAACATACAAGAGGTCTCTTGCTATTATGATAAGTAATGATGCTCTTAGAAGAGTAAAAATTTTCATGGATTGACCCCATACCTCCAAAGATACCACAATGAGGGGAGATATATAATGACCCTTGAGTCCGACCTCTAGTAGGCCCAGGGTTTGCGTAGCATCGAGGGTATAAAAATCTCATAAAATGGGAGGCATTACCCTCTTTAATAATGTAGAATTTGGAGATATGATTAATCATCCACAAAAAAACCAAGACATAATATAAAACTAAATAAAAACCATACCACAATCAATGTATAAATAATAATGATATTAATAAAAATTTCCAAGTTAAATAACCTAAAGTAAAGATAAAGTAGCAACAGAGTAGCTATCTGACGGTCTAAGCTAGTAATGTCTAACACAGTCCGTGTAATCCTCTTGTAAACCCAAAAAAAATTTATATACCAAGAGAACATAAAAATATACTTATCAGGGAAAACAAATTCTCTCATGCGTATGTGAAATAAGCATACTAATGCACCCATGAGAAAACAAAAGAACCAACAACACCTATATAAGTATACTAACCAAACCCAACCACACCAAGTCACATTCACTAAGTAATGTAAGTAAAGTAATATAATATAACATGAATCACATTTATAATGGTACCCCACACCTCTTTCCCACTATTATTCCTCTCTGACACCCCAAAATCTTATGTCTTGGCCCCCCCATCTCTTCCGAATACCACACATTCCCACAAGAATGGTCACAACACATATCACCTAAAGACACACTAGACCACCACCCTAGAAGCATGACCACATCACATATGACCCTAAAACACCTGGTCCACAACACATCCACATCCTGAACTAGATTAGTAGGGTATCATAAACATGCAAGACATCAAAATTATGTCCTCCTCCAAGCATGCATGACCCCCACTAGAAGCTACCCCACAAGCATGATCATATCACATATCACTCGAAAACACATCATCCACCGCCCCACATGCATGGTCACATCTCACCTGAAAACACCTAGGCTATCAAAATTACCATTTAATTCACTAATAGATCTTCTAGTATCATAGCCTGTGAAATAACTACCTTTCTTGGAAGATATAGCAAGTACCCAATCATCCATCCTCCTCACTGTTTGTTAGAAAAAACACCCCCGCATGACTACGCATTTGTCGGAACATAGTAATTGACATTGGTGGGGTGAGTATAGAAATTAAAAGGAATATAAAACTATATATAGAATATCAAACACTCAATCCCAACCTAAAGGTTTATAACCCAAATCGAACCAACTCAGAACACCATAACTTTTAATGCCACCTATAAATAAATAACACTGCACAACAAGCCTCAAGCCCCATTTCACATTTCCAGAAAAATTTATCTAACCATTCCATTAATTTCATTATTTAGCATCAACCCCATTTAACCACATAAACCATCATTTAATTATTAACAAACCATTTCGAAACCACTAACCAAACCAACTCATGCCATTTTAAACATTATTAAAAAATTATTTATTCCATCAATACTTGGGAATATAGCACAAAAAAACCACAAAATTTTCACCCCAAAAGAATGAGAAAAACCACCTCACCACCCAAAAATCATAGCCAACAAACCACCTTGCTACTACAAAAGCACGACCAACAAAACCATCCTGCCGCCTAAAAAGCATGGACAACAAAACCACCTCACTTCCCCAAAATCACAAACAAACAAACCAACTCACCAACCCAAAAGTATGAAAAAAACCACCTTGCCATCCCAAAATAACTTTAAAAAACTAGCATCCACACAAGCCCCGACAACAGATCACTATCCCATATTCACGATCACACATCACAACACATCAAGATCATTTTACAAATTTACAAGGGGATTTTATCACATTAAACTTTATTTTAGGGGTGTTATCACAAAATCCATAATACTGGGGAAATGTTTTTTTTCCAAATATAAGTGTTTACCAATTTTTTATTTTAGGGTGATATAATAAAAATCACAAAAAATCAGTCACAAAAAATATATCTAGCGCAAAAAAAACCCAAACGGACACAATTTTCAGCAGGGCATCAAGCCCATGCAATCCAAAATATCATAATAATAAAAATCTACAAAAACATGTTAATCGAACCACTTTAACCTTTAGTTTTAATTAAATTGGTTCATTATCTTTAATTAATCCAGCATAACCATAACCCATAGGTAAACAAAAGAAAACCCCTCCAATGTGTTACATAATAAAAATATGAGGGATTCCCTTCTTCAATGAAGCTTTCCAACTCATTGTGCACCGTAGAGCAAAGAATAAATGCTCATAAACCACAACCGCACCGTGAGATATCATGGATCAACCAACACTAAACCCAAATATTATAAAAAAAACCCAAACACATTACCCAAACCTACCCGAACTTCCGCAATGAAACTATGAAGAAGAATGGAAGAAAACCAACAAATAAAGGGAGGAGATCCCACCACATATTACCAATGAAGATCTACCAGAAGCAAAGGATAGAAGAAGATGGAAGAGGGATTAAAGAACTCCTCAGGGTTCCCAAATATCTTCCAAAATGATAGGGAAGGGATGCAGATGAATGAATGATAATTTGGATGAAATAAAACTTAAAACCCTAGATCCTAGTATTTACATGGTGTGTAACCATTACATGGCGTGTAATCCTCAGGTTTCCCAAAATTTTCATCTTTCATCAAAAATCTTGTTACTTTGAATGATTAAACACCTGATTTATTATACATCACGAACCATCCACACACATGCCATGAACCACCATCAAACGTCATGTTATACCCTCACATGGTGTGTATTTATTGCAGTAACTCTACTGTAACTCCATCCTCCACTGAAAACTACTTGAACCTCCCCCAAACACCTACAAACACTAAAACTGGAAATATAATAGACTAATAATGCACATACCATTATATTGGATACCTCTCAAATGATTCTTTATATTGATAATCCAAAACCAAGCCTAAAAGTAAAGGGGTCTGAACAAACACCCTACGAGATACCTCTCAAGGATCTCTCCATACCTCAAACACGACCACCAACCAAACCTACCAAACCATATGAAAACAAATATATTATACAACCTCATCACCACACAGTCACAAATCACATAATCTCTCACAAAACCACACAACCACACAATCAACTCAACCTAAAACCAATAAAACCAATGAAATGTACCATCCTAAACACATGAATCATGAAATTCCATCTTTCATGCCAAGATAATATCTACTCTAGGCGGAACTGACTCACCAACATGGGTTTACTCACATCACGATTAATTTGTATTGATTTAGAATATGGTTCCCCTTTTTATATGTCAATACTTTATCACACATCACACCACCCACATAAAAAACAAAGGAAAATAGATTTTCTAATAAAAAAAAGGATCCAAACATCACACAAACCACCTCCCCATTCAATGACATTGGAGTCATCATGAAGATACTGATGAATTTAAGAGACATGGAAGAAATTGTAGAATCCTCTCCAACCATGGTGGATACACCAACCGATACACTACCACGCCAAATCATCCCAACACCTCAAAGGGACCAAAAAAACTAGGATAAATCATACTCCCTTTTCCAAACCACTCTACCCATGTTGAGGGAAAACCATTACGAACACATGGTATCCATCCTCAAAATCCAAGGGCCTGCTCCTAAAATCGGCATAGGAATTATATTGTTCTTGTAATAATTTAATCCTCCCATGAACAAGATAAACCTTATATTTTTTCTATACACCACATTTTGAAAAATAACTACATCATTCCTAGCCTCTATCCATCACAACGAAGAACAACACAACCTCCCATACAAAGCCTCAAATGGATCCATGACAATTGATGAGTGATATATATTATTATAAGAAAACTAAATTAAGGTAAAGTGTCATACCCAAGACCCACCATATCCCAATACAAAATACCACAACATACCCAAAAACATCTAGATAGTCCACTCCGTTTACACATCTTTTTGAGAGTCGAAAGCAGTGTTGAGGTGTAACTTGGTGCCAAAAGCATGATGTAATCCAATCTTGACTCATGACCTAAAACATGAATCATTATATGAGATAATGGACCAAAAAACTCCATGAAACCACACCAACTCATCCACACACGTCTTAGAAAAATAATATAGTTCACCCAACTCCTTGATTGCTAAGAAGTGAACCGATTTCATCAACTGATCCACGATCACCAAGATAACATCACAACCTCCCTAATCTCGGGGTAACCATGTGAAAAAATCCATTGATATTTCATGCCATTTCCACTCCGGAACATACAAAGAATGTAATAAACCACCCGGAAAATGATGCTTAACCTTTACATATTGGAAAATCAAGAACTTCATCATAAACTCCACCACCATCCATTTAATACCGGTCCACCAAAACTGCATCCTCAAGCCATGTTACATCTTGGATACTTCTGGGGTTTCCACCAAAGTTTATTTATAAAACTCATGAAGTAATAACCCATTCATAACTACTAGAAAAAAGAACCTCCCATGAAACAACATCAGATTCAAACCATCCTCCAAACATCCCTCCAGAGAACACGATCATGCATCACCTCTGTCTCTGAATACCCACACTAAGACTCATTCACCTGCCAAATTAGAGAATAATGAACCATTATATGAAATAAACAAACTTTATAACAATCCAAACTTTCTTACAATTAAAAGGTTTTCAACTCCACCATTGATCTACAAGCACCCCTAACTCTCGAACAATATCCTTTCCTGAATTATTTCCAAAATCATCATCCATAAATTTACACTTTCCTAAGGTGTAGGAGATATCAAAATAATAATCATGAATAAAATCCATCCACCTACACTACTTCAAGTTTATATTATGATGATAAAAGATATACCTCAATCACTTATTATGCGTGATGACCACAAAGTTCTCCCCAATGAGGTAGTTCTGCTACAACTTTAGCACAAAAAAACCACTGCTAGCTCCATATTATGGGTTTAATATTTATGATCACGTGGAAATAACTACCTATAACTATAAAAGATCACTTCCATATACCAAATAAACATGAATCCTAAACCTAGTTTGGAATCATCACTAAACACATTAAACATCACAACCTCCTCAGGAAACTGAAGCACCAGAGAACTGAACAACTTCCCCTTAAGGTAACCAAATGCTACATAGAATTAATCAGTCCAAAAGAGAGCATGGTATTTCCTTTTCAATGTTGTAAATAGGGATTAAATTCAAGATAAATTAGGTAAAAACCTATGATAATATCCTAAAAGACTAAGAAAACTGTGACCCTCTTCCATGTTCTTGGGTGATTCCCAAGAAACAACCACCACTAACTTTGAAGAGTCCAATTTCACACCATACTAAGACACCACAAGCCTAAGTAAATTCACCTCACATGTCCAAAAATTAAACTTGGAAAAAATTACATAGATCTTGTGGTGTTGAAGAACCAGAAAGAAAACTCTGAGATGCTCAAACTGATCCTCCTCTAACCTCGAGTAGACCAAGATTTCAATGATGAATACGATGATGAACTGGTCCAGGAACTCATAGAACTCGAATTTAATGAGCCCTATAAACACAACTAGTTTGTTATTAACACTAAATGACATGACTACAAACTCAAAGTTCCCATACATTCATTTTATGTTAGTTTTTGGGTCATCGACCTCCTCCACACTCAACTAGTGATATCCAGAACACAAACTAATCGTAGAAAACCAACTCACCCCTCTTAACTGGTAAAAAATATCTCCTATATTTAAAATAGGGTAAAAGTTCTTGAAAATAACTTGATTCAACCTTTGGTAGTTTATAAATAACCTCAAACTACCATTTTAATTCTTGGAGAACAACACTTGAGCACCCCATAGTGACACAATGGTGAAGATAAAACCATTCCACGTCAGATCATCTATCTGAATCCTTAACTACTGCAAATCATAAGGTTCCATCCAATAGGGATCCATCAAAAACAGAGAAAAACCATGCTATAATTCTATCCCAAATTGAAAATCATCTCAAGGGGGAAGCATCACAACCTCCTCTTGAAAAACTTTTAAGAACTACTCAATGACCTTGGGACCTCCACTATCCTATCCTCTACTGATTCCATAGATAGATCATCCAACAAATAAATAAGGGGATACTCATGTTGATTACCCAACTGATAACCCCAATAACAAATGAAAACCACATTCTAGACATCCACATATGAAAACACATCACTCATTTAGAAGCAATAGATAACATCACACATAGAATACAACTAGTTGATGCTGAGGATAACATCGTATGGCTACCTCTATAGAAAGAAAAGATCCCATGGAACTGATGTGGCCCCATCACCATTCTACACCCTAGAACACATAAAACAAGATGTATGACCTCCGACTAACATAATAAGCACCAAGAGAATGAGAGGAATATCTAAATTTACTACCAAATAATGAGTTAGAGTGAGTGAAAAAAATGAGTGTGATGTTCCTGGATCAAACAAGGGACAAACAATGGTACTAAACATACTGATCATACCTATGATGATCATTGGCCAATATTGCACTACTTCCTCCTTTACATGCAACTAACCACATATATCTCTTCAACATCATTAATCCCGGTAGTATGTAAATATATCAAGATTAATTTTAATTCATTTTAAACATACTAAAACAACCCAATTCAAACAAAAAAAACAAGTCATCATGATGCATGTAACTCTCCTAGGTCTCTACCCTGCAAACAATTCTGCCTCACTTGGCTGTTCAATAAGCTCAGAGTCTATGCAATAGATCACGGGGGGACCTAAAATCTCATATCTTATCAAGTCTCCTTGGCCTATTTCATACACCAAAGTTATTTGGAATTGTTTCAATACAAACCCATGTAATACTCACTATTCCAAACTCCAAACTTGATCTTATCTCTCAACCACCACCTTTGATACCACTATGTCATGACCCCATCCCTCCAAAGATACCAAAATGAAGAGAGAGAGATAATGAACCTCAATTACCACCTCCAGTAGGACAAGGGTTAGATACTAGCACTGAGGTTATAAAAATCTCATTAATTGAGAGGTATTAACCTCTTTAATAATGTAGGATCAAGAGATATAATGAATCATCCACAAACAACAACAAGACAAAATATAAAAACAAAAAAAACCATCCCACAATGTATAAATAAAACTAATATAAATAAAATTCTCTAGGGTAAATATCCAAAAGTGAATCTAAATCATTGACACATTATCTATCCAAAGGTCTGAGATAGTAATGTCCATCACGGTCCACGTAATCATCCTGGAAACCAGAAAATAGTTTATATACATAGGGTGAGCATACAAGTATACTCCTTTGGAAAAACAAAGTATCTTGTGCATATATAAAATAATCATACTAATGAGCCTATGATAAAATAGTAGAACCATTAATATATATACAGGTATACTAACCAAGCCCAACCTCATCAAGACATACTCACCAAGTAATGCAAATCAAGTAATATAACATAACATGAATCATATCGATAAGGGTACCCCATACCAATTCCCCACTGGTATACCTCTCTTACGCCCCAATGTCAAATTTCATGGTGAACCAATCTCTTCTAAATACTACACCACCCGACAAGCATGGTCACAACACATCTTGCCCGAAGACACCTAGGCTCGCCACCCCATAAACATGGCCACATCACATCTCACTCGAAAACACCTAGTCCACAACACATCCACAACCAGAACCAGAGTAGTTGGGTATCATGAAAATGTAGGTCGTAAACCTCATTAACTACTCCAACCATGCATGACCCCAACCAAAAAATGCCCCAAAAGCACAGTCATATCACATCTTTCCCAAAAACAACTAGACCACTACAGCGCAAGCACGATCACATATCTCTCTAAAACACCTAGGATATCAAAACTACCATCTAATTCATTTATATAACTCTAACCATCACAACATATGAAATACATACCTCACCTTGAAGAGAGAGTGGGAAAGGGAGGGTACCCTACCATCCTTCCTCCTCACCAGATGTCAGAAAAAACACCCCTGCATGACTATATGGGTGTCAGCATATAGTGCTTAACATTGGTTGGTTATTTATAGAAATTAAAAGGAATATAAAAGTATATATATAATATAAAACACTCAAGTCCAACATAGGGGTTCAAAACCAAAATCTTACCAACTCACACCACCACCACTATTTATCCACCACTAAATTCATAACACCGCACAACAAGCCACAAGACACATTTCATATTTCTATCCAATTTCATTTGATCATACCATTCATTTAATTATTTAGAATCAACCACATTTAACCACACAACCCATCATTTAATAATTCATTAACCATTTCTAACCCATTAACCAAACCAACCCATGTCATTTCAAACATTATTAAAAAACTATTTATTCTATCACTACCCGAGAATCAAGCACAAAGAAACTACCACCTCAACACCCAAAAATCATGAAACAAACGACATCTCTACACAAAATTCACATGTAAAAAACCACCTCACTATCCCAAAATCATGGACAAAAAACCACCTCACCACCCCAAAAGCATGACCAAAAAAACCACCTTGCTACCCCAAAATCAAGACCAAACAAACCACCTCACCGCTCCCAAATCATGGTCAACAAACCATCAGAACCACAAGACCAAACCACAAATAATATCCCCATAATTACATACAAACATCACAACACATAAAGATCATTTTACAAATTTATAAGGGGCTTTTATTACATTACCCTTTATTTTGGGGGTGTTATCACACAAGCTATAATATTGGGGAAACCATTTTATTAACAAAATATAAATGGTTTATAAATTTACTTTTTAGGGTGAAATCACAATAATAACAAATGTTACGGTAGTCACAAAACATATATATATTGAATCCCCCCCCAATGGGCACAATTTTCAATGGGGCATCAAGCCTATACAATCCACAATATCACAATAATAACAAGTTGTAAAAATATGTGAATTGAACCCATTTACCCTTTAATTTCAATTAAACCTATTCATTATCTTTAATTAATCTAGAAAAACCATAACCCTTAGGTAAAAAATTAATCCCCTCAATCATGTTACACAATAAAGAGAAATGAGGGTTTACCTACCTCAAATAATATTTCCAACTCATTGAGCACTGTAGGGTGAAGAAGAAATGCTTGAAAACCACAACAGCACCCCAAGATATCATAGATCAACCTAAACCATACCCAAAGATCATCAAAACGCAACTCAAACACACAAACCAAAACAAACTTCACCACCACATCAAAACTTTGAAGAATAATGGAAGAAAACCAACTGAGAAATTGAGGAGTGCCTACCATAGGTTTCCAATGGTGTTCCATCGAAACCAAATGATCAAAGTGGAAGGAAGAGTTCTTGAATAACTCCTCAAGCCACCTAGAGATATTCCAAAATGAGAGGGAAGGGAGGTGTATAAATAAATGAAAATTCATCCTGAAAAAACATAAAACCCTAGATCCCAACAATTACATGGTTTGTAACCATTACACAACATGTAACCATTACACAACATATAACCATTACACGATATGTAATCCTTAGAATTTTTGAAAAGTTATAACTTCCACTAAAAATCATATTGCCTCAAAGGATTAAACACCTAATTTATTTTCCATCATAAACCATCCCCTCACATTGTAGGAACTACAATTTCATATCATGTAGTTCACTTACACTATGTTTATTTCTTGCATCACCTCTTTTATTACTCTCGCCTCCACTGAAAACTCCTAGAACCTACCTTGAACACTTCCAAACACTAAAATAGGAAGAGTAATAGATCGAGAAGGAAAAAATAATTACATATCATCCTTTAATTTAAACTCAATTCTTTAAAGTGTCTCCTCTACACTAGACAAAACTTCCTCAATCACATTAAAAGGAACCAATGAACCACCAATCATATTTTAAAAATTTCAATAATTTCTACCCCTTCACATTATCAAAATAATTATATTGAAAAATTATAGTATTAAAAAAATTCCAAAGACATAACATCATGTAACTAATAAGGGACCACATTATTTCAACACAATTGACCTAGTCCTTTGAGCAGGCCCACAAAAAAATTTACCATTAAATCTTTGAGAATTTAAGGAGAATTTAAAATTTACTCAATCCTCTCCAACTACTCCAATTACTCAAGAAAACTTTTATCACCATGAAAATAGGTAGATGTTGATTTAGTAAGTATAATATAAGGTTTTTGAGTATAAAATATTCCTAATCCACCAATCTATTCTGATTCTAACAAAGGTTTTGAACTGGAAGTTTCATACTCAGATGATAAAAGGAATCATAATGAGGATAATTTTTAGAGGTTGGATTTCCAAATTTCATCTATTCCCTTTTGTTATGCATACTATAAATAAAATTAAACACACAACTAATCAATCCATTCTTAAAAATTTATATAAAACAATCCCAATGCAAAACAATGTAGCAAAATAAAAAGAAAATAACCCAAATTAAACCACATTTGAAAAAGTTACCTTCCTTTAAAATCACTATAATCTAATATAAAGTCTTAAAATGGATTTAAATAAAGGAATTCACACTTTAAATAAAAACTACCTTTTGAAACATTCCACAAATTTAGAAAAAACAAGAATCCCAAAACATTTATATAAAGACCCAATTTCATTTCAAAATATCTTTCATAATTTAAATAAACCATAAATCCTAGTTCTAAAACCAAAAAGTTTAATTAAATTCTCTTTTCACAAAAACAATCTTTAATACCAAAGTCCAAATAATAAAAGTCATGAAATGACCAATATAATGTAACCCAAAAAATATCCCACTCATTAAAAAAACCTCTTTGATTTATGTCTAATAAGTGGAAACCACTTTAGGAGAAATTATAAATCAAAATAGGTTAAGATAATAAGTCTTAGAGGGGTATAAGACTATAAAAAATTTGAACACAAAGTTTGGGGGATTATAGACCAATTGGGAAATAGATTATAATGAGTCCTCAAAACCATGTTCACGGGTTCAACATGGATTAATAGATCAGGCAGTCCAACCATGTAACCCAATTTCTTCTTCTATTTCACCAATAAGATCAAGAAATATTGAAAATATATTTTAAAACTCAATTAGGATTAAAAAAAATCAAAAAAATGAAAATAGAATTCATATTCAAGACTAGAATCCTAGTTGCCTAGGGAAACTTGAGGGTCAAAATGAGTAAGATATAGCTGGACTATCCTCACAAATAACTATTAAGTTTTGATATTTCTATATTTATACTACCATTACACACCCAAATAACCATAGGGCACTATGATACCATTTTTCATAAACCATCTTAGGTTGATAAAAAATAACCCAACCCAGCCTGTGAAATGTCCTTATGCTCATTCCCAATTACTTTTGGGGCGAAAAAATAGTGTTTTAATATGGAATTAGTCAAAAAAAGGGAATTATTTTACCCTTGAATATAAATAAATAATCAATGTATCTTTACTGAAAATCTAACATTATGTGTTTATAAATTGGTAAACCATACATAATAAATATACAGCTCTATATAAAGGAACAAGAAAAACATAAAAAAATCAATATAACAAAAAAACTTACATTTTAAAATTTTACATTAGAATGAAAACCACAACAAGATCTCAATGTAAAGGAATCCAAAATATAAATAAATCACTAATAAAAAAGGTTGATATATTAATATCCTAAAATTAAATCCCAAACCTAAAAAAATAAAAAATCTCCTCCATATAACCCATGGTCACTCACCACATCTTAACACACCCATCATTAGACCATGATAACAAAAAATTACACCAAATCAAAAAGTGGGCACCTGATAATAAACATATGAGGTATACACACACAAGTGATTATGTTGGGTGTAAGATAATAAGCCCAATATTATTTAACAAAATAATCTATGTAATTACTTTTATAAAACACTTCACAAATTCTAATTTGAAGAATATTTATATAATATGGTTTTTTCATATGATAAATCACAAAGAAAACAAAATATTATAATTTTATCCATATAGAAAATTTTATTTATTTTTTTATATAAAATAATTGGGTTGACAACTTGGTAGTTGGAAGCACTATGAAACCATGAAATTAAGAATTTTTATTTTCATGAAATAAAATAATAATTTTTAATCATTTTAAATCATTTATTAAAATACCATGTCCAAAAAAAATATTTAACTTTAAAATCAAAATTTTAAATCCATATTTAAAAACCATTCAGAAAGTAAGCCCCACTATGAGGGAAAGAGAAAATAACTCACACATGAGCAACTATATCAAGAAAACATAACAACGGAACACAATACAGGCATAGATGGAAGCATAAATCATGATGATCACAAAGGGATTTAATAAATAATGTAACATGGATCCTCGAGATAACATCATCACCGAGTGAAAAAGTATAACAGGAAACTCCCTAGGTCCTAAAGTGAGATGGTCCTAACTATATATACATGGAACATATTGTTGGACTATGTTTTATTCATAACACTTAAACACCTAACTTTATCTCACTAGAATTATCCAAGGCACTCCCCTAGACTAATAAAAAAATAAACTATGGGAAATTAGCTACTGATTTTCTCAACTAGTGTAACACAAATTAAGATCTCTCACTTAACTACCAGGTTCCCATGACATATCCAAAGTGAAAGTGAAAAAAATAATCAAGTAATGATCATCTCATATATCAAATGAGAATAAAAAATAAATTTGATATCATCTCTAGAACCCTTATATAAAACATCATATTTTGACATAATTCAAGCATCATTTATATATATGAATTCAATACATCCCATAAAGTGTAAAATACTATACAAGGAACAACACAAGGGGTACAATGAGGGTCTCATAATAATAAAGGAAACTCTTTTATATGGTCCCAATCAAGACTTTTTACTAAACATAGAAAACCAAGTAATAAAATACCCTTTTTAAAGTAAGCCATGTAAACATACTTTATAAAAAATTTCAAGAACAACACTTTCCTATTTTAAAATAAAATCATAATTAATCAGAACCCCAAAAATATTTAAATTTATTTGAAAAATCCTATTGGAAATTTAAATGAGCACTTGGAATGCCTAAATATTAATTTATAAGTCAATGATTAAAAATACATATAGAACCATTTTTTTCAAGTCTGAAAATCATTGAAAATATTTAATAAACCCATAAAGGGAACCACATATAGGTATAGATTAAAAAAATGACTTTAAATTCACTCAATAATATTATAAAAATACAAAAAATAATAATTCCATAAATTAACAAACCTTAATAACTAAAATAATACGCCTTCAATGGTAGATGAAAAACAATAATGGAAATTAACCTCAATAAAACCTAAATATACAAAACCCTAAGTTAGTTTCAACCCAAACTCTAAATCAAACAACCTTTCCTGTTAGGGTTCCCGAATAATGAATAATCCAAGGAAAATGATTAATGAAGGAAATAAGGGAAAACAATAGGACCCAAAATTTGATTCCACTTGAAATTTTAAAGAAAAGGGGTTTGGGGTCTTGTAGGAAAAGGAGAGAAGAACCTTTGGTTATCCCATGGTCATATGATGTAAAATGAGGAAGTAAAATCATGTTAAAATAAGTATTGGTTGAATAAAAACTTAGTTTAAAAAAATCGGGGCATGTGCCTATCGCAGTGTGATACACCATCCTTGAACCACAACCATATTTACTAGGTCATTTTGTGGTGTGACCATAACAATAGGATGTTATTACCTTTGAAAAAACAAACCATTACAACAAAACATCCAATTGTGACACCAACTTCACAGTGTGAAAATATCTTATATGACACAATCCACTATAGAAAGAGATATATTCTAATCCCCAAAAATCTGTCATAAAATGAACTACTTATAATGGTGTGGCCTATGCTAGTCAGAACTATAGGTCTCCCTAAAACCAAAACTTAAAAAATTCATCATACTCCTAATAAATTCCAATTTTTATAAATAAAACTCATAATTAAATAATATTCAAAATAACACTGACATGGGGGTGTATTGTCAGTATCAAAAATATCATCAATCATGTTTGGATTTTCATTCTTCATTATTGGGGCAATATGTTGTTCATTCTACCGATTACCTTACCTTAAATTTCCGCAATGTTCAATTAACTATGTGAAATCAATCTCACATATTCAACAAGAAATCGTTTCAATATCAAGTGGCCATAAACTTCATATCCATTCAAAAAAATTTTTTATTCAAAACATGGACATTTTATTCTTCAATCTACAGATCGATTTTCAATTGAATAATCTAAAAAAACCTCCAACCCATTAACATATTAATTGGTATTTTAGGGTAAAATAATCCAAATTTTATCCATTTGTACCATATTAATAAATATCTATATAAAAACATAATTCTCATGAATTAAATAAAATCACGTTTAGAATAAAAAAAACTCAAAAATACATATAAGCATTTGTGAAATTTGACTCAGAATAAATCATCAAATACAATATAATTACAATCAATTGATATTATTATTTTGTATTTTATCATATAAATATATCATATAACATATAGAAAAATACATATGAATTAATAAAAGAACAATTAATTTGTAACATATTAAAAAAAAATCATTAAAATGAAAACATAATGCATGAATGCATCAAAACATAATAATTTAATGATATAAAAAAATCTAAAAATATTTACCTTAATAATAAACTAAAAATTAACTACATATTATATAATAATTAAAATTAATACTAAATTTAAAAAATAAACACATTATTGGATCATCAGATTCAGGGTGAAGGGGGTAAAGGGGGAGAAGAGGGAATGATAGGGTGTATTCCAAACTTTGGGTCCCTTCAAATTTCTCAATAAATCAGTTTTACAAGATGATGTAACAAAATGATATCATATAATTTTTTTATCCCAACAAGAAAAATACCTAAATTCAAAATTCAAAATATCTATGTAAATCTCATAGAGTTAATTGAAGTCATAGAATATTTAATAGAAGATAATAGCAGGTCATCCATAAACTAACCTTCTACCTAAAAGCGATAGATGTAAAAGAGGATGAGTTTCATGTGACTGATTAAAAAATAAAGAGATTAGAAAGGATAAGAATAAATCACAGTGAAGAAAGAGATGGGTAAATTGGGATGAAGAAGATGTGGTTCTCATGATTGCGGAAGAAGGAAAATCTTAGGGTATATTTTCATGATTAAGGAAGGAGGAGAAGGGGAGTTCATGATGGAGGAATAATGATAACGGGAGGGTTGATTTTCACTATAGAGGAAATAATATTAGATTGGAAGACACTACAAAAATAGGGTTTAAATAGTTGTGGTTTTTAAGTAACCACCACTAATAAAAATACTAGTGGTAGTTTATTAAATTACCAATGCTAATATTTCATTATTCATTGATTTTATTTAACCACCACTAATAAAGTGGGATTAATAGGTATGAGACTCGAGTTTTTTAATCAGTGGTAGTTTTTTTAAATAGATACTAATAAACCACAAAAAATAATTCCTTTTTATTTTAGTGATAAGATGCTACCCACCATAAGAGTATTATTATAATCTCCATATCAAACTGAAACACCCAATTTCTATAACCCATGTTTCATCCATTATAACACATAATTACTTGACATGGTCTTCCCATTTTGATTCAAGATTCAATTTGAAACATTCATCAATTCCCATTCCCAGATCACTAGGAACTTCATTTCAGATATATGATGTAATCTATACATATTGAGAGTCACACCCTATAACAGACAATAGTATGCTCCCTATGATTAAAATCCCTTATATCACTCCATGAGCACATTGAGAAAAATATTCTAATATCACACACAAGTCAATCCTCTAGCACCACACTCAGCCCATCCTGAGAACCCCTATCATGGATCAAGATTAGATTGACCATACAAAAGTACTCTAAATATTCATGTTCTCATCATCAATTATAGAGGTGGAACCTCCCATTCTCAATGGAATTTCAAGCTGCCATTCTCCCAAGGGTTTCCCTGATCAAATCGATTCTTGGCCCACACACAACCACTCACCGATCTATTACCAAATGAGTATCATGAATAACCATTAAAAAATTACCCTCAAACATTGATAAGTTTCCTAAAAAATCCATGAAAATGATTAACATCCACTTCTTAAGAAGGGGTAATCTTTAAGAACACTCTCACAGGTTATTACCGACCATCTATCTCAATCTCAAATGAACCCAATAGGTGTACTCTACTATACTACCTAGTCATAAAACTATAATCACAATCCCATGATTTTAATCCCATAAATCTAGGACTATACACCTAAAACACTAACCATACTCCTATTTTATGTTAATATCATCTAATAAAAAACAATCCTTTATGCTTTTTTATCAATAGGATTAAGGCATCTCACTCATGCCAAGGATGACTACCCAATCACCTGCCACTCTAACATCATTCCAAAACCATGAATAATCTACTAAATATTCCACTACACTACTCCAAATAATATACATAGTCAATATATCTTGGAATCCTATCAATCCTTCCCTATGAAACCTGACCTAAATAATTGAAGCTGTATAAGTTCTTTACATCCCAATAACCCAAGCCATTTCTTCATACCTTTCCTCTACCCCCAAAAGTGTATCTACATCCTCAAGGAAATTTCTATATATCCTTAGATTATCTTTAAGGCACCAAATTCATATACTAACCTACCAAGGTCCACTATACATGCCTTTCATAGAGTGACATATATCCATCATCTGAGATCATCTCACCATAATATCCATATATCTATCATTAAAAGAAAATACCATAGTTTAAAAAATTATAATTCCACCAAATATTATTTGGGAAAACACCATAGATGTTTATATTTACAATTTAAATAATCGAACCCCCTATAATTAGTGAAATAAATCAAACACAAGCATAGAATATGTAATTTTAATCTTATGTGATGAAAATGATGCATGTACACGGGCCTCTTTCCAACAGGACAAGAACTAAAATAACAAATAAAAACCTCTAATAAACACATCATATTTTAATTAACAACCCAAACATAATTAAAAAAAACTATGAAACGTAGTCCCATAACCCTAGAAACTTATAATTCCCATTGAAAAGGCGTTCAAAAAATCATGAGTTTAAGATCTATCAAAAGCACTAACACATCCCTATTCAGTCTTAAAAAATGAGATCTATTGATGGAATCTGATACAAAATTTATCCCTTAAATAATGTAATTTAAAAATACCTAGGATTTCCTCTCAGGGAGTTTTTTAGACATAAGTTTCAAACTATCACTTTGATTTTATATTTTTTCATGAAAATTCTATCTAAATTGTGGCCTTGTTTCAGTTTGAAGAATTTTAATCTAAAATAGGATATAATTAATAATTTAAAAAATTAAAATAACAATATTTGTAATAGATTACAAGAGAAGAGTGAGAACTATATTTTAAATATGTAGTGGTGTAAAGATTAGATCCTTTAGGATCTTCTTTATTTATATTATCTAAGTTTTATTTCATAATATTTTCTCAAAGAAATCTAGGGAAACACCTAAATCCATATAAGAATTATACCAAGACCTTATTATAGGTTTTTATCCCTATGTTAAAGTGATTCAAATCTTAAAGACCTCAAAGTAATTAAACATGACTAAAATCACTATGCTCAATGGAAAGACCTTACCAAAAGATTTTAAATAATGAAAATTGTCACTTTATTTTTATAAGATGAACAAAAATATTGTATAGTTTATAAATAAATATTTTAGCAAATAATAAGGACTCCTTCATTAAAAAAATATAGTTGTAGGAAGTGAAAAAAGAGATATAATGGAAAAAATGAACTCAAAAAGGATTATCCTCATATCACATGGCTGCAACCGCTTAGGAGGTTTTCAGAGAAAGTATAAATCAACTCCCATTATCCTCTTTCTTTATTGAAACTATATCATAGTCACCACAAACTACACACACTTATGTAGACCTCACAATATTTTTTATATCTTTATTCTTCCATAAAATAGCAGGAATATTATTTGAATTTTATTTTATCTTTTAGTCAATCTTTTGAATTCTCAAAGCATGTAAAAACTCTTTTGACCATATTTTAGGTGGAAAATACAATATTGGATCTTAATTTATGTACACATGAGTTGATAGTAGTAAATATTATCATAAATTACATACATTTGTTATATTTTAATATTCCTTTAATTTCCCCTCAAGAAATGACTCTTGGTTTTCTTTTTAAACAAATTCACATGGGTCGACAATCATGACAACCGATACGTACACTGAGTAACATTTATTTCTTGAAATTTAAATAAGGGTTGAGAATAATTCTTTGGAAGATTTAAAATATGACTTTACTCATCATATGTCTTTGAAGCATTATGGTGAAGTTCAAGTAGAAAAATACTTATGATGATAGGTTTTTAATTTTTGAAAAAGGCACCAAGACTTACGATGGGGAAGAAAGTATTATAATGTCTTAGAAAGAAATGGTCAAGGCTTATGGAAGTCCATAAAAGTATTAAAATGGAGTGATAATACTTATCATTAGGAAAATAGAGTCTTATTATGTGTCTATAAGTGTTTTAAAAGGAGGTTAAATACCATGAGAGGGGGGTGAATCAGGGTATGATAGATTAAAACAAATCTCTTTTGGATCTTGTTTCATCATTAAAAAAAACTATATTCTATCTCATTTCCATAACAAAAAATAAAAGGATATTAAAACATACATACAGTGCATCAATTTCACTTGTTTCACCCTCACTGGGATACACCTAAGGAGCATACAATGAAAATATGTTGATGTACCAAATCCACTAAATCGCACTACTGTCACATGGTTCAGAGCAGACTCACTATCCCTCTTGGTTTCAAACCATTCAAAATTTTAAATCTCACTACTCTCTCTAATGATGTGTACACACTGATCCTCTAGTATAATATTTTGAAAATCAATTCTTAGTTAATTCACACTTATGTGTGTCTTTATGATATTGATTCATCAATGATATGACAACCACATTTCCATAAGAATTTTCCTTTAGGAGAGTGTAATCTATACGCAATACCCCTTCACAAGACCCATTTGTGAGACTAATTCTAGAGACCACTCTATGAGACTCATCCATAAGACACAACTATGGATCACGAGACCTTATTCAGTTCATGTGGATCGAAAGAACTTATTCATTTCATGAAGATTGTGAGACCCTGTTTATATCATGTAGATTATGAGGCCTTGTTCAGATCATGCACAACGTAAGACCATGTTCAGTTCGTACAAATCCTGAGATCTTGTTTAGTTCATGTGGATCATGAGAAATTTGTTCAAATCATGTGAAACATGATATATCAATGGGCCAAATTATGAATTCAACCACCCAATGTATACTCCTCTTTATGATACTCCTTCCAATGAACCTTTCATAAGACCTTCTACTGATTATATGGATCTTGAGATTATAGAACAAGACTTTGTTCTATATATAAAAAATACTTTAATTTCAGATCAAACCACTTTATAAAAACATCACTATTCTTAAGCATAGGTTATGGGGCATTTATAGGAATAAATCCACCACCCCAACTCCTCAAATCTTGGTTATCCATCCCTTACACTACCCCCTCAATAAACATCATGTTGTTAATTTTATCTCTTTGAATGATCACCTACTGCAGGTAAAAAGTGTTTCATGTGATCATTGTTATTGTTTTTAGGTGTTTCACGTGATATCATTGTGAGATACAAATACAGTCATGTGGCATGTTCCATTGCCTTACATCCCTTCACGTGACCCCGTTATGTGATCAAATGACAATAATGTGGTTTTAGTGACATTTTATTCAAGTGGTTTTTGAGATACCATCACAATATCTAAATTAAATCATGCAGTAAGGTAATTTTGAATGACCATGCGATATCTTGTTCATTTATTGATCGTTTTTCATCATTCACTTCACATGAACTCTCCGTGAGATCCTCTTACAATATTTTTATGTCTTCAAGTGCTTTGTATGATCTCTCTATGAGATCCTTGGAGAATAATGTGATGTATTTAGGTTTTTCTCATGGTCTTAATGAGATATCATATAATAATCATGTGTGATTTGTGTGATTACTCCATGAGATCAGTTTTTACATTCATGCTCTATGAGATTAGTTCATACATTCATGATCTATGAGATCAATTAAGAGATTCACACTTTGTGACATCAATTTAGAAATTATCACAATGAAATATCTGAAATTATCACTCTAAAATATCATAAATTTCATAATCTATGATATCAGACATTCATGCCTCATGAGATCAAAAATTTCTATCTTTCTGAGATAACATTCATGCTCACTCTTCATGCCACCTTTGAAAAATATCTTCTTCAAAAACCTAAATCCTTATCAAAAAACAAAATCAACCCAAAAGAACTTATAGGAGTTATTTTTTTTTAAAAATATCCCCCTTTGGGTTTGTTGAAAACACTTATAATATTCAAGAACTAACTTGTTGACAAGTCATACACATGAAAAATCATTTACCTTATACAACCTCGATAGTGATTAATGACTTAAATATGATGTACTTTACACCCAAATGAGTATGATATGCATGAGGAACACAATTATCATGAAATATTTATCGATGAATCACTTTGTTCTCAAAACTCCCACTAGAAACCTTCTCAATACCAAAAGATAGAACAAGATCATCCTTTGAGATAACTTATTTACCTGTACATGTCTACTGCTTGCATCATAAACCTAAAAGACACTCCTTTAAATGATTCTTATTTTTTTCTAAACCAATTTTAGCATCGTCATATTTGAAAGTCCCCTATTTCTTTTATCCTTATATCAAATTGTCCCCTGTATTGATTAATACATTTTCTACCTATTTTTCAATGAACCAAAAGTTCACTCCTTTGTAGTCTGCAACATGGTAATGAACACATATCTATATATAGTGGAGAGAACACCCTATCTTGGAGAAAAGGGGGTTAAAAATCCACACCATTAACATGTGGGGATCTTAATTAACTCCAAGAGCTAGTCGATATCATTCAAATTATTATCTAGGTAATGCCTTCGTTAGGATGTCTGCATTCTGTTGTTCGTTAGGAACGTACTCTAGCTTCATATGACCATGTTCCACTTTCTATTTTATAAAGTGATATTTTATTTTAATATTCTTTATCCTTGAGTGATAAATTATATTTTTTCTAATATTTATATCAATTGAGTTATCATAATGGATTCTGATCAGAGATGTCACTCCAACTCCCATATCGTTAAGCTGCTACTTCATCCAAAGTAACTGTATACAAACTTGAGTAGAAACATTTTATTCAGCTTCTGTGGTTCTTAAATAAATTCAATATTGTTTATTTATTATAAAATAAATAAATAGTCTCCTATGATATAATGCACTACCATATGTGGACTTTCAATCTTCTGTTGAACTGTCCCAATCTACATATATAAATCCGAATAACTCTTATTGAGATTTTTCATTGTATAGTAAACCAAAACCCACCATGCCATTGATTACCAAAATATTATAATTTCTACATGTAAGTGGATTAATTTGGGATTTCTCTGATATATGATTCTTAACATGTGGAAAAAAATATCTTTTTGTATCGCTAGTAAATATAATATACTTCTAATGATTTTTCTATATTTAGTGATATTGACTACCTTACCTTCATCATCCCATGATAATTTTGTATGTTTAGAAAACAAAGTGGTAATTTAATTTTAATTTTCTATCTAAAATCATCTTGTAATTTATTTATCATACTTTGATTAATAAATAAATATCACATGTCTTCCTTGTGTTACTTGTAAACCAAGGAAAAATGCTAACTCACCAATCATTGACACCTCAAACTCACATTTCTTGAATTCTACAAAATTATTCCACTGCACTTCATTGAATCTACCAAATATTATGTCATCGACATATACCAGCACCATAATCTTTTGATTACTCTCATTATTGAAATAGTTATTAAAATTAACTTCACTATACTGAAAACTAAACTTATTTAAATACCGATCAATTCATGAATACCGTGATATTGGTGCCTAATTTAACCCGTATAGATACTTGTTTAATTGAATTTTTTTATCTTCATAATGAATGAGAAAAGCATATTTCTATTCAATATAAAATTTTTCTTCAAGAGTCCCATTAAAAAATATCGACTAAACATTCATCTAAAAAACATTGAATTTCATATTCACTGATATGACTGGGAATAATTGAATTATATCTAGCCTTTCAATAGAGGAAATGTTTCAGCAACATCAATACCCTATATTTTGGAGTATTCCTTACACACTAGTCATGCTCTATTACTAATTATTATTCCATATTCACTCATCTTGTTAGAGATAACCCATTTGGTCTCAATGAAATTCTTATCTATTAACCTCAAAACAATATCCCATGTATGATTCTTTTAATTTTGGTGAACATAATCATTCACTACTTGAACCAAAATCCCATCTCTTGAAGATTATTCAAAACACTTCAGATCTACCTTTGATAATAATGATGATTATTATAGAGTCTTCATATTCCTCTTCTATATCAGAGATGTATGATCCCTGATGATATTATTCAAATCAATTTCATCTTGGATATTTGGATTCTTTATAGTTTTATTATTATCATAATATGAATCATATTATGAATCTATCTTAATTACTTGTTCTCCCCCTAAGATACTCACTTCTTCATCACTATCCTCTTAAGACAGTTCATGGATTTGTTGAATATCCTTCTCATTTTCAACCACAACAATATCATTATTCTCTATAAATTTTCCCTGTTATTTATTGAAGCATTTATATGATTTCATTTTTCTTGAGTAACTGAGAAGTATCCCTTCATATCAATGGGATTCAAAATTCCTTTATTTCTATTTATTGAGAATAAAACACTTACTCTTAAAAACATGAAAGTATTTAAATGCTGGATTCTGTCCACACCACAACTCATATGGAGTCTTTTATTACTTTGGAAAGAATAAGGATCTGTTAAAAATGTATACTAATTTCAAAACTAATTATTTCCAAAACTTATCTCGAAGGATGTTTTTGATAAAAATCATTTTGGATATGTTGTTGATAATTTGATTTCTTCTCTCAACCAGTCCATTTTTCTATGGACTTCTTACTACTGAAACATGGTGCCTTATCCCATGTTTCTTGTGACAATAATTTACTTAGCTATTTGTTAACTCTATTCCATTATCAATTCATAACTTCTAGATAATTTGATTTAGCATCTTTTCAACCTCCCTTTAATAATTTATTATGAAACTAAACACATAAAACTTATCAGCAATAATTGAAACCCATTCCATTTTTCTGAAATCATCAATGAAAAGGACATAATATCTCTTACCATAAATTGATATTGGTGAAATAGTTTCACAAACATCAATATGTAGTAGTTTAAGAAATTTTTATTACATTTGATCTTTTTTCCTTATATGACTTCTGGGTAATCTTCCCTTATTGAAAAGCATCACATAAATGAGTAGGGTAACATGATAATGTTGTTAGATCTTGAGAAGTATCATATTTTACCATAATTTAAATGTATTATTGCATCTAATGACCAGGAATCTTATTTCTCATTTTATTCTTCCATAGATTGGAAACATTTGTCTCCTTCTCCACTCATAAGGTATAGATTCACATTCATACATTTTTCTTACAAAACAACTGGTCTATGTTTTCTCTTGATGCTATAAAACCTTTTTCTAATGATTACAGAATGTCATGATTCATAAAATTGACTAAAAGTTAGAATGTTTAGATTGAGGCATTCAATAACCAAGACATCTTCACATCTCATGTGTTCACCTCCAAACTTGGATTTCCCTGAGCCAATGATCTTTAGGACTTCATCATTTCCAAATATTATGACAAATTATTTATCATACCTAACTACTATCAGAAATTTTTTATTTCCTATCATATGGGAGGTGCACCCATAATAAAAAACCCATATTCTAATGTGACATGATGCTTTGAATATAATCTCTATAACTAGTTTCAGCTGATATCTTTTTTTTCTAATCCATGTCTTTGGCTTCAAACATGAAGCTGATTGATATTATTAATATTTCTAAAAGTATGATGGTTTAAACTCATCTTGAAAATATTAAAATTGATTTTTTATTTTTAGCTCATTCGATGATCCTGTGTGATTCTGTATGCAACCACTTTGGGTCTCCTTCAAAACTTTTCTCTACATTGTTGATGAGAAATATCTGGCATTGTGTTTGAATCTTCAATACTAAAAACAATGTAATTTAAAGGAATTCATATAATATTTAACTCTATTTGGATGACTCTATTTTTCTTACTCCCATTGATACCTATTGGATACAAAAAAAACATTTTTGAGAATGTAGCATTTTTCCACAATAATAATACCTGATATGAGGTGTATTCATACACATCATTTCTTCATCACTGATTTTTCCTTGAGTTCTATAAATATTATGATTATAATTCATACAAAAATAAATCTATTGGGGAAAAGTTGTATGTAAGTGTTTTTAAAAATCATAAATAAGTGGTTGGTGTTTTTTTATTTTGATATCATTACGAAGAATCAATTTACTGTCTAAGTTTAGGTTCTCAGACATAGGAGATACCAAGCCTAGTTAATGAGACAAAAATATCTTAAAAAAATCCATTGGTTTATATTTTCTATTTAGGAGATGTTTGATAGGTGAAAAGTTTTTTAGACTCACATTGGGTCTGGAATGATGTTTTCGATCAAAATGAAGAAATTTATTAGAGTCTAAATATCTCGATTTAAAATCTAACAATGACTTTCTGTTTTTTAATTTTCTGATATCATGAGTGAATCAGAACTTGTGATCCAATCTTTGTGAAATAACAGAACAAAAAATGTTTTGTAAGTCAGAAAATTCTATACCGATCTAAATGTTCCCAACATCATGAAGAGGTCCTGATACAAGAAATAGTTTGTAGAAGAAGAAATGTTATGAATTAAAAGTATTTTGGTCATAGTTTATCGGTGCGAGATTCACAAGAAGTAAAAGTTGTTTAAAGAACGGTAAATTTTAAGTTGCTAAAGTTAGAAGTTTTGTAGAAGTTCTAATCAACTGATCCATCAGATGAGATAATACATTGGACTATCCTATCCACAAAACAATCAAATCCAAATGATCAATCATAAGAGAAATTAGTCACTGCTGAAACTAGCCCATCAGAAACGGTGTTCCATCGATCTATCAGGGAAGTTCTGACACTGATCCATCAAACATAGAGTTGGTATCAAAAAGAAATCAGAAGAAAATTTCTATCATGGGAAACTACAGATGTTAGAGTTAATGGTACCAATGAGAAATGGGATTAGATACAAATCAATTAGATGATGTTCAAATATGTAATAAACCGTTTTCATATGAATGAGAATTCAGGTTGTGTTGTTTTTTAATAGTTCAAGAGAAAAAAGTCATGATTTTATATCTATTGGGTCAAGAGTCATAGAAAAGGAGTGATACCAATCCAATAAAATGAATTTTAACTGATTCATTACATGCATGCTAACACTAATAAGTTATCGGCTACTAGAATTCATGTGACGTGTCTTGAGGATGTATTGAAAAATTGAAGGAAAAAAGATTTTTCTTGATGATTCAAAAGTAATTTCAAGGGGTTTAATAATATTTATAGGTTTCAACAATTTCTATGAAAATATACATAAGTATAAATAAGTGACATCAATGTTTATAACTGGTGAATTTCTTTTGGTACAAAGAATCATAATAAGAAGTCATTAAGTTTTAAAATCTTCAATCATAGTGATAATTTTTATTAAAATGACATCTATATCAGACTAAATTATTGTTTGTAAGATCAAAGAAGGATGAAGTTATAAGAAGATTAAAAATTTTTAAACAATAATTAAGAATATTTGAAAATCACTGAAAGATTAAAAGATAAATTTGAAATGAATGTTAAATTTTTTTTATGAAAATTTAGTTTAGTGGGAAGGTGAAAGAAGGCTCCCACCCATTCCACATCTGGATATACTATAAATAGAAGGGAGTACATTGTAATTTATGACGAGAAGTGTAATGTTCATGTGTAGGATAAAACTGAGATCACTAAAGTTTTAGAGAGATATTTGGGGGAAGAAATATTATAAATGAAATTTCTTAAAGAAATTTCTTCCAGATAGAAGAATAATAAGAAATAATAGTGGTTAGGTTTTTTCAGATCAGACAATGAAAACAATATAAGATTTATAGGGAAAGATAGAAGTGTTTCAGAATTGTTTATGGAGTATCTTTGTAGAAATATAATTCTGGTCTGAGCAATCAAACTAAAGAATCATACTGATCCATTAGACTGAGTTTTTGTATGAAGTCCTAAAAGGTTGTCTCTACCTGCTTCTACATTAAAAACTGAATAATTTTGTTTTGAATAATTTAAAAAGCGTAAGTTTTTTAGAAGCATAGTGAAAATGTTTGGAACCATTCTATGAAGGTTATTAACTGCGTACAAATTTTTTTTCACATCATTCATGCTAAAAATAATACCATGAACTGTTGAATTGATCATAGTGCTACACAAGTGTAAGGGTATTTCCTACTTTTTTGAATCCACACAAAAGGATTTTTTTCTAGTGGATTGTGTGGTATTGGATTATTTCCAAACCATTTAATGTACTAGATAATCTCATTGAGTAATGAACCTTGTAAATAATTATGTTCCCATGGATGTGTGAATGTTTTGTTTTCAGTAAAGTGATAATTCTTTAATAGCATGTGAAGGATATTACACAATAAAGTTAACATGAAAGAAAAAATTATCATTGATTTAACCCTCCCCCTCTTAGTGATACAATGATATTGTTTGGGACATTTCAAGTTGTATTGGAGTGAAGGTTTCCTTTATTTACACATTTCTGAAGTCTTTAAAGAGAAGTTGTTATGGAGAATATTATTTTTTTGAACAATAAGTGGATTATGATTTTTTATGGAAAGAACTACCATATCTAGAAAGATAGAATTCTGCCATATTTTAAGGATTTGGATATGATGTTTTAGAAGCAGCTACAGATGGATTTCCTCCTCAAATTTAAAATTCTCCTCTTATATTTGTGGATAAGAATAATTTTAATAATGATGGAAGATATAAGAATTCTTTTCTGTAATCACTCCATGAAACTGAATTCCTAAGAGTTAATGGAGTTTCCACTAATAAAGGTATGTGGGAAAAGTTGAAAAACATTTTTGAAAGAAATATATATGTGAAGAAATAAAAGTTACAAATATATTGGATACTTATATAGATCCTAAAATGGGTGAGTATGAATCTATTGGTGACTTATTCATATGGTTGAATGAAATTGTTAGCACCATAAGATGTCTTGGTGATAATTTGATTGATTCAACTGTTGTTGAAAAGATATTTAGAATTACTAATAAAAATTTTGATGCCAAAGTTTCATCTTTGGAATATAGAGATGCCAAAACTATATATTTGGATGACTTTCATAGTACTATTATTACTTATGAAGTGACAAGGGAGGAATTTATGAAAGGAAAAAACAAAAGTTGTTTGGAAATTTCCATCAAGGATTCCATGAAAGGAAAATAAAAAAGATAATTAATTATTAAGAAGTTGGTGATTATGAATCTGAAAATGAGGTTTGCAACAAAATTTATGAATTATTATCATTTTTTACTAAAAATGTGAAAAAGGTACAAGAATGTATAAAGGGATAATTGCCTTAAATTTTTTTGAATGTGGGGTTGTTGGGAACCTTTATACTGATTGACCTTAAAGAAATAATGTAGAATATAGAAAGGAATATGATAGAAGTTCAATAATATCTTGGAAGAACATGTTGATAAGTCAAAATCTTATTCCAAAGGAAAAGTGAAAAAGTTCTCCAAATAAAAAATGAGAAGTTTTTTTCTAAATATGATGAAGATATAGATAGTTAAGTTGAAGTTGAAAAGATTACTAAGGTTTCTAAAGAAAATATATTTATAAAAATAATTAATGACGAAGAGTTTGGAAGTAGTGGTTATGAAGAAGAAGAGACTAAGTCAGAATTTTATTTAAAAAGATAGTTGAAATAATTTCTCAAAAATATCGTAATACTTCAAAGAGAAATCAAAAAGTTGAAGAAGGAATGTCCTATAGAAAAAAAAGAATGTATTTCTAAAGAGAAAAGTAAGTTGATGTAAGAGGTTGATTGTCTAAAGAAGTCTCTTGAGAAAAAAAAGATCTATAATGAATATCTTCAAGTAAAGTTTAAGGAAAAGGAAGAAGAGTTGGAACTTATACAATAAAAAATTTGTAAAGCTAAGAAAAGAGTTACATGTTTCAAGAACTCTATCTTTTAAGTTAGTGAAAGTTAATGAAGGGGTAAACCTGAGAAGAATCTTAAAAATTTACCTTCAGAGGTTAAAAATAAAATTGAAAATGTTCCTACAAAGAAGAAAGATGATAAAATCATATATGTAGACAAAAATAACAAAGTAGGAAATTTAGAAGTTTTTTAAAATTATGAGTCCGAAACAAAAGTTGTTAATACGATTGGTTATTATAAAGATGGAATAAAATAGGAATTAAAGAAAAATATTTTGGGTGATAACAGAAATTATGGGGCTCAAAAAAGTTTTTATGTGAAGGATAAGAAAGTTTCTTAGAAACATGTTCCCAATTTCAGATAGTATGAATGTTATAGAGGTAAATATTATTTATATGGTTACTCATAGTAATATAGCTAATATTTGTTAGTTTATTCAACAACATTACAATTATCCCATGAGTTATAGAAAGTAGTGTTTTAGGGGTAGCCAATCCTCTCAAGGGGATAAATATAAGAAATATATTTTGAAAGATGAAAATAGGTTCAAAACTCTATAAAATAATTTTTAAAGTTGTGAAAAGCCTAGGAATATTTCAAAAGGTCACCCTATTTTTCTACCATAACTACATAATGTTTATAATAATTATCAAAAGATGGATGTTAAGAAACATAAAGGGAAATAAAATGATCTTGTTATAGAAACTACTCTCAAAGCTGAAAAAAGGCGAGTGACCTTGGATTTTGGATACTAGGTTTTCTTTCCATATGACAGGATATTTGATAAGTTTGAAGAATTTGAAAATTTTTAAAGAAGGAATAGTGAAATTTTCCAATGATGAATCCCTCAAAATCAAAGGTGTTAGATCTATTATTATTCAGGAAGAAAATTTTAAATCTAATAAATTTATGTTTGTTGATTGGTTGAAACAAAATTTTTTGAGTATTTCATGAATTTGTAATGAAGGAAATAAAATTGTTTTTACAAAATATGTTTTTTTGTGAAAAGAGAGGAAAATGGAAAAGTTGTTACAAAAGGCCAATGCACAAAAGGAAACTTGTTTCAAGTTGTTGAGTTCAGAATTCAGGTTACTTAAGCATGACAGAAGAAGATCAATTTTAGCATAGAAGTTTGGGGCATATATTTCAGAGAAACATGGTCAAGTTATCAAAGCAAGATAGTGGCCATGGTATTCCTCATATATCAAGAAGAAGATATTGGTGTTATACATTCTTTCAAAAAGGTAATATTACAAACTATGTTCATAAGAATGTTGATATTCATTCAAATCGACCCCTATAACTTATTAATTAAGATATATTTGGGCAATTGATAAAATAATAAACTTTTAAATATAAGCACTTAATCACTTTCATTGATTATTTCACCAGCATTACTTGTGTTATGTATTTGAAACATAAGTCAAATACTCTGTAAATGTTTCAAATTATTAGGATAACTACTAAGAATAAATGTGGGTAATCTGCGAAAAAGGTAATAACTAATAATAGTTTTGAGTACATGAATGAATATTACAAAGTAATGTTTAAAATAAGGAATTTGGCATGAGTTCAATACACCAAAAACACCACCAAAAATGGCGTTTCTAAAAGGAAGAATAAAAGTTTATTTGAGATGGGTAATACAATGTTTCTTGATCATGGTCTTTCTCAATACTTTTGGAGGCAATCTATGAGAATGCCTATTTATATTTAGAATTAGTGTTTCTATAGGAAAATTTATGATATGTCTCCCTACAAAATGTTTTATGATAAAATTAAAAGTTTGAAACACTTAATAGTTTTTGGGAGTCCCTGAATCATAAATAATAAAGGTGGAAACCTTGTAATGTTTGATTAGAGAGGTGAAGATGATATATTTCTTAGATATGATCTGGATGGAAGATGATATAAATGTTTCATCAAAGATATATAAAGAATAGTTTATTCTGTTGATGTAAAATTTATTGAAAAATTTGAGTAAGATGTTTTAAAAACACACAATGTAACACCCCAATCCCAATTACCCAGAGTCAGTGCATTATTTTAATACATTGTCATGATTACAAGGAATCATGTTCTGAAGGACCGATCGGTTTAGCAGTCTTGGAAAATAGATTACATACAATAACATTACATTACAATTTCAAACATAAAACACAGCATAAATAGTTCTTTGAGAACGCCATTATTACCTTTATCTTAACCCTATATATCAAATCATAATACACCTCTTGGAATCTTGGAAAAAATAAAACATATAAAGGGGTGAGCTCAAATGCTCAGTAAGGGTAAGCAATACAGCAGAAAATGACATAAATATTAAGCATGGTGAATAATTGAAACCAGATGACTTTACCAATAATAAACATGAATAATTTTATGGAAAGAATATGAGTTGAGTAAATAATTCCATAATAAAACATAATCATGGGTATTATACTAGTCAAATAATCACATGAACCATCAATATTATTTCCATAATGAGGGAATGTATAATGCCTGACATTCTAAAACATTTTGTCAGGGCCTCGGCCAAGACGTATAAAATGATTAAGGCCTCGGCCAAAACCATAAATCAAATTGGGAAAGGGCCTTGGCCAATTCCACGTCTAGTTGTCTCATGAGACCTACTGATGCATCGAGGAGCTATAGCGGGCTCCACCCGTCACTTACAGTGTCCAATACATTCCTTATATGAAAAGGATAAAACTTAACATAAACATTTGTATAAGAACTAGGATACTAAATGTCAATACGTTAACCATAATCCATGAATGTTATAAAAATTACACATCCACATTCAAACATATCAAAAATCCTTACATACAATATGGAAGTTTTGTATCATAATAAATCAACTTCAAAACAAGTTTAAAATCCATTAAAGGATTTGACATAGATGAAAATGATTTGTAAAACTCTTTGATTGAAATATCCATTTTCATGAAAACATTTAAAAGTTTCACAATTTAGAAAGGAATACATTTAAAAAAATTTAAATCAAAGTGTCCCATACCACTTTGAAACTTTTTAAAGGAATTAACATTTTTAAAACATTCATGTCCATATAAATAAATCCTTAAAAACCATTTCAAAAATATGGACGTTAATGAGAATGATTTAGAAGAATAAATATTTAAAACATTTAAAATGATGTTTTAGTAAAAATTACCTTAAAAATAACCCCTTTTAAAAATCATTTATGAATAATGTATATGGATAGTAAATATGACCTAGTAGATACTTACGCAAAAACAACCTCGGATAATAATGAGATTGTGAAATTAACCATTACCAATTTGGTAACTTACAAAAAATACCCCCCATGAAAGAAGTATCATAAAATGGATATGTAAATACACATAAATTAAAGTTTATTACACAAATAATACAATTATGGGTAGTACATACACCACACAAAAGGTAATAGTGGCAATATGGCATGAATCTCATGGGAATAAGGAGTGAGATGAAAACCCTTACCTTGCATTTTCCATTAGTCGAGGGTATGTTTAACTGCCTGTATGAAGACTATAGTATGTTATTAAATTATACCAGAACCATATTAATATTTATGATATCATAAATTATTCATTTATGAATTTATACTACCCAATTCATAATAATTTCCATTGTATATTAATATTTCGGGTAATAATCGCTTTCTTTATCATGCGTGTTTTAACTTGTTACTCCTGATTGTATCACATAGATCATGATTTAAATAAAACCAGAATATAAAACATGATTTATATATCATATATATTTAGAATATAAATATGTATAATATACACATATATGAAATAAAAAACACCATTTATGGAGACGGTAGTCCGTACATACGCATAAACGCTGTTTCCGTTTTCATATAGTATTGAACGGAAGTAAGTGAATAAGATATATGTAAGTAAATAAATACATATATTTATAAATATATATATCTACAGTAGCATTATTATGTCATATATTACATACTTATTAGTAATATATATATTTTTATAATCGTCGATGAATGATGAACTTGGAAATGAATCTCATCGTGTCGTGGAGACGATAATCTGTACGTACACACGAGCGAAAATATCATTATTTTGATAATAAAATAATATATAATTGGATGGTATATCATATAGACAGAATCATTATCATGTTATATTTATTATTTACATGAATTATATATCATTATTATACCCATCTAAATAATAATAAATTGAATAACAATTACACCACAACATGGAGACGGTAGGTCGTACGTACGCACGTATGGTGACATGTCATTAAAGGGATGGATAGAATAATGAATTTGTTTGTTCCATAATTATAATAACATCACAGTAAATAGAAGATACTGGAGTTATTATTTTATAATGGAAATAACATGGAAAGAAGAAGTTGATGAAGAAAGGAACTTTAAAGAGGGTGGTGAAGACGTTACCTCTTCTTCGGGTTCTTCCGTTTGATTTGGTCAAAAGGGCTCCTTGGGTTGTCTTTCTGATAAAACTAAGGCCTCTAGGATGAATTTAGGGAAGTTTAGAGAGTATTTGGGTAGGTTTTGGCTGAGCCAAAAGGCTTTTAAGGTTTGAAGAATTGGTAAGAAGTTGGGTCCTTTTATATGCGGGAGGAGGGGCTCTTTAGGAAAAACATAAAGTATTAATTTATTATAAATTATTATTCAGTTTATAATGGCTCCAAAGTGGATTATTAAAAGTCTAAGGTGGGGATGGGTCGAAATATTTTTAACCAATATATTTTAGAAAGGTTTGGATCATTATATTAACCCAATCTTTTATTTTTAACTCTTAGTTAATTAGTTTGACACTTACCATGTCACTTTGTTTTTTTATATTATATAGTTAATAAACTTACTATATACATCAATAAAACACAAAGTGGTCCATTAATGATACACCTATCATGATACAAGTACTTTGGCCAATCCTTAGATTTTTAGGAATTTAATATCAATTAATAATATAATATTTGTTTTAAAAACTCTTTTATGTCAATTTTGAAACTATTTGGTATTTGATTTTTTGTGAAAATCATAAGAGAATTATTACTTCAAACAAAGTTAATTACATCAATCCTAAAATGTCATGTTAACCTATAAAATTCGTGTAATTCATCAAAAGTTTCAAATTATATTTATTTGTGTATTTATAATATCAATTATTTTAATATTTTACTAATAAGGTAATTACTGCATCATCATTGTGTCATTAATTAATTAAATTATTTAATGTCTAAAAAATATTAATAAAATAAAATTATGTAGGAAGATTTTTTTCTTTCTAATTAATATTTACAATTTAATTTATCTTATGTATAACCCTATATTAAAAATGTTTTAGTAATTAAGCTTTGATTTTAACTCTTTTAACTCTTCTTTGAATTAAATAATAATAAATGTCCTAATCTAATCCAAGTGGACCTAAATGATAATATTTCATTCCTAAGGTTGTTTTTGGTTGAGATAAACTTGTCCAATAGAATTAGGACATGTGTTAGTTTAATATTAATATCATTTTTACCCTTAATTACCCTATTTACTTTTAACCGTGGTAAATAAAAGAAAAAAGTTACTATTCACCAAAAATTATTTTTATCTCATTGAACCAAATTTTACTCCTTTATATTGACCATGTCTTGATGATTTTTGAAATTCAGCTCACAGAAGCGGTAAAATTAAGTTTTATGTGAATTTGCAAAAGCTCCTAGGAGGTGGGTAAAAGACGGTGAAAAGTTCAATAAAATTTTTATATATCTTAAATTATTATAAAACAACTCCAATGAATTAAATTGAACTTATATAGGTATTATGCATCTATTTTTACATTAAATAATTTAAATAAAATAAATAATAATTTAAATAAAAAATCGGTTTTAAATAATAACTGAGTGTTTTTCACTATTCATCAAACATTAAAAGTTTTCAGAAAAATACCAAAAATTTACCCTAAGCTAATTTTGATATTACTAATTCAATAATGAAGTCTATTTTACCAAATTAAAAATATAGAAGTTTAATTTATTAATTTAAAATTAATTCCCGCTGGCAAAACAAAAAGTATGTTTTTAAGAAACAATAAATATCAAAAGATTGACATTTGTTTATGTCTGGTTTAAATGTGAAATTATGTCCAATTACCAAAATTGGATTAAATTGTAAAAATATATTCTAAATATAATTTAAAACCACTCAAATTCATAATTTATCACTAATAATTAATTCGATTAAAAAAGTTATTTTTAATTAAAATTTAGTAATCTTCATTAATCATCAAAATATGAAAGTTATCAGAAAAGTACCAAAAATTCACCCTAAGCTAATTTCGATATTCCGAATCCAAAAATGAAGTCCATTTTGAAAGATAAGATGTATAAAATTTCAAAAAATGGGTATTACTATTCATAAAGGCTAGTTTGATCGGTTGTGGTGTGTGTTAGAACTCGAAGTTGCGTACAACACACGCTACTCTATTATTCAAAGAGAAACGTAACATGGAAGGTTGGGGTGTTACATTCTCCCCTACTTAAATAAATTTTGTCCTTGCAATTTATGCTCGGTATAGGAAACTTGGGGTTGACGTTTCAAAATATCTTAGTTGAAATCCCAGATCAAAAAATGAATTAATGAGGCCTCTATTTAAAATAAAGAGTGGTAAGTATGAAGGTTACCGTAAATAACACATACTAGGGTTACATGTAGGAAAATATAGATATGGAAGAGAAATCTAACCATCAATATCTGATGGAGAGTGGTAGAGAACATGGCTTTGAAAAGGCCAACAATCCCAAAGCCATAAATTTGTGATGATATAAGTTACCATCTAGGACAACATTTTTGTTCTAAGTTCCTTTTCTTAACGTTGAGGAATTTATTTATGAGATTGGATAAGATCATAAGGAGAGATACTTACTTTATAATTATAGTTTTATCCATTAATAAATTTCTACCACAAACTCATCTTTCACCCCAAAACATAATACAACTCAAAAATACTATATTTATCCTAATCGTATAGGGTTCTAAATATAATGACTGTATAATTCACATATCAGACACTTTATGAAAAGAAACTACATTATACAATCCAGAAACTTCACGTAGTACAGTGGTAGGTGATAAATCCCAATTGCACTATGGTTGTGGGTTCGATTCCCACAGCTTTATCCGACACGACAGGTCGTCACACGGTCTGCGTGTTTTCCTTTTATAAAAATCAAAAAATAACCTTTCAAACTTAATCCCTTCAAACCTTTATACTTATCAAAAATAATTCTGTAAACTCTCAGTACAAAATTTATATGAAAGGTAAACATAATGTAGATCCTTTTTACCCCGTAATTGCCTGTGAATACCTTCATCGTGTATTCTTTTAAAGCACTGAAATATCCTGAATTACCATAAAACCTTATTGATTACATTCATTCTCCCTTATTCCTTATAGAATACTGGATATACTTCATCCATCCAAAAATGTTGTAAACTCCAACAATGATGGAATATACAAATATTTAATCAGTTTTAAGGCATTCAAGAATATCCAATATAATTTACCCAAATCAACCATATCTTATTCCAAAAATCAGTACCTCAATATTAGGATCATATTAATATTTATCTTTCCTTCAACCATGTAATTTCCAAAAAGTTTAACTTGTTTTAGAGTCACTTTTCTTATTACCATAAAATCTCAAATCCTCAATGAAATAGTACTGTAGTACAATCCTTATTTATTTCCAGTACATCATTGATACAACACTTCAATGAAATAATTCCAAAATAACAACATAAGAACACTAGTCATTCCTCTTCATCTGTGGTAGTATCATAACTTGACTATTATCCAATAGAATCATTTGCGATATAGTCTGATAAATGGGACATTGGTTTGCGTAGTATCCAAAACACCTTGCAGATGAAGCATTGTACATTTGAAACCTTTTTCTTACCGTTACAGTCACATACGTGGTGTCAGTTTTCTCCACACTTATAACAAACTCCCATTCATTTCAGGAAAGTTCCAGGGTGTTTCTTCCCATAGTTATCACATATAGGAAAAATTCTTATTTTCCCTCTTCCCTTTATCCATCTTTCTCTCTTCCATCCTTTTCGTCTCTTGCTTCCCTTCAAATCCATAGGACTTAGTAAACTCTTTACTTATCTTATCTATACATGATACTATTTCTTATGATTATAATACGTGGGAGACTATTTTCATTCTAAATGATGGCTTAATACCATGAAAGACATGATCCTTCTTATTCTTTGGATCATAAGTATTACTGGAGTTCACATTACTTCTACTAGTCTTCATTTCTATACAATAGCATAAACTAGGTTAGTTTATGAATTGCAATGAATAATTCTAAACTTGTAAAATACATAGACCAAATTGAACAGTTTATGGATATAATCCATAATCATAAAAATGTTTTCTTAGATTAAGTATATACTCATGAGCCCTTCATAATGGGTTGTAAAGAAAATGAGAATTATCCTAAGCATATCCCCCGGGAGTGTCGTAACCAAGAGTGTAGCAAGGCCTATTGTTGTTCACCAGTTGCAGTTCGAGTCTAGCTCAAAGTGGTGATTTCGGGTTTTACCCCTAGGTACATCTGTGCCAGATCCACCTCTACCTGCTCGTATCCAGACATGGATGTGTTGCTTGGAAAACTCACAAAATCTCTACAATACCAAAATTCTAGTAAGTTCTTCTATACTAATCCTCAAAGTCTATCTTAGGGCGATGTTATATAATCAGATTTTATCTAAATCTAGTTTCCAAGGTTATTGCTAAACTTCCTCTGATACCAACTGCAACGCCCTGACCCCAGTTACCCAGGGTCGGTGCATTATTTTAATACATTGGCATGATTACAAGGAATCAAGTCCTGAAGGACCTATCGGTTTAGCAGTCTTAGAAAATAGATTACATACATTAACATTACATTACAATTTCCAACATAAAACACAGTGTAAATAGTTCTTTCAGAATTCCATTATTCCCTTTAGCTTAACCCTGCATATCAAATCATAATACACTTCTTTGAATCCTGGGAAAAATAAAACATAAAAAGGGGTGAGCTCAAACGCTCAGTAAGGGTAAGCAATACAGTGGAAAATGATATAAATATTAAGCATGGTGAATAATTGAAACCACATGCCTTTACCAATAATACACATGAATAATTTTATGGCAAGAATATGAGTTGAGTAAATAATGCCATAATAAAACATAATCATGGGTATTCTACTAGTCGAATAACCACATGAACCATCAATATTATTTCCATAATGAGGGAATGTATAATGCCAGACATTCTAAAACATTTTGTCAGGGCCTCAGCCAAGATGTCTAAAATGATTAAGGCCTCAGCCAAAACTATAAATCAAATTGGGAAAGGGCCTCATCCAATTCCACGTCTAATTGTCTCAAGAGACCTACCGATGCATCGAGGAGCTATAGCAGGCTCCACCCGTCACTTACTGTGTCCAATACATTCCTCATATGAAAAGGATGAAACTTAACATAAACATTCATATAAGAACTAGGACATGAAATGTCAATACCATAATCCATGAATGTTATAAAAATAACACATCCACGTTCAAACATATCACAAATCCTTATAGACAATATGGAAGTTTTTTTTATCATAATAAATCAACTTCAAAACAAGTTTAAAATCCATTAAAGGATTTGACATATATGGAAACGATTTGTAATATTATTTGATTGAAATATCCATTTTCATGAAAACATTTAAAATTTACACAATTTACAAAGGAAGACATTTAAAGAAAATTTTGAATCAAAGTGTCCCATACCACTTTTAAACTTTTTAAAGGAATTAACATTTTTAAAAAATTCATGTCCATATAAATAAATCCTTAAAAACCATTTTGAAAACATGGACATTAATGAGAATGATTTAGAAGAATAAATATTTAAACCATTTAAAATGATGTTTTAGTAAAAAGTCAATTAAAAATAATCCCTTTGAAAAATCATTTATGAATAATGGAAATGGATAGTAAATATGACCTAGTAGATACTTACGCAAAAAAAACCTCGGATAATAATGAGATTGTGAAATTAACCATTACTAATTTGGTAACTTACGAAACATACACCCCATGAAAGAAGTATCATAAAATGGATATGTAGATAAACATAAATTAAAGTGTATTACACAAATAATACAATTATTGGAAGTACATACACCACACAAAAGGTAATAGTGGCAATATGGCATGAATCACACGGGAATAATTAGTGAGATGAAAACCCCTTACCTTGCATTTTCCTTTAGTCGAGGGTATGTTTAACCTACATTATGAAGACTATAGTATGTTATTAAATTATACCAGAAACATATTAATATTTATGATATCATAAATTATTAATTTATGACTTTATACTACCCAATTAATAATAATTTCCATGGTATATTAATATTTTGGGTAATAATCGCTTTCTTTATCATGCGTGTTTTAACTTGTTACTCCTGATTGTATCACATAGATCATGGTTTAAATAATTCCAGAATATAAAACATGATTTATATATGATATATATTTAGAATATAAATATGTATAATAGACACATATATGAAATGGAAAACACAGTATATGGAGACGGTAGTACGTATGTACGCCTAAACGTTGTTTCTGTTTTCATATAGTATTGAACGGAAGTAAGTGAATAAGATATATGTAAGTAAATAAATACTTATATATATAAATATATATATCCCCAGTAGAATTATTATTTCATATATTACATACTTATTAGTAATATATATATTTTTATAATCGTCGATGAATGGTGAACTTGGAAATGAATCTCATCGCGTTGTGGAGACGGTAATCCGTACGTACACACGAGCGAAAATATCATTATTTTTATATTAAAATAATATATAATTGGATGGTATATCATATATATATAATAATTATAATGTTATATTTATTATTTACATGAATTATAAATCATTATTATAACCATCTAAATAATAATATATTGAATAACAATTACACCACAACGTGGAGATGGTAGGTCGTACATACGCACGTATGGTGACTTATCATTCAAGGGATGGATAGAATAATGAATTTGTTTATTACATAATTATAATAACATCACAGTATATAGAATATACTATATTTGTTATTTTATAATGGAAATAACAAGGAAAGAAGAAGTTGATGAAGAAAGGAACTTTAAAGAGGGTGGTGAAGACGTTACCTCTTCTTCGGGTTCTTCCTTTTGATTTGATCAAAAGGGCTCCTTAGGTTGGATTTATGATCAAAATAATTCCTCTAGGATTAATTTAGGGAAGTTGAGAGAGTATTTGTTTAGTTTTTGGTCTATACAAAAGTCTTTGAAGGTGTGAATAATTGGTTATAAGTTGGGTCCTTTTATAAGGGGGAGGAGGGGCTCTTTAGAAAAAAACATAAAGTATTAATTTATAATAAATTTTTATTCAGTTTATAATGGATCAAAAGTGGATTATTCAAAGTATATGGTGGGTATGGGTAGATATATTTTCAACCAATATATTTTATACAGGTTTGGGTCATTAGATTAACCTTATCTTTTAGTTTTAACTCTTAGTTAATTAGTTTGACACTTACCATGTCACTTTGTATTTTTATATTATATAGTTAATAAACTTACAATATACATCCAAGAGACCCCCAAGTGGTCCATTAATGATAAAAATATCATGATACATGTCCTTTGGCCGAAACTTAGATTTTTAAGAATTTAATATCAATTAATAATATAATATTTGTTTTAAAAACTCTTTTATGTCAAGTTTGACACTATTTGGTATTTTATTTTTTTGAAAATCATAACAACATGATTACTTAAAAAAAAGTTAATTAAATAAATATTAACATGTCATATTTACCTAAAATATTTGTGTAATTCATTAAAAGTATCAAATTTTATTAATTTGGGTATTTATAATATCAATTATTTTAATATTTCACTAACAAGGTAATTACTGCATCATAATTTTTTCATAAATAAATTAAATTATTTAATGTCTGAAAATTATAAATAAAATACAATTATGTAGTAAATATTTTTATCTTTCTAATTAATATTTAAAATCGAATTTATCTTATGTATAACCCTATATTAAAAATGTTTTAGTAATTAAACTTTGATTTTAACTCTTTTAACTCTTCTTTGAATTAAATAATAATAAATGTCCTAATCTAATCCAAGTGGACCTAAATGACAATATTTTATTCCTAAGGTTGTTTTTGGTCGATATAAACTTGTACAATAGATTTAGGACATGTGTTAGGTTAATATTAATATCATTTTTACCCTTAATTACCCTATTTACTTTTAACCATGGTAAATAAAAGTAAAAAGTTACTATTCACAAAAAAATTATTTTTATCTCATTGAACCCCATTTTACAACTTGATATTAACCATGTGCTTAGGATTTTCTAAATTTAGCTCACAAAAGCGGTAAAATTAGGTTTTATATGAATTTGCAAAAGCTCCTAGGAGGTGGGTAAAAGACGGTGAAAAGTTCAATAAAATTTTTACATATCTAAAATTATTATAAACCGAGTCCAATGAATTACATTGAACTTATATAGGTATTATGTATAAATTTTTACATTAAATAATATAAATAAAATAAATAATTATTTAAATAAAAATTCGGTTTTAAACTATAACTCAGTGTTTTTCACTATTCATCAAAAATTAAAAGTTTTTAGAAAAATACCAAAAATTTACCCTAAGATAATTTTGATATTCTGAATTCAATAATGAAGTATATTTTACCAAATTCAAAACAGAGAAGTTGCATTTATTAATTTAAAATTAATTCCCACTGTCAAAACAAAAAGCGTGTTTTTAAGAAACAATAACTATCAGAAGATTGACATTTGTTTATGTCTGGTTTAAATGTGAAATTATGTCCAATTACCAACATTGGATTTAATTGTAAAAATATATTCGAAATATAATTTAAAACCACTCAAATTCATAATTTATCACTTTTAATTATTTCGATTAAAAAAGTGGTTTTTAATTAAAATTTAGTAATCTTCACTATTCATCAAAATATGAAAGTTATCAGAAAAGTACAAAAAATTCACCCTAAGCTAATTTAGATATTCTGAATCCAAAAATGAGGTACATTTTTTAATATAAGATGTATAAAATTTCAAAAAGTAGGAATTACTATTCATAACGGCTAGTTTTATTGGTTGTGGTGTGTGTTAGAACTCGAAGTTGCGTACAACACACACTACTGTATTTTTCAAAGAGAAACGAACCATGAAAGCTTGGGTTGTTACACACAAAGATGAGGAAGACAAAGATAATGAATTTTTTTAAGAAACCCGAAAAGGATTCCAATAATAATGATACTATACAGATGGAAGAATCTTACTCGACTGTTTCTAGTAATGAGTAAGATTATCATACATCTCATCATAGGTTAATGAGACAAGTGGAATCTAAAAAAATTATTGGTGATAAACATAAAAAGGGTAAAACAATATGAACACCAAAAGTTAGTACAAATACTTATTTTTATTCAAAAGTTAAGATAAAATATGTTAATTAATCATTTGAGAATATGGAATGGATTCATGGTATAAATAAAGAGTTGGATCAGATTAATAAGAATGATACTCTAGAAATTGTACCTAAACCAATATAAAAAAATTTTATTGGTAAAAAGTGGGAGTTCCAGAACACGTTTAATGATGGTGATGAATTTATTAGAAACAAAAGAAGATTTTTTTGAAAGGGTTACTCATAAATTGAAGGAAATGATTTTTATGAGACTTTTTCTTTAGTGGTCTAGTTAGAAACAATTAGAATATATATTGAAATTGTTTTACAATGAAGTTATAAATCTTTTCATATGGATGTGAAGTCAACATTTCTAAATGGTGAACTTGATGAAGAAGTTTATATTGAAGAACAACGTGGTTTTGATATTTGGAAGGATGAAAGTTATGTATGAAAGTTGATGAATGTTTTGTATGGGATAAATCAAGCTCCGAGAGCATGGTATTCCAAATTCAATTCCTTCTTAATAAATTTGTCATAAAAGAAAAATATATCACTAATTCATCTCCTAATTGTTATTTTATATGTTGATGAAATTATATTTTCTAGGAATAATGAGATAACTTGTGAATGGTTTGATGAAAAAATGAAGAAGTTGTTAGAAATGTCCATTCTTGGCGAAATGAAATACTCTCTTGGGTTAAAAATCTCATAAAAGAATAAGTACATATTTCTTTATCAAGAAAATTATTCTTAGAAAAATATTAAGATGTTTTGAATAGAATATTATATACCTATTTATATATCAATTTTAGTTGGAACCAAGATGAATAAATAGGGAGAAGGTAAAGAAATTGACTCTAAAGAGTTTTGGAATCTGATTAGGATTTTATTGTATCTGACTACCTCAATAACAGATATTGATTATGTTGATACCTTAAATTCTAGATTTTTATGTGCTCCAAAATAATCACATCTCTTGGTTGGGAAAAGAATTATCAGATACATCATAGAAACAATAGATTTTTAAATCAAGTATGATAGCTCAAGAAGAATTGATCTGTTTGGATATACTAATACTGATTTGGTAGGAAGTGTAGATGATAAAATATCCATATCTAGTAGAGTTTATTTCTAGGGAATATTTGTTTAAGCTCTAATATTAAGAAATATAATTCTGTAACTATTAACATGAATGAAGCTGGGTATATTGCTTCCACCCAAGATGTGACACAACTTATTTTGATGAAGTCTTAGTTGGAATACTTACTTGTTGAAGTGAAGTTACCTCTTCTCCTGTGTTGTGATAATAAAAGTTCTACAAAACTTATAAGAGATTAATTACAACATTATTGTTCAAAACATATTGATATTAAATATCATTTCATGAAGTATCATGTGGAGAAGAATGAAATCAAGATGAAGTTCATTCCTACAATGGAACAAGTTACTGAAATTTTTAAAAAACCTTTTCCGATAGAGGCATTTCTCAAGATGAGGGTGAACATGGGTGTCCAAACTATCTCTCCAAAGTTAAGGTACGCGTTACTATCCCCACTCTCATATAGTATTTGTATAGTTTTGAGGGTGATAAAAATATCATTTCATAAATATATCCATGGATATGTGCTAAAACTTTTAAGGAAGCTTGTATGTAGGGGGAGTTATGGTTATGCTATGAACTGAGTATATAAGTGTGTGAACTATTCTAATAGTTTGTTTTAGTGTTTGTAGGAAAATTATTTTTACCGAATGAAATAAGTTATGGAAGGATGTAAGAAAAGATTTTGAGGTTGAAGAAGTTTTGTAAGTCACTACTTTAGGATAACATGGTCCAACTGTCAATGATCCCTATTTCTTACAATGAGTTTGCGCACATTGTCTTAGAATTGTTGATTATTGATCCATATATTGAGTAAACAATTTCAGTGATTTATGAACTCTGGTTGAAAAAAAATCCAAAGGGTGATATTTTTGGGACCTTGTTGGCTGGAATTGTTTTTCAGAAGAAGAATTAAGTGGTTGATGTTTGTTTTATATTTTTTTTCATTATTAAGAATCAATTTACTTTGTAATTTTAGATGATCATATGCATGAGGTACCTGAATCTGTTAATCAAAGACAAATATCTTAAGAAAATACATCAGTTTTGGTTTTCTATTCTACATATGTTTTTTGGGTGAGAAGTTTTTTAGAACCACATTGGGCCCATAATAAAGTTTTCCATCATAATGAATAAATTTATTAGATTATGAATATCTCAATCTAAAATCAGATGATGCTTTTCTCTTTTTTAAATTTTCAACATCATGAGTAAATCAACCCTTATGATATAAGATTTTTGAAAGAAAAGAGAATAAATAGTTTTGTAATTTAGATGATTGTATGACTATATTAATGTTCCCAACATCATGAATTGGTCTCAGTACAAGAATAAATTTGTAGAAGAATAAAGGTTATAAAATCAAAATCTTCCAGTCGATGTTTATTTTTGTGAGATTCAAGAGACACATCAATTGTTTGAATGCCAAGACGTTTGATGTTTCTTAGTTTAGAAGTTTTGTTAAAGCAATGATTGAACAATCCATCAAATGAGATAATACGTAGGAATATATGAACCAGTGAATGATCAAATCCAAAGGATAAATTGTTAGAGAAAGTAATCGTTGTTGACACTGGTCCAACGGACACAGTGCACCACCAATCCATCATAGGAGTTATGAAACTAATACATTAGACATAGTGTTGGTATAAAAAGGAAATTTGATGAAATATTCTATAAGAGGTATACTAATGTTGTTGGAAATTAAGGGATTGATGAGAAATGGGATTAGAGATTGATCAATTAGATGATGTTTGAAAATGTATTCAACCTTTTTCACTTGAATGAGAATTAAAGTTGTTTTGTTTTTTAGAGGTTCAAGAGAAAAAGAAATCATGATTTTTGGTCAAGTGGGCCAAGATTAATTGGAAAAGGAGTGATGTCGATCCATCAACAAGAATCCTAGATTGATTCATTAGATGCATACTGACAATGATACGTCATTGATTTCTGGATTTCATCAGACAAGGATTGAGGAAGTATTGAATAGTTAAAGAAAATGGGATTTTTCTTGAAGCTTCTAAAGTGATTTCCAAGGGTTTGAGAAATATTTATAAGTTGAAAAACTGTTTATTAAAATCTATATAAGTCTATAAAAGTTTCATCAATGTTTATAACAAGTGAATTTTAGTTGGTATATATCAATGTTATAAGAAGTCATTCATTTTCCAAATGGTCAATCAGAGTGATAAGTTGTATTAGAATGAAATCCATATTAGACTAAAGAAATGTTTTTTAAGTTCAACGATGGATGAAGTTATAAGAAGATTCGAGAAGTTTCAAGAATAATAAAGAAGGGTTGAGAAGTGTGGAAATATTTAAAGATAAAGTCGAAATGAAATTCAAATTTTTGTTTTTAGAAATTTAGTTTAGTGGGAATGTGAATATGGTTTCCTACCCATTTCTATTTTTGATATCCTATAAATATAAGTAAGTACATTGTAATTTATGATTAGGAGTGAACTATTCATGTTCATGAGAAGAGTGAGAGTACTAAATTTTTAGAGAGATATTTGGGAGAAGAATTTTTTCGGATGCAATTTCTTGAAGAAAGTTCTTTTGGAAAGAAGAACCGTAAGAATGAATAGTGGACAAGGCTTCACAGATTCAACTGAGAAATAGAAATGAGATTTATGGGGAAAGAAATAAGTGTTTCAGAATTGATTCTGAAGTATATTTTCAAACATATATTTATAGACTAATAAATTATACTAAAGAATCAGACTGAGCCATCAAACTGGGTTTTCATAAAAAGTCCAGAGAGGTTGTTTCTACCTGCAGTTGGGTAGGAATGTAAAGATTTGTGTTTTGAAGCATTTCAAAGGTGGAAGTTTTATAGCAGCATCGTGAAAATGTTTGGAACCAACTGTTGATAGTTTCTTAACTTTTTAAACAATCTTTTTTTACATAATTCATTATGAATAAGAACATGCAATGTGGTCTTGATCATAGTGATGTACAAGTGTAACTGTATTTCCTACTTGTTGTATCCACACAAAAGGATTTTTTTTGTAGTGGATTGTGTGGTATTGTATTGTTTCCAAACCATGATAGGGACTAGATACTCTTATTGAGTAGTGAACCTTGTAAATTATTTTATTAGTATGAATGTGTGAATGTTTAGTTTTTATAAAAGTGATAATTCTTTAACATGAGGTAAAGGTTGTTACACAAGAAATTTTACATAAAATAAAAATCCATCACTGATTAACCCCCTCCCCCTCTCGGTGATACATTGATCCTGGTTGGGCAGTCTCATAATATTCAAACTTGTATTGGGATCTTATGTGTAACACCCCAATCTTCTATGGTACGATTCTCTTTGAATAATGTGATAGCGTGTGTTGTACGCAACACTGAGTTCTAACACACCATAACCAATCAAAATAGCCATTATGAATAGTAATACCTACTTTTTGAAATTAAATATATTCTATATTTCAAAATGGACTTCATTTTTGGATTTGGAATATCGAATTTATCCTAAGGTGAAATTTTTGTACTTTTCGAATAACTTTAATATTTTGATGAATAGTGAAAATTACTAAATTTTAATTAAAAACAAATTTTTTAATCAAAATAATTAATAGTGATAAATTATGAATTTGAGTGGTTTTAAAGTATATTTAGAATATATTTTTACCATTTAATACAATGTTGGTCATTGGACTTAATTTTACAATTAAACCGGACATAAACAAGTGTCAATCTTTTGATAGTTATTATCTCTTAAAAACACGCTTTTTGTTTTAACAACGAGAATTAATTTTAAATTAATTTCTGACACTTCTGTGTTTTTTATTTGGAAAAATGGATTCCATATTTTTAATCAACATTTTAATATTGTGTAAACGGGTAAATTTTATTTTTAGACATTTTACTGCGGTAAATATTTTATTTACCATGGTTAAGGGTAAATCCGATAAATAAGGGTTAAAAAATAATATTATAATAATAATAAATTACCCTAAAACGTATCCTAACCTTATTGGTGGATACATGTCTGACCATGGACATCTTTGGGTCGATTTTGGGACCCCATGGAGCCACTTGTAGGTGATAGGGACAATTTAATTTAATTAAGTTAAAATAAGAACAAAAATGACATAAGCATATATCTTTTAGAAAAACATTTTTTACATAGGGTTATATATGTTGTATTTTCTACTATAAATATTCATTAGAAATCTAAAACGATTTAATACATAATGATATTTTATTTATAATTTTTAGACATTAAATAATTTAATATATTTATGACACAATGATGATGCATTAATTACCATAATAGTGACAAATTAAAATAATTGATATTATAAATACCCAAATAAATATAATTTGAGACTTTTAATGAATTACACTAATTTTATAGGATACAAAGACATATTAGGATTTATTTAATTGACTTTTTTTGAATTAATAATTCTGTTATGAGTTTCACAAAAATCAACTATTGAATAGTGTCAAAATTGACATAAAAGAGTTTTAAAAAAAAATATTATATTATTAATTGATATTAATTTCCTAAAAATCTAAGGTTCTTTATAGAGACTTATATCATGATAGTTGTATCATTAATGGACCAATTGGGGTCTCTTAGATGTATATAGTAAGTTTATTAACTATATAATATAAAAATACAAAGTGACATGGTAAATGTCAAACTAATTAACTAAGAGTTAAAACTAAAAGATAAGGTTAATATAATGACCCAAAACTATATAAATTAAATTGGTTGAATGGTTTTCGACCTTTCCCCACCTTAAAATTTAAATAATCCACTTTTGAGACATTAGAAACCGAATATGAATTAATTATAAATTAATATTTCTAGCTTTTCCAAAGGTGCCCCTCACCCCTCTTATAAAAAGGCACTCCTCCTTCTCATTTCTTTACACCTTAAAAGCCTTTTGATTCGGCCAAACTCTGCCCAAATACTATCCCAAATTCCCTCAATACATCCTACAGGCCTTAGTTTGATCAGAAATCCATCCTGAGGATCCCTTTTGATCAAATCAAAAGGAAGAACCCGAAGAAGAGGTAATGTTTTCACCACCCCTTTTCAAGTTCCTTTCTTCTTCCACTTCTTCTCTATTTTTTATTACCATTCTAAAATAATAACTCCAGTATCATATATATACTGTGATGTTATTATAAATATGGTACAACCATATTCAGTATTCTATCCACCCTTTGAATAACATGTCACCATACGTGCGTACGTACGACTTACCGTCTCCACGTCGTGGTGTAATTGTTATTCAATATATTATTATTTGGATGGGTATAATAATGATGTGTAACTCATTTAAATAATAAATATAACATGATAATGATTCTGTATATATGATATAACATCCAATTATGTATTATTTTAATATCAAAAGAATGATATTGTCGCTCATGCGTACGTACGGACTACCGTCTCCACGAACGCGATGAGATTCATTCGACATCATATCCATTAAAGTATAATTATAATTTTATGATTTAAAAATAGTATCTAAGGACTTGATATAATTATGGATATGATTAAGATACAACCTATCCATTACAAACATGGCTTATGTAACAAAACATATAAAAGAAAATGAATAATTTAACACCCGAAACAACGATAATACTAAGATATTATTAACAAATCAATGTTAAAAGATCATATATGATATCATATTAATGTATATGATTATTTTATAATTAAATAAAAATTATTTCACCATTATAAACGAGGTTAACCTACCCCAACCAAGGAAAAGTACAAGGTAAGGGTTTATTTCACAATATCTTCATTATCCGAGGTTGTTTATACGTAATAATCTATTGTGATCTCTTTATCATCCACATCCATGTTTCTTAAAAATGTATTTCAAAACATTTTTACAATTTAAAATAATATGGGTTAAAGTCATTTATACCCCTATTTGACTTTTTATAAGAGTTTTATAAAGGAATCTTTCCGTCTTTTTCCAAATGAGGTTCTTTTTAACCTTTTCGACAGAATTAAGGTAAGAATGTTTTTTTAACTTATATGGCGGGTGCGGTTATTTTCCGCCGTTATAATATCATATAAGATTCCCTTACAGTCTTATAAGAATATTTTCAAAGAAAATGTTTTATTTTATAAATATATGACTTTTAAATGATTTCAAAATAGAAAGAGATATTTCTCTAAAAAGAGTTTTGATTTCATCTATGTCAACATCCTTTGATGGATTTTATGCTTATTTGAAGTTGATTTATTATGATACAAAACTTCTATATTGTATTGAAGGTTTTGTGATATGTTTGACTGTGGATGTGCTATTTTTCTACCATTCACAGTTTATGGTGAAAGTATTGACATTTCTTATGCTAGTTTTAATATGAATGTTTATGTTTTGTTTAAACCTTTTCATATGGGAATGCATTGGACTTAATATGTGACGGGTGGAGCCCGCTATAGCTCCTCGATGCATCGGTAGGTCTCATGAGACAAACTAGTATCTTGGCATAAGGCCTTGGAAAAAATTTATTTTTAGTCTTGGCACGAGGCCTTGGCTATGTGGTTATGATAGTCTGTCATTATGCATTCCATCATTATGAAAGTGGTTATTGATATTGCATGTGATTATTAGATTAGTAGAATATCCATGTGAATAATTAAATGGAATTATTTCATTTTATTTTTTCCATACTATGTTGATGTTCAAGTTTAAAAGGCTTTTGTTTTATAAATACATTGCGTTAAATGTTTATTCTTATTTATGAAAGTTTTCGCTATATTGTTATCCTTACTGGGAATTTGAGCTCACCCCTTTTCTATGTTTTATGTTTCCCAGGATGTGAAGAAGTAATTTATGAATGACCTGCAGGGATAGTATGTGGGGATATGAGTGTGGAATATGGAGACTATATTGTTGTAGTTTTCATTTTTATGATGTATTGTAAAACCTTATGAATATATCTAGTGTTTACAAGGCTACTAAACTAATCGGTCTTTCGAGATTTGATCTTTCTTGTGATCATTCCAATGTTATGTAATAATGCACTGACTCTGGGAAACTGGGGTCGGGGCATTACAATTGGTATCAGAGGGAGGTTTAGTACAAACCTTGGAAGCTAGATTTAGATAAACTCTGATTAGAGAACATAAATTTAAGATGGACTTTGAGGATTAGTATAGAAAAACTTACTAGAGTTTTGGTATTGTAGATATTTTGTGAGTTTTCCGAGCAATACATCCCTGTCTGGATACGAGCAGGTAGAGGCAGCTCTGGAACAGATGTAACTTGGGGTAAAACCCGAAAACACTGCTTTGAGCTAGAGTCGAACAGGAACTGGTGCACGACAACGGGCCTTGCTGCACTCTTGGTTACGACACTCCCGGGGGATATGCTTAGGATAACTCTCATTTTCATTACAAATCATTATGAAGGGTTTATGACTATATACTTCCTCAAAGAAAACATTTTTATGATTATGGATTATATCCATAAATAGTTCAATTTATGTTAAGTGTTTTATAAGTATGGGATTATGTATGTTGATTCATAAATAGATCTAGTTTATGCCATTGTTTAGAAATGGTGCCTAGTGGAAGAAATGGAAACCGTATCAATGCATGCACTCCATGTAGGGATTTCCCTCCTACTCAAGATAATTATAGTGGAGCTGGTGATGTAACTGATGCCGATCAGCTAATCACCATACTGGGACAACTCACTCAGGTTATGAATAATAACCTTACCCGTATGGAGAACCCTGATCCGAAATGTAGAGGATCAATGTTAGATCGATTCATGAGTAAACAACCACCAACGTTCAATGGGAGTACAAATACCTTAGTAGCTGAGTAATGGATATTTTCCCTAGAGAAAATATTTCAGGCTTTGGGGAGTAGTGAAAGGGAAAAAGTTATCATGGCAGTTTACTGCCTCACTGGAGATGCTGATCAATGGTGGTCATTGATTCAAAATACGAAGGAAGATTATGAAGTATAAAATATGGAATGGAGGGAGTTTAAAGATCTGTTTTTAGAAAAATACTTTCCTCGTGACCATCGAGCAGATATGGAAAGGCAATTTCTGAGTCCGAGAGAAAAGGAGGATTAGAATGTCACAAAGTATGAGGCTAACTTTACAAGGTTATCAAGGTATGATGGAGATTATATACGTAACCCAATAAGTAAGATTGATCGTTTCTTTGATGGGTTAAAACCATTTCTCCGTCGATCATTAGTCTCACAATCCTTCTCGTCATATGAAGACATTGTCTCATGTGCTATCAAGACCGAAAAGGAATTCTCTAAGTCTTATGACTTTAAAGCAAAGCAAGAGAAGAAGAGATCTGCTGATCAATCTAGGAATGTAAATAAGGGGAAGAAGGGAAAGGTTGACTATCCATCCTGTGGTAAATGTGGGAAGAAACACCCCGGTACTTGCTTGAAGGGAATGGGTGTCTGTTACAAGTGTGGTGAAAAAGGTCACCAAGATTGTGATTGCAAAGGGAAGAAGGAAGCTACAAATGTTCAGTGCTACAATTGCAGGGAGATGGGGGATTATTCAAATGAATGTCCTAAGCGTCAGGAGAACTTACCTCATAAAAGGCCAAGGGATCAAGCCCAAGCTTATGCTATCACTACTGCTGAGATAGAAGCTCCGAAAGACGTGGTGGCAGGTAATTTAATGGTTTCCTCATGTTTAGAAAATGCATTATTTGATTCTGTATCATTGCATTGTTTCATATCTTCCTAGTTTGCTAAGAAAATTAGATATTTCAAATTTTATTTAACAAGGGAGTTGTTAGTTAAAACTCCTAAGGGAAGTATCATTGAAACAATGTTTTGTGAATCAGTCCCCATTAGAGCACATAAATGTTCTTTATCTTCTGATCTCATCGTCATACCTATGATTGAGTTTGATATAATCCTCAGTATGGACTGGCTTTCAGATTATGATGAGAAGATTTATTGTAAGAAGAAAGAGGTTACGATTCTTGATGATTATGATAAGGAACACCTTATCTTTAGAGCAGAATCATCACCACCTAATTCTTATCTAGATCCACCCCCTGTAGCTCAACTAAATTCATTTATTGGGGAGGAAGAGAATGAAATGACTATGGGTGAGGAAAGGAATGTTCAAATAGAGGATGTACCTGTTGTGAAAGAATATGTAGATGTATTTCCGGAAGATTTACCTGGACATCCTCCAGAATGAGAAGTTGAGTTTTCCATTGATTTAATTCCTGGATCAAGGCCTATATCGAAGACCCCTTATAGAATGGCCACTGTAGAATTAGTCGAACTAAAGAAACAACTAGAATAATTGAGTAATAAGGGATTTATTCTCCCTAGTCTTTCCCCATGGGGAGCCCCTATTCTTTTTGTTAAAAAGAAAGATGAATCTATGAGGTTATGTATCGACTAGAGGGAGATCAATGCTATAACAATTAAGAACAAGTATCCCCTACCTCGCATTGATGATTTATTTGACCAACTGCATGGAGCTTAATAATTTTCAAATATTGACCTTCGATCTGGATACCATCAGTTGTGTGTGAAGAAGGAAGACATTCCGAAGACAACATTTCAAACCAGGTACGGGCATTACGAGTTTACAGTAATGCCTTTTGGATTGACTAATGCACCCTCTATATTCATGGATCTGATGAATAGAATTTTCAAGGAGTATCTCGATGAATTTGTGGTGGTATTTATTGATGATATCTTGGTATACTCTAGAAGCTACGAAGATCATGAAAATCACTTGCGCATTATCCTGAAGACTCTGAGAAGACATGAATTATATGGGAAGTTTAGAAAGTGTGAATTCTGGATTCAGGAGATTTCTTTTCTTGGCCATATTGTCTCTAAAGATGGAATCTATGTTGATCCTTCTAAGACCATGGAAATCCAGGAATGGCCACCACCGATGAGTATAATTGAGGTATGTAGTTCTATTGGTTTAGCAGGTTATTATTGACGTTTCGTCTAGAATTTTGCCCGGTTGGCTAACCCATTAACAAAGCTCACATGTAAAGGGGTTAAATTTGTTTGGACAAAAGAGTGTGAAGAATGTTTCGAAGAACTGAAGAGAAGATTAGTCAATGCTCCTATATTGACTCTACCATCGGGGAATGATGGGTTCGTTATTTATAGTTATGCATCGAAGAAAGGACTTGGTTGTGTCCTTATGCAAAATGATAGGGTTATTGCCTATGCATCACGACAGTTGAAAATTCATGAAAAAAACTATCCTACTCATGATCTCGAGTTAGAAGCTGTGATCTTTTCTTTGAAGATATGAAGGCACTACCTCTATGGTGAAAAATGTGAGATTTATACTGATCACAAGAGTTTGAAGTATATTTTCTCACAAACAGAACTCAACATGAGGCAAAGGAGACGGCTTGAATTACTCAAGGATTATGATTGTACGATACACTACCACCCGGAGAAAGCAAACAAGGTGGAAGATGATTTGAGCAGAAAAGACCATGGATTTTTGAACGTGATGAGAATTGAAAGGGATCCAATTTTCATGGATCTAGTGAAGATGGACATGGGAATAACCAGGGAAGGTGAAACATAAATGCTTTTTCAAATGGTTTCCAAACCATCTTTACTAGAAAGGATTAAGAGTTCTCAGACCGATGATGAATAATTTCAAAAGAATATTAAAGCTATGAATGATGGGAGATTGAGATACTTTGTGTATGAAGATGGAATTTTGAAATTCGGGAAGAGACTTTGTGTTCCCGATATACCTGATCTAAAAATGGAATTGCTGGATGATGCTCATAGTTCCAATTTCTCTATACACCCCGAGAGCACCAAAATGTATAGAGATTTGAAGGAACATTTTTGGTGGGACAATAGGAAGAGAGATATTGCTGATTTTGTGTCAAGATGTATGGTTTTTCAACAAGTGAAAGCTGGAAGGCAACACCCTGGAGGAGTCATGCAACCTCTTCCCATAATAGAGTGGAAATGGGACAATATTATGATGGACTTTGTCATGGGGCTACCAAAGACTCCTAGAAGGAATGATGCAATATGGGTTATTGTTGATCGTCTTACCAAGTCAGCACATTTTCTTGCTATAAGATAAGATCTACCACTGGAACATCTAGCAAGACTATATATTAATGAAGTTGTGAGACTTCATGGAGTACCCCTATCGATTGTTTCTGATCGTGATCCCCGTTTTACTTCAAGATTTTGGAATAGTCTTTAGAAATACCTGGATACTGAACTTTATTTGAGCACTGCCTACCACCCTCAGACAGATGGACAATCATAACGGACTATTCAAACCTTAGAAGACATGTTGAGATCTTGCTCACTTGACTTTCAGGGTATGTGAGATCAATATTTACCTCTGGTAGAATTTTCTTATAACAATAGATTCTATACGAGTATTCAGATGGCACCATATGAAGCGTTATATGGAAAGAGATGTCGCACACCAAATTGTTGGGATGACGTTGGTGAAAGAAAACTTATAGGTCCAGAACTGGAAGAGGAAACAATGGAAAAGGTGAAGGTAATCCAAAATCACATCAAAGCAGCTCAAAGTAGGCAGAAGAGCTATGCCGATAATCGAAGGAAGGATTTCGAATTTCAAGTTGGTGATCATGTATTTCTGAAGGTATCTCCATGGAAGGGAGTCATACATATTGGTAAGAAAGGTAAATTGAGTCCCAGATATATCGGACCTTTCGAAATTCTAGAATGAATTGGGGCTATAGCTTACCGATTGGCAATGCCGCCAAGTCTCTCCAAAGTTCACGATGTGTTCCACGTATCTCTATTGAGGAAATACATGCCTGAACCAACGCATGTACTCACCTATGAGGAGTTAGAACTGGAACCTGATCTGTCTTATTGTGAAGAGCCCGTCAGGATTCTTGATACGAGAGAACAAGTACTAAGAAACCGGACGACGCGTCTGGTAAAAGTTTTGTGGAGAAACCATAAGATGGAAGAGGCAACGTGGGAACCCGAGGAACTTATGATGAAGAACCACCCGAGTCTTTTCATGCAATAATATTCTAGAAATTTTGAGGATGAAATTATTTGAAGTAGGGGAGAATGTAACACCCCAAACTACTACGGTATGCTTCTCTTTGAATAATGTGATAGTGTGTGTTGTACGCAACATCGAGTTCTAACACACCATAACCAATCAAACTATCCGTTATGAATAGTAGTACCTACTTTGTGAAATTATATATATTTTATATTTCAAAATGGACTTCATTTTTGGATTCGGAATATCGAATTTAGCCTAAGGTGAAATTTTAGTGCTTTTCGGATAACTTTAATATTTTGATGAATAGTGAAAATTACTAAATTTTAATTAAAAACAACATTTTTAATCAAAATAATTAATAGTGATAAATTATGAATTTGAGTGGTTTTAAAGTATATTTAGAATATATTTTTAGAATTTAATACAATTTTGGTCATTGGACATAATTTTACAATTAAACCGGACATAAACAAGTGTCAATCTTTTGATAGTTATTATCTCTTAAAAACACGCTTTTTGTTTTAACAACGGGAATTAATTTTAAATTAATTTCTGCCACTTATGTGTTTTTAATTTGGAAAAATGGATTCCATATTTTGAATCAGGATGTTCATATTGTGTAAATAGGTAACTTTTATTTTTAGACATTTTACTGCGGTAAATATTTTATTCACCATGGTTAAGGGTAAATCCGGTAAATAATGGTTAAAAAAATAATATTATAATAATAATAAATTACCCTAAAATGTGTCCTAACCTTATTGGTAGATACATTTATGACCATGGGCTTCTTTGGGTCGATTTTGGGACCCCATGGAGCCACTTGTAGGTGATAGGGACACTTTATTTTAATTAAGTTAAAATAAGTACAAAAATGACATAAGCATATATATTTTATAAAAACAATTTTTACATAGGGTTATATATGTTGGATTTTCGACTATAAATATTCATAAAAAATATAAAACTATTTTCTACATAATTATATTTTATTTATAATTTTTAGAATTTAAATAATTTAATTTATTTATGACACAATGATGACGCAGTAATTACCATAATAGTGACAAATTAAAATAATTGATATTATAAATACCCAAATAAATATAATTTGAGACTTTTAATGAATTAAACTAATTTTATAGGATAATATGACATATTAGTATTTATTTAATTGACTTTTTTCGAAGTAATAATTCTGTTATGAGTTTCACAAAAATCAACTATTGAATAGTGTCAAAATTGACATAAAAGAGTTTTTAAAACAAATATTTTATTATTAATTGATATTAAATTCCTAAAAATCTAAGGTTTGGACAAAAGACTTATATCATGATAGGTGTATCATTAATGGACCACTTGAGGGTCGCTTGGATGTATATAGTATGTTTATTAACTATATAAAATAAATATACAAAGTGACATTGTAAATGTCAAACTAATTAACTAAGAGTTAAAACTAAAAGATAAGGTTAATATAATGACACAAACCTATATAAATTCTATTAGTTGAATGTTTTTCGACCTATCCCCACCTTATTATTTAAATAATCCAATTTGGAGACATTAGAAACCGAATATAAATTTATTATAAATGAATATTTCTATCTTTTCCAAAGGTGCCCCTCGCCCCTCTTATAAAAAGGCACTCCTCCTTCTCATTTATTCACACCTTGAAAGCCTTTTGGTTCGGCCAAAATCTGCCCAAATACTCTCCCAACTTACCTCACTATATCCTAGAGGTCACAGTTTGATCAAAAATCCATCCTACGAAGCCCTTTTGATCAAATCAGAAGGAAGAACCCGAAGAAGAGGTAATGTTTTCACCACCCCTTTTCAAGTTCCTTTCTTCTTCCACTTCTTCTTTATTTGTTATTACCAATATAAAATAATAACTCCAGAATCATATATATACTGTGATGTTATTATAAATATGGTACAACCATATTAAGTATTATATCCACCCTTTGAATAACATGTCACCATACGTGCGTACGTACGACTTACCATCTCCACGTCGTGGTGTAATTGTTATTCAATATATTATTATTTGGATGGGAATAATAATGATGTGTAACTCATGTAAATAATAAATATAACATGATAATTATTCTGTATATATGATATACCATCCAATTATGTATTATTTTAATATCAAAATAATGATATTGTCCGTCGTGCGTACGTACGGACTACCGTCTCCACGAACGCGATGAGATTCATTCTCCATCATATCCATTCAAGTATAATTATCATTTTATGATTTAAAAATAGTATCTAAAAACTTGATATAATTCTGGATATGATTAAGATACAACCTATCCATTACAAACATGGCTTACGTAACAAAACATATAAAAGAAAATGAGTAAGTTAACACCCAAAACAACGATAATACTAAGATATTATTAACAAATCAATGTTAAAAGATCATATATGATTTCATATTAATGTATATGATTCTTGTATAATTTAATAACAATTATTTCACCATTATATAGGAGGTTAACCTACCCCAACCAAGGAAAATTACAAGGTAAGGGTCTATTTCTCAATATCTTCATTATCCGAGGTTGTTTATACGTAATAATCTACTGGGATCTCTTTATCATCCACATCCATGTTTCTTAAAAATGTATTACAAAAAAATTTTACTATTTAAAAGAATATGGGTTAAAGTCATTTATACCCTTGTTTGACTTTTTATAAGAGTTTTATAAAGGAATCTTTCCGTCTTTTTCCAAACAAGGTGCTTTTTAACCTTTTCGACAGAATTAAGGTAAGAATGTTTTTTTAACTTATATGGCGGGTGCGGTTATTTTCCGCCGTTAGAAAATCATCGAAGCTTCCCTTACAAGATTATAAGAATATTTTCAAAGAAAATGTTTTATTTTATTAATATATGACTCTTAAATGATTTCAAAATATAAAGAGATATTTCTCTAAAAAGAGTTTTGATTTCATATATGTCAACATCCTTTGATGGATTTTACGCTTATTTGAAGTTGATTTATTATGATACAAAACTTCTATATTGTATTGAAGGTTTTGTGATATGTTTTATTTTGGATGTGCTATTTTTATACCATTCATAGTTTATGGTGAAAGTATTGACTTTTCGTATGCTAGTTTTAATACGAATGTTTATGTTATGTTTAAAACTTTTCATATGGGAATGCATTGGACTTAATATGTGAAAGGTGGAGCCCGCTATAGCTCCTCGATGCATCGGTAGGTCTCATGAGACAAACTAGTGTCTTGTCACAAGGCCTTGGAAAAATTTTATTTGTAGTCTTGGCAGGAGGCCTTGGTTATGTGGTTATGATAGTCTGACATTATGCATTCCATCATTATGAAAGTGGTTATTGATATTGCATGTGATTATTAGATTAGTAGAATATCCATGTGAATAAGTAAATGGAATTATTTCATTTTATTTTTTTCATACTATGTTGAAGTTCAAGTTTAAAAGGCTTTTGTTTTAGTTATACACTGCCTTAAATGTTTATTCTTATTTATGAAAGTTTCCGCTATATTGTTATCCTTATTGGGAATTTGAGCTCACCCCTTTTCTCTGTTTTATTTTTCCCAGGATCTAAAGAAGTAATTTATGAATGACATTCAGGGATAGTATGTGGGGATATGAGTGTGGAATATGGAGAATATATTGTTGTAGTTGTCATTTTTATGATGTAATGTAAAACTTTATGAATATATCTACTGTTTCCAAGGCTACTAAACCAATCGGTATTTCGAGATTTGATCTTTCTTGTGATCATGCCAATGTTATGTAATAATGCACCGACTTTGGCTAACTGGGGTCGGGGCATTACGTTATGGTCTTATATCAACCATTATTTCGTTCTATTAATGGTCAAATACCATACCAGAAATTTAATTATGATCTGAGATCCACTTCTCCATACATTCCTTTGACTATTTTTCTGGACCTACAAATTGAGATTTAACTTTAACTATCACCCAAGAAATCTTATTTATCAATATTTTATCAGAAATCATGATTTTCTCTTATCCATCACTTTTTTTGTAAGTTGAAAGCTTCCTTCTAAATTTATTCAATATGTTTGACTTGATATTTTATTATGTTAATCAAAATATTGATAAAATTTTCCTACTATTAAACTTGAATTTGAAATCAATGATTTGATATATGGAATAAATCTTCTCAAATCCAAGGTTATATATTTCATAATTTATCTTAGACTTTCCTTCTTTATATAGCTATATATAGAGTTTGATATCATGAACCACCCTATTAGATTTCTTTGTTTTGGATATCCAAACATCTATCTCTAAAATCACATGTTATAATTCAACTTGAAGGTAAAATATTCCTTTAATATCTCTTTCATCATTGTCTCTTTATTCCGTTGATTGGGAATTACCCCCAACAACTAGTACAACATCTTTTTCACGATCCTTACAATATTTTATTTCTTTGATCACATATTATTTTGAACTTTCATTTTCTTACAAAATAAGATTCTTCTTTACTTTCATATAACCTATATAATTATTCTTATGATTTTCATAATCATCGTCATCAACATATTATAACTTCTTGGAAAACTTTTTTTCAAGATATCCAACCATTCTATAATGAAAGCATACAAGAGGAATTTTACCTTTAAACTTCCATTTCCCCCTTTATAGTTTTGAGGAAATAAATGAAATAACCCCATTCACAACATCTTCTTCCTGACCATCATCTATAGTGATCTACTTCATGTATTTTAATTCCATATCCTTATACTTCCCTTTTTCAACAGATTTACTATCATAATTTCTCATCTTGTAGGTAATAAGAGTACTATGTAAGCTATATAATGTTAACTATATTGGATCATTATGTTATATAATAAAAAAATTTCGGTTGAATTGAGATGGAATTCTTATAAATATGTTCTTAACAATATTTACATAATTTATAATTCTTTTGATACCATACATGTCTTACACAAAAACTTTCACCTGATAAAAGAATGCATTAATAGACTTGTTGAGGTGCATTCTCGGGTCCTCATATTTATTCCACATAACCTATAATTTGGAATCATTGAATTTTTAATCACCTTCATATATATTCATCAAATTTTACCATATATCATTTATTTACTTACTTACATCACCTTTGTGTATATTTTGTTAGATAAAGATCCTCCTAAGGCATTTATTCCCTTGGAATCAACATCCAATTATCGTAAGTCAACTTCAGATAACACTCCACTATCCACACTAGTATAAATACCATACATTGTAGATATAAATAAATCAATTCATAATGATCTAAAGTAGTGTTGTATCTGATTATTGTATAACTAAAAATTGTTTTCTTCGAAGTTCATAATCTCTTTATGATTAACAACCTCCATTGAAACCACTAAGAGATAAATAATGATTTTAAATTTTCCATTTGAATCTAATTTTTATCTCAACTTGGTTAAATTTAATAAGTGTGTGTGCGTGTGTGCGGGGGGGGGGGGTGGCTTAGGGTACGATAGATTAAAAAAAATGCCCTTTTAGATCTTGTTTCTTTATTAAAAAAAATCTCTTCTGTATCCTTCCCATATAGAAAAACAAAAGGATATTAAAACATACACATGAAAAATAAAATTTACCTATTTTACCCACATTGGGTTATGTTTGAGGAGAATACAATGGAAGTTTACTTCCAAATACAATTAAGTTCACTACTGTTACAAGGTTGAGAGTATACTCTTGTCCCTCCCGATGTAAAACTATTCAATATTTTAAATCTAACCACTGATGTGAATGCACTAATCCTCTACTAGAATCGTATAAAAATAAATTATGATTTGATTAGAACTTATGTGTTTCTTTATTATTTTTATTCATCAATAATATGGAAACCACATTTGTGAATAACTTTTATGCTGGGTTCAAGTAATCCCTTTGAAATATAATTTCACAAGACCCTTTTTTAAAACCACTTCATGAGACCAATCCATGAGACTCCTCCATAATAACTCTCTACGAATAACAAGACCATACTCAATTTACGCATATTACGAGAACTTGATTAGATCATGTAGATCATGAGACCTTTTTCAGATCATGCAGACCATGAGACCTTGTTTAGATCAAGTGCATCATGAGACCTTATTCTGTTCATGCACATCACAAGATCTTTTCCTGTTCATGTAGATTGAAATAACTTTGTTCAGATCATATAGATTGTGAGATATCAATGGGTTTGGTTATGAATTCAGTATTCCCGCTCCAAGATGTAAAAGAAAAAAAATAAAAAGAAAGTAAAGTATATGTATTCAATCACAAAACACATAATACACTTCATGTGACTCCTTCATGGGATGTTTTTATATGGCCTTCTATTGAATATGTGAATCACAAGATTTCAGTGCTAGATTTTTTTTCTACAGATGAGAAATACATTTTATTTGGATCAAACCACTTTAGAAAACTTCTCTACTCTTAAGGATGGGTTTGGGGGTATTTATAGGAATAAATACCCTACCTTAACTATGAAAATTATGGTTAGACATTCATTCTGATACCTTAGTAATCTGCATCATGCACTTCGCATGATTTCTTCACATGGTAACTTGTTGCAAGTCATAAGTGCTTCATAGGATCATCTTCATCATTTATAGGAATTTTATGTGATCTCATCATGAGATTAAAAGACAATAATTTAGAAAATTTTATTGTCTTCTTGTTCTTCGTATGACCCCATTGTGATATCAAATGACAATTATGCAATGTCAATGATAATGTCTTCAGGAAATTTGGAAGATACCATCACGAGATCCAAAGAAAATCATGTGATCATGTGATTTTGAATGATTTTAAGATATATAAATCATTTATAGCTCCTTTTCCTTAATTATCTTTTCATGATATATCTAATCGATCATTTGAAAATCATACAGTGTCTTCAAGTGCTTTCCATGATGTCTCCTTAATATCCTTTCAAAATCATGCAATGTCTTCAGGTTCTTTACATGGTCTCAATGCGAGATATTTTGGCAATCGTGTGTGCTTCAGATGACTGATCTATGAGATATGTTTTTACATTTGAGATCCATGATATCAGTTCATAAATTCACACTCCACAAGATAAATTCATAAATTCATGATCCACAAGATCAATAATTAATGCTCCACAAATTTAGATATTTTCCACTATGTGAGAGGAGACATTCATTATCACTCTTCACACCTCCTTTGAAAACCATCCTTCATTAATAACCTCAAACCTTTTCGATAAACATAATCAACCCAAAAGTACTACCAGGAGGAATTTTTTTCCAATAATAATATTTACATTAAATCTTCACAATCAAGAATTATCCAATTTTTCTCATCTCATTTTCAAAAACCAATTTTACAAAAAACAACTCAAATATGGCATTAAAATCATGGATTAATCAGTTAAGTACAATAATGATTAAAACACTTAAAATTTTTATCCATTTTCAATTAAATTCCTAAAATACACTTGAAAAGTAAAAATGGGGAAAATTTTCTCAAAATGAAAATATTTTGGGGATTTATTCATTGAAATTCACATGTAAAGTGTTGAAAATATTAGTTATATAAATTCCCACACACTGAAGAGTTGTAATACCTAACAAGAAAGAAAAATATAACACAAAAAAATTATTTCAAAGAATAAAACATGTGATCCACTAATTAAAAACCATGGAAATAATAATTACCATGCATCAGAAACAACCATTATTCAAAATTATACAGTTTGTTCAACTAATCTAGTTCCAATTCCTTTATCATACCTACCCACAAATAAATTATCCTGTATAAATTTTTACTCTTATATTAATATGGATTTACATCAAATCTTTTCTCATACAAACATATGAAGGAATCACCATATATTTGATAAACTCATAAATCACCACCCTAATCAATTCAAGGAGTTATGTAAAATCACAATTTATTATTCAATGTTTTCATAATGATTATGGCTAGTGGGTTTTAGATTTTATAAATTTTTTGGAAGAAAAATAATTTTTATCTCTTTTTAAAGAAACATTTTATGATGATTTTTCATTCAATTATATTCTTCCTCGTTATCTTAAAAAACAATTAGCAGAATTGTTTCTTAAATATCAAAGTGTAGTTCTCACCTTGAGAAAATTAAAAGCAACATGATTTTATTCCATCTTCCCTCACTTTATGATAGTAATTCCCATTTGATTTTCTAATATTAATTTTAGACCAATTATGACATAGTAAAGGTAAGATAGGAAATTTTGAGTTCAATAACATGGTGTGAATTTATTTCATCTTTTTCAAATGAGAATTGTTCTTTTTAGCTTCACAAGACTAATTTTTATTTTTATTTTTTTATAAATTCAACACCTTAGAGTTTTATCAATTTTTTATTGATAAATATTCTTGAGAAGTTCAAGAAAGTAACTAATTCAACAAAATTACTATTTTCTATAGAAAAATTCTTCAACTTTATGTTTTCTTTTTAGTAGCCTCAAAAATGATGCAATTAATAAAAATACAGCTCTCCTTAACTTTAATTCAACTAATTCATTCAAATTTACTTCCTTGAGTATGGTGGATGTGGATAATGGCTGGTAATTTGGATAACTAAAGGTATATTCACAGATTATAAGCGTATTAATAGGATAAAATATTCATGTAGGCTTGAATAAAAATTATTTCCATGAAAAGGGGGGATTTTGAATCACAAAATAATTTCCTCAACCATTCTAAACACATGGTTTATAAACTATAAGGTTTTTATAGAAGTTAATAAAATTATTGTTAAGCCAAAATTATCTATTTCTCTCAAGAATGAAGATACATGTGAAAAAGATGTTAAAATGGTTTAGAGGCATCAAAAGAAGGCCAATTTAAAATTTGGATAGTGGTTTGAGATATGGGATTCAAAATTTCAGTAGTATTTTTATGATATTAACAATGTTTTGAACTTGAGAAAAGTTATTTCATAATTAATTTAAATCCAATTCATGGGTAAATCAGTTCAATCATTGACTTGGGTTTCAAAAAATAAGGGGGTGTTCAATTTGAGATTATAATACATTCAAATAAATGAATAAAGTACATAAAATGTAAGAAATAAAACTTCAAAATAGAAATTAAAAAATAAAACACCTAAAGATCCTAAATTAACCGTCGTTCCCCCCCCCCAATTATTTAGTGTAATGTCACTTTTGTGTAATAATTAATGAACTAGAGAATGAGATTATGAAATTATAGGAAATATAACAAACAATTTATATTGAAATAGGTATATCTCCTCTCTATAAAGATCTTAAAAAATTTCTTTGAATAACTTTATTCAATTTCCATTAACCATTACTGGTGTTTCTTTGTTTGATTATATATTTTGAATAGAACCAAAAAGGAAAAATATGAGTAAAAATGTAAGGTCTAGACCAATTGGAAAAAAGTTTACCCATAAATAATTTTATTCTAGACAACTATAACAAAAATTCTATCCTTCTATAAAGTCTTTTTGAGTATCCTTTCATCATAAAAAACTTTTTTACTTCTCCCTATATAGCCTATAACTTTTATAAGTATTGTTTCTTCAAGTTTATGAAAGTATAATTTCGTTTATTTTCCAAAAAAAGACATATTCATGTTTTATGATTTTATAACCTAATATGATTTGTGTTCTAACTCAATTGGTTGGTGAAAATATTTTCCATAGACCAATATAAAGGGTTACATTCCAATTGGGGTTTTAAAATCAATTATATAGGCCCTTACTTTATCATCTAGCCTCAAAATCTAGTATTTTTTGTTTGGGTGCAAATTTTTTTCGAGAATATGTTTTATTTCTCTATTTTATTTTTCATCCATTCTAGTGGTTTTTGGGTTATTGGGTGTTGAATTCTTTTTATTGACTCTATGAATTTTCATCAGAACTTCTAAAGATCAGTAACAAAAGGCAGTACCTTTATTAGTGATAAGAAACTTGGGAGATATGAATATTCAAAACAAATTTTCCTTTTAAAATTTGGAAACCACTTTTCCATTATCAGTTCTTATAAATATGTATTATGTTAATTTTGAAACATAATCCACAACAAGTAGTATGTAAAGGTATCAAAAATAATTGTTAAAGGGTCCCATGAAATACATCCCCACATATCCAGTTCATAAAAAAGGGTTGTTATGTCATTTCCTTTATCGTCAAAATATTTATAAGAAATTAATTGTTCATAAAATATTTTTTTTAATTTAAAACAATCTTTGAAAATTGAAGGCCGATACAAACCAAAATCTATTACTTTGGAGTATTTCTTTGAAAAATATAGTGGAATCCACTGAATAAAGTGTGACAAAAATTTAGGACTGATTGGAATTGATAATTGGTAATGATTTTTTATCATTTAGTCACTTCCAATATATAAATGTTAAGTTCAATCCTAAATATAATTATTTGAATTACTCACCATATTATCAATTTTTTGTTTGGAAAAATAATGACCCACTTTATCAATAGATAGATAATCCACTAAGAAAACCAAGGAAACTATTTCCTAACAGTATAAACTTTACTTCATGAAATGTTTCTTTGATTAGTGGATAAATAAAAAAGTTATTATCAAAAAAGTGAAAAATCATCTCAGATGGCCAACCATGTGATTTTTACATCCTTTATTTTCCTTTATTTTAATGTCAAATTATTATAACAACAAGATCCATCTAAAAAGTTTTGGTTTGTAATCATACTTTTTAATTAAATATTTTATTTTCAAATGGTTGGTAAAAACAATAAATTTTTATCCCAATTAGTAACATTTGAATTTTTCTAAATAAAATATAACAAACAAAAACTATTTCTCAATGGTTGTGTAATTATATTGGTATTAATCTATATTTCTATAAGCATATGAAAAACCTGATATTTCATTTCAAAATTTATATTCAAAATAACTCCATGTGAAAAATCAAAAGAATGATTCATGATTTCAAAGGGTAAGTTCTAATTAGGTGGTTAGATTATGGGTATTTTTATCAGTTTTTTTCAAATCTTGAAAATATTATTTACACTTTCATGAAAGATAAATAGTGATTCTTTTTGAAATAACATGGAAAAGGGTAAATAAATTTTACTAAAGTATTTTATAAATATTTTATTGAATCTAGGATATCCCTGAAATGACCTGATATCTAAAATATTTTTTGAGTAAGGAAGTGTGGAAATTACCTAAACCCTATACTTGTCAACATGTATTATAGTATGAGACTAAATATGTCTAAGTATAATTCTTTTGTCCACCATGAAATGAATTTTTTAATAATATAAATCAATATTTTCATGTATGCAAGTTTAAATAACTATATCTAAAATCTTTATGAAACTTTAAACTGATGATCCACAGATAGTGAAGTCATCCATAAATATATCCATGAAATTTTCTAAAAATTAATAAAAACTACTCATCGTACACCTCCAAAAAGTTCCTTATGCATTATACAAATCAAAATTCATTCTCTTATAAAAAAATGTACCATCAGGGAATGTGAAATTAGTTATCACTTATTCCTCAAGGGATATATGAATTTGAAAGTACCCAAATAATCCATCATGGAAGCAATAATGAGTCTATCGAAAAAATCCTTACTACACTTGATCTATAAAGGGAAGTGGGAAATGGTCTTTCCTAGTCAATGTGTTGTGTTTTCTATAGTTAAAACACATTCTCCATTTATTTGAAATCCTCACAAAGACAAGTTCACAAAATTCATTATTTGATACTTTAAATCTACTTTTCTTGGGGTTAACTTGGTTAAGGATTTCACATGTTCTATCACATATGGAAAAATATTATTCTAGTAAGAACTTGTGTTTTTTTCAAACCGTCATTTTTAGAAGAAATTTGAATTTTTGCTATTGGAGGCTCGTGAGGGGTAAATTGGTCTTTTCCCCTATGATTTGAACTCAGATTATTTTCTTGACCATTATGTTGGTCCTAGAATAATGTTTTTAACCTATGATAAAAGTTTGGTGGAAATCTGAGATGTTCGAATTTTAGCAGAATAATTAATATTCAATATTATTAAATTAATTATTAATTTATTCCTGTAGGTTCATTTAGTGATAAATTAAAAATGGATTATTGTATGGAGATTATGTCTATGATTTTGATTCTAGAATGGGGAGTTTATCCTAGGTGAGGTATAAACATGAATCGGGCACCGGGGCCGGCCCGAGACCCTTTTTCTTTTCTTTCTTTTCTTTCTTTTCTTGTTTTCTTTTCCTTCTTATTCTTTCATCATCATCATAGCACATGCCTCCAATGATATCTTACATGGTCATGTAATATGTGAGAAATGGTATATTGATAAATAGAGATAGATATGGAAGGCAAGAGAGGAACCATTTCAAAGCTCTCGACGCACTGAGTCGGCGTGCAACATTCGTGGATGGTGAAATCAACAGAAGCTTCGACGGTTTTTGCCCGAAGGTAGGGACTCTTATGTTTTTGACATAGGTCCCCGTTAAAAATCCTGTTTTAATTTTTTAAGGCCTGTTTATTCTTTCTTGTGGCCTCTTAAGGATGGATTTGATGCTTTGGGGCGCAAATGGGTGTTTCGGGCCTTTTGAGGGTTTTCCTGTCAGAAAACCCAGGTAACACGGCGTGTGTTCCAGGGCAACACACCATGTGTTATTTTTGTTTAGAGAAGAATAAGTTTTCTTAAGTACACTCTATGTACTATGAGTACACTCAGTGTAGTGGATGGCTGTGTCTTTGGCTGTGTGGAAAAAAGAACACCGAATGGTGGTTTTTGAACAGTACATGCCTTGTACTGGGAGTACATGCCTTGTAGTGGCACATGGACGTTTGTCTGGGTGAAAAGGCACACGGGATGGTGTTTTTTGAACTGTACATGCTGTGTAGAGTTACATACATGCCATGTAATTTTACATTGGTAGACCCCGTATACTCTAGAGTATATTCCATGCACTTTGTCTAGCCTGTTTTCATCCAGGGGTTCTTTAAACCCCTGTAAGTTGCAATCCAAGGGTCCATTTTGCGTGCCGTCTATGGAAACACAACCCTTTATTTGAGGTGGACCATTTGAGGCCAGTTAGAGAATTTTTTTTGGGAATGATGCTTGAAGGTATGAAACGTCCATAAAATAATAATAATATTCTAATTATTATTATTTAGCGATTATATATTTGGACATATCTTCTGCGTCCATTTTCTTTTTGAGGCAATGTTAGTGGTGTTGTGACCCTGAATATAAGGCGGATTTTTAGTGACTGATTTCAGGTTCTAAAACAAAAATCAGGTGTGGGCTACACTCAAGATTGTTATGGTTAGTAGTACCTTTTTCATCGGTTAATCGTTTTGGGCATGTGAGTAGTCAATTCTGAGCATTTATCGGTTTAGATAGAAATGGTAGAATCATATTAACATTCTGAGGTCATATAAATGATGTTTTGGGGGTTCTAACTAAATTTAGAAGTTCTTCCTCTAGTTATCATGTTTAGTTGTCACTAAAGAGTGAGACTTGGCGTGTATGATACGTTGGGTATTCAGACTAACCTAGTTGAGACCTTTGATCTGAGATGAGCTATGAGCTATCTCCCAAAACCTATGATTTTGAGGATGTCCCCCCTTATGAGACATTCCCTTCTATCCTACGAGGTTGTGAGACCGGATACTTCAAAGAATCCCCTGAGGGATGCCTTTCCTTATGTGTTGACCTAGGGAGTCCCTACTGTGGGATCTCTCTCCTGTTTTCCTTTAAGAGGATCCCTGTAGTAGGATGCCTCTATTGTTATTCATTAGAGGATCCCATGTAGGATTCCTCCCATGTTCTTTCTATAAGGATCCCAAGTAGGATGCCTTATCTTTTGTTTACTAGGAGGATCCCTAGTATGATGCCTCTTTGTGTTTGACTTGAGGGACCCAACATGTACCCATGATTTAACTAACCCTGAGCTGTTACGTTGGGTTTGGGTAGAGATGGTGTCTGGGTGTCACCTAGAACCCGTGCCAAACTTGTAATCCCAAGGGGGCTGTGGATGTAGTGTTGGGTTGGGCGTTTGGGCCACCCTCACTCATTTGTTTATATCTGACTTGGTTTTGCTAATGCAGTAGTGTTTACCTGAGGTGCTTTCTGGATGGTGGATTTTGAGCCTAACGCAAGGCATATTTCTTTATTTTTTGGGATGCCCGGATGTGCTCTCCTAGGATCCGAATTCTAATCCATGTTATTTCTGATATTTTATAAGTTCCCAAAGTATTACCTAGGACTCACATGTTAAGCCTTATGTGTCGAATTGTATGACCTAGGTGATACATGGGTTCCTGTTGTACGAATGCCTTGCGTGGAATCATTGGACTGTTTGTTTATGTACCCTGAGTGATACATAGATTTTCATTGTAGGAATTCCTTGGACGAGCTTAATGTACTATTGAATGTAATTAAACCATGAGTGATACATGTATTCCCATTGCAGGAATTCCATAAATGGGCTCATTGGTCGGATATGGTTATACCTTGAGTGATACATGGAGTCCCATTGTAGAAATGCCATGAATGGGCTCATTGGTTGGATATGTTTATACCTTGAGTGATACAAGGATCCAGTTGAGGGATTCCATGAACAGGCCTAATGGGTAAAATAATTATGTACCCTGTGAGATACTTGGATCCAGTTAAGGGATTCCTTGAATGGGCTTAGTGGGTTAATGACTCTTATGCCTTGAGTGATATTTGGATTCCTATGTAGGAATGCCTTGGGAATGATCATAGGCTAGATGTTATATGATTAGAATGATTAGGCTATTGCAGATTAGTTAGGATTGACCATCGGTATATGGTATCCTTGTTCAGTTATTGGAAGTGAGTACGAGTGAACCCAGTTGTAGGATCAGTTTCCCCCCTGTGGTGACATAGCTTGAACAAACATTTAATTATAGAATTGGCCAAAGAAGGTACATGTCAATGGGATTACAGACCCAGAGATCGACTTAATGATACACAGATTTAGTGGCATGACGAACAGATCAATGACCTTGTATAAGATAACTAGGCGACTAGGTTTATGGACCCAAGGATCGACTGATGATGTTCTTTCTTGTTATTTGATTCACATACTCATGAATATTTATTTATATGTATATGTGTACAAGTATGGGACTATATATGTATACATATAAAGATATTAAAATCCATGGTGACACTTGGGCAGTGGACATGGATTACAAACTCTGGGTTTGAATATGGTTGCACGTTTGGTTTATTTGTTTTTGTTGTGTGTTCCAGCTAGGCTGAGCACGTTTCTATAACATACACTTTTAGCATCACAGTTATAGGTTTCTTTTCAAGGCGACCTAATGAGATTATTTCTCACCCCTGCATGTTCACCATAGTGTATGTGTAGAACTTATGTTTTATTTTTAGGTTGAGTGCAAGTTGCATGGTGGATAGGGATGAGCCTAGTATTTCATGCTCGAGCGGAGCTACTTGAGTGGTTCTACTGACCGGGATGGTGCAGTTTAACATTATCTGGAGATTGGGTAAGTTGTTTAGCTCTGAGTTGGTAGTAGATCCCTATACTTTTACTTTGAGTTTCTTTTGTAATTTAATATGTATGGTCGGCCCAGTGGGTGACCAGTGTTTTGTTGTATTGCATAACTGTTTGGGCTTTTACAACATTTTACTATTGTAGCTTGTTCTATTTTAGTTGTTTATTTCTTCTGCACTCTGTTTACTTTCTGCTGCGTATGATACTGCGCTATTTCCACTATTTTCTTACTCTATTATGAGGTAATTATCATCCCACTATCACACCCTAGGACATCACTGCTAGTCCAAAGCCTCTGGCGTATAGGGAGGAACACTTGAGTCCTTGTGCCGAACCGGCTTGGAGCACCGGTTTAGTGACTTTCGGGTAGGGATGTTATAAAGTGGTATATGTGGACTTTCTTTTCCTGGTATTTACTATTTGGGATATGGTAGATAGGAGTATTAGTAATGTGTTGGAACCTATTATGGATATCAGACTGCTGCGTTGAGAACAATTGTTCTGGTAAGAAGTCCTAGTTTCCAGGGTTTAGGATTGTTGTTCTAATTTTTGATGTTACAATTGTATATGATTTTCACCTTGACCGATGCACCTATTGTGTGGGTGTTTAGATTTACTATGGATATCAAGCTCTTGTCCATTGGTAAGATGACAGGGATGGTTTTTGACTCTTGGATGGCAAAGGCACGAGGCATCTCATGCATTATACTAGGCACGTAGGATTCATAATGTATATGCCTTATAGTGTGTGTTTTAATGACAACTAAGACCTTTGGGTCTTCTTACAAATAATGTTTACTCTAATTGTAGGTTATGTGGATCTACGTTGAGGCATTTTTGTTGAGTATGATAACCAAGTCCCCGTGCACAGGTGGTGTAGTGACCCTAGCAGGTCGATATGACACATGATGCCTTTTTTATTTAACCCCTTGTTGGGTGTTGTTTTTTAGGTATGTGGTTATCTAGTCGGATCACTGAGTATGAGGAAGATAGATATCAAGTATTTTCTTGTAAACTGGACCATCTTGGGGTATTTCCATATAAGGATAAATGATGAGTGTTAGTTCAGTTTCTCTTCTACTTTGGTTGTAACCTCCAAAGGAGCAGTTTATTTTGGGAATGCTCAAAGAGGATCCGGGCCCTCATAGGTTGTGTTTTAATCGTTTAACCTCATTGATCATTGTGATCTTTACCTTCATCTGAGAGGATTTGTATCTTTTCAGCTACATGGTTAGACCTTATGACCTGATTTTGAGGATTTTTCTATAGGTCTAGGTGGGAGACCTAGAGACCCTTGGTTTTAACTCGAACCTTTATAGGTTGAAGTCTATTTTGTTTTAGTGTAACCTGTGTGAGAGAGGTTGGCCTATATTTTTATGAAAACTTTTTAGCAAGGAACAAGACAGGCCTTCGGTGAAATCTTAGTGTAGTCCTATAATAGATGATCATGCACTATCTTGATTCATCTTGAGTTTTCTTAGAGAGAATCATCCCTACATCAAGCTCCTTTTTTTATTTATTATTTCTTAATGTTCCTCCCTAGTGAGGAGGGAACCTATTCTTGTTGCGCACTAGGAGTGGTTCAAGGTAAGACATATGGTTAGGAGTGCACCATTGGCCGTTTGAGGGTGGGTTTTCTTGTTTTGGTTAAACTTTAATGTTTTTTCATGAGCTTTTGAGCTTGGAGTTTTCTTTTGAGATGATGATAGGGGTATTATTATGGTGGGGAGTACCAGATCGGTCATAGTTAAATGTATTCTGTATAGAAGGTAGTTTTTAACGCAATGAGGCTCATCTTTGAACATTCCAAATAGATTGGTTGTGTAGATTCTCGGGTTTGGAGCATGGTTTCTGGTACTTTCACCAGGCTTCTCTGGGATGAGATGGTTTATGGTGGGGAGTTTGAAAGGACCTATGTTTTTTTTTCAGACTGTCGTTTTTAGCAGAAATTTGAATCTTTGTTGTTGGATGCTCTTGAGGGGTAAAATGGTCTTTTACCAAACCATTTGATCTTGGAGAATTTTTCTCACCATTATGTTGGTCCTAGAATATGGTGTTTACCGTAGGATAGGAGTTTCGTGGAAATATGAGATGTTCGAATTTTAACAGAATAATTAATAATTAATATTATTAAATTAAATATTAATTTATTAGAAGTGGCTTATTCGGAGATAACTTATAAATGGAGTGTTGGACTAATATTTATTCTGCATTGTTGAGTCTGGAATGGAGAGTTTAGCCTAGGTGAGGCATATACTCAAGTCGGGCACCGGGGCCGGTCCGAGTCCCATTTTCTTTTCTTTCTTTTATGCTTTTATTTTCCTTCTTCTTTCCTCCTCCTTACGCATGCCTCTTGTGTGATCCTCCTTGGTCGTTTCCAATGGGAGAAATTGGATATTGTGAAAGTGAGATATATGGATGGCAAGATAGGTATTGTTTCGAAGCTCTCGACGTGTTGAGTCGGTGTGCAATATTCGTGGACGTTGAAATCAAAAGAAGCTTCATCGGTTTCCACCCAAAGGTAGGGAAGTTTATGTTTTTTTCATAGATACCCATTAAAAATGTTTTTTTATGTTTCTAAAGAATTCTTATGCTTTCTTATGGCCTCTTAAGGCCAGATTTTATGTTTTGTGGAAAAAACAGGTGTTTCGGGCGTATTTGAGGGTTTTCCCATTGGAAAACCAAGGTTACACGGTGTGTGTTCTAGGGGAACATGCCATGTGTTCTTCTCTCCCGGGGAAGAAGATGTTTTTTAAGTACATGCTGTGTACTTTGATTACACGCCATGTGGTGGCTTGTCATGTGTCTGGCCATGTGGAAAAAAGAAAATGGAATAGTGGTTTTTGGACAGTATACATCGTTTACTGGGAGTACACGTCGTGTAGTGGCACATGGGCATGTGTCCAGGTGAAAAGGCACATGGGATGGTGTTTTTTGAATAGTACACACCATGTACAGTAACTTACACACTGTGTACTTTTACATGGGTTGACCCTATGTACTCCAGAGTACATGCCATGTACTTTGTCCAGTCTATTTTTGTTTGGGGTTCTTTAAACCCCTATAAGTTGCAATCCTAGGGTTAGTTTTGTGTTCCATATATGGCCAGATGACCCTTACATTAATGCAGAACGTTTGAGGAAAATTGGAGAACCTTTTATTGGGAATGATTCTCGGTGGTGCGAAACGTCTATAAAATAATTACAATTTTTTAATTCTTATTATTTGGAAATTATTGAATTAAACTTATCTTCTGTGTCTGATGTACGTTTGACATACCATCAGCAGAATTGCGACCCTGAATTTAAGTTAGATGTTTAGAGACCAATTTCAAGTGATAAAATTGAAATCATATGTGGGCCCCAATCAGGATAATTACGGTGAATAGTACCTTTTCATCGGTTGACCGTTTTGGGCGTTTGAGTAGTCCATTTGGAGTGTGTTTCTTTGTAGATCGCAATAGTTGAATCCTATTGACATTTAGATGTTATATAAATGATGTTTTGAGGGTTCTACATAAATGGAGACGTTATTTCTCTAGTTATTGAGCTCAATTGTCACCTGGGATTGAGACTTGGCGTATATGATAGATTGGGTTTTCAAACCAACATAGTTGAGACCTTTTATATGAGATGAGTTGTGAGATATCTCTTGTGACCTATGATTTGGAGGACTTACCCCCCTTATGAGATGTTCCCTTCTGGATGACGAGACCGCGAGACAAGATACTTCTAAGGATCCCATTAGGGATACCTTTCCTTATGTACTGACCTAGGGAGTCCCTCTTGTAGGATCTCTCTCCTATTTTCCTTTGAGAGGATCCTTGTTATAGGATTCCTATATTTTTATTATTTCTATGATACCTTGTAGGACTCCTCCCATGTTTTTCTCTAAGGATAAAATATAGGATGCCTTATCCCTTTTTTACTTGGAGGATACCTAGTAGGATTCCTCTTCATTTTTGACTTGAGGGACCCAGCAAGTGCCCGTGGTATGACTAACCCTAAGCTGTTATGTCGGGTTTGGGTATATATGGTGTCCGAGTGTCACCCAGAACCCGTTCCAAACTTTTAAGCCCCTGGGGGATGTGGATATAGTGTTGGGTTGGGCGTTCGGGCCACCCTCACTTGTTTTTTTATATCAGACTTAGTTTTTCTAATGCAGTAGTGTTTACGAGAGGTGCTTTCTGGTTGGTGGCTATTGAGCCTGACATGAGGCATGTTTCTTGCTTTTTGGGATTCCTAGACATGCTCTTCTGGGATCTGGATTCTGATCCATGTTATTTCTGATATTTTATATGTACTAGAAGTGTTACCTAGGACTCGTCTATTAAGAATTTTGTATTGACTTGTATCCCCTGAGTGATACATGGATTACTATTGTAGGAATGCCTTGGATGGACTCTTTGGGATGTTTATTTATGTACCCTTTGTGATACATTGATTCCTGTTGTTGGAATTCCTTGGAAAAGATTAGTGGAATGTTGAATGTAAGTAAAAATTGAGTGGTACATGGATTCCCATTATAGAAATGCCATGAATGTGCTCATTTATGGGATATGGTTATACCTTGAGTGATACATGGATTTTCATTATAGTAATTCTATGTCTGGGATCATTGGTTGGATATGTTTATAATCTGAGTGATACATGGATCTAGTGGAGGGATTCCTTGAACGGGCTCAATGGGTGGTAGACTTATGTTCCCTGAGTGATACTTGGATCCAGTTAAGGGATTCCATGAACATGCTCAGTGGGTTAATGACTCCTATGCCTTGAGTAATATTTGGATTCCTAAGTTGGAATTCCTTAGACTGGCTCATAGGCTAGATTTCATATGATTGGAATTATTACTCTCTTCCAGACCAGTTAGGATTAACCGTCGGTATACGGTATCCTTGTTCAGTGATTAGAGGTGAGTACGGGTGAACCCAGTTGTAGGATCAGTTTCCCCCTATGCTGACGTAGATTGCTTAGAGATATAATTTCAGCATTGTCCGAAGAAGGTACATGTTGATGGGATTACAGACCCAGAGATCGACTTAATGATATACAACTTGAGTGGCACGACATCCAGCTCAACACCCTTTCATAGGATGTCCAGGCGAACAAGCTTATGAACCCAAGGATTTACTGTTGAAGTGGTTTCTTATTATTTTATTCACATACTCATGCAAATTCATATTTATATATGTGTGTTTAGGTATGGGAATATACATGTATACATATATAGATATGGACATCCATGGTGGCACTATTATAGTTGATAGGGATTATAGACCCTGGGTTCGACTGCGGTTTCATGTTTGGTTTACTTCTTTTTATTGTGTGTTCTAGCTAGGATGACCACGTTGCTATTGCATACACTTTTTGAAACATAGTTATAGGATACTTGTCTAGGTTCTCTAATAATATTATTTCTCACCTCTACATGTGCACCTCAATGTACATGTAGACCTTATGTCTTTTTTTAGGTTTATCAGGAGTTGTGTGGTAGATAGGGCTGAAGCCTAGCGTTACATGACTGACCAGAGATGCTTTAGTTTTTCTACTGATCAGGCTAGTGAAGTTCGACAATGTTTGGATATCGTTTATGTTGGTTGGATCGTATTTTGTAGTAGAGAACTATACTTTTAATTTTAGTTTCTTTTTTACTTGTATATATATGGTTGGACTCGTGGGTGACCAGTGTTTTATTTTTTGGTACAGTTGTTCGGGATTTTATAGCATTTTTTTATTTCCCCTTATTCTATTTGAGTGGTTTATTACTTCCGTAGTATATTTACTTTCCGTTGTGTATGATAATTAGTTATTTCCTCTATTTTCTTACTCTAGTATGAGGGAATAATCTCCCCACTATCACACCCTAGGCCATCACATCTAGCTATTATCCTCTTGTGTATGGGGAGGCGTGCTTGAGTCCATGTGGAAAACTGGATTGGGGCAACAATTTAGTGGTGTCCGAGTTGGGATGTTACAATTCTAGCATCCAAAAAAGTGGTGACCTATTTCTTGATGACTTATAACATGGTTGGGTTTAATCTTCTTTGTAATTTTATCACAAATCTAACAATTTCAATTAGTAAAGTTCTATCCCTAAAATTGGAAGGAAAAATTATAGTTCAATCATAGAGGGTACCTCCTAAGTCATTATTGAGGGTTTTAAGGACTCCTAGTAGTTTTTTCTATTAGTTTTTGATATAAATTTAAAAATGATGATAGTGTATTTTTAATTCTTAACTAGAAACACATACTTGATTTTTTCAGGTAGTGGATTGAGATATAATTTATGAGAAAATTTTCTTAGGTTAAATATGGTTTATACAACTCTATCAAATCAAGTGAAGATCCTAATTCCTAACCATCATATGCATATTTTAAATCTAAATTTGGGTCAACTTAATATCCAATAGGCTGTTCATAGGGAGAGTTTTCCAGAAATTTTCCAAAATTGAAGGCACACATGGGATATAAATTTTCAATAATAAGTTCATTAATTTGAGTATCCTCAATAGTGGTGTGACATGAAAATTTATAAATTTCATTCATAGGAAAACAAGAAGTTTTAGTAGGTTTCAAAATTTTAGTTAGTTCATAAGCATCATGGTCAACTGATTCTATGGTTTGAGATCTTACATTCTCACCTTTTTTAAAAAAGAATTCAATTTCATCATTTTATAGATTTATAAAAAAAATTAAGTTAATTTCCATATTATCCATAATTTGTATTGAAATAGATTTCAGTATTTTTAAAATTAGAAGTTTCACACACATTAGTATCAAAATTAAAAAACATCTCAAAATAAAACCTATCAATCAATTTAACTTGATAGTTAGAATGATCTTCATTTGAATTGTTTCATGGATTTAAAGATATTAAAGTGAATGAATTTTTTTAAAAAATTATAATGGTAAGGATCCTTTATGTACATTAATGAAAACGTAAATAGTATTCATAAAAGGTATTCTAATAATGATAGGGGAATTAGTTCTATACCGACCATCTCTATATCTAATACATAAAAAATAAACTACAAAGACCATGTTACGTATTTTTAATATGAAATATTCAATAACTATAATAGGTTTTATGATACTTTGATCAGAAATATGTATGAATATTTGAGTAGGTTTGGGTTTTAAAACCATTAAACATGAGTAAATAGAGCATGGTATAAAAATTATAAAACTCTCCTATGTCTAGCATGGAATCCATGAATTCAAACCCTCCTATAGTACAAAAAATAGTGAAATTTAAAAGATCATTTAATTTAACTTGTAAAGCATGTTGTATCATTGATTAAAAATTTATTCATAAGCTCATATTCTCTCCTATGAATTTTATTTTGTGGGAACAAATTTATTTAAAAAATTTTGTATACTTTGAAATTTCTTTCATAACATCTAATAAAGGAATATTAACTTGAACCTTTTTAAAAGTTTTCAAGACTTATTTATCTAAATTATTCTTAGAACTTATTTTTTCTAGTGTAATACTCCTTGTATAGGATGGTTATGGTTTGTATATTTCATGATTATTTTTAACATAACGACCCAACATTATTTTCCAATCTCCCTTGGTCTTGTTGAGAAAAACATCTTCTTGTGACATTTATTTTTCATTCAAAATAGAATATAAATTTTTAACAGCTTTAGAATTTTCATCAAGATCTTTATTAGGTTGGTTCATTAAAAAGGTTCTAAAATAAGTAAATATTGAAACCTAATAATTTTACACATATTATTAAATCCTTTTTAATATAAAAATACAATAAAAAAACATAAATATCCTAAGGACTGGTGTCTTTGGAAGAATTGGATAAACATATTTAAAAAATATACTAAAAAACAAAATCTCTATTTTATTATCCATAACAAGCTCCTAAATCCATTTGAGCTCATAAAACTACATTAGATAACCTAGGGAATACATAAAAGAAAAGGGTGATATATAAAGCCTTGTAAGGTAATAAACATGGAAATGAAGAATAACATATGAATTAAAAAGAAAAACATGATATCATAAATGATAAGTCTCATGAATAATCATATAGAGTCAAAACATAAATAAAATTTAATCATAATATCATGGATACATAGGTATGTGGTAATAATATAAATCCTGACATAAACATATGCCATTAAAGACAGCCAAGAAAACATCACATGCTGGTCTGAGTCCCATTAAGGATTAGGTTTACTCCCTAATACCCTACATAATTACTCGTGACAAAAAAACACAACCCAATTCATTATAGAGCTATATGGGCACACCCATCATAACATGTACATGCTTATGTGTGCAATAAAAGGAAATCAATCGTAAGGAAAAAACATAATAATTACCCATGGAATAAAATGGGATGTATAATCTTAACCCATATCATAATCAAAGGGGATTTCATAAATATTCGAAAGAAAATAAGGAATTAAATATTATTGATTTTTATATCTGAATACATAATCATATATGTGAAAATATGGTGTTCATTTGGAAAAACATTACAGGAAAGGGTATAAAATTGGGTATATAAATTAACATTCAAAATAGTGTTTTAAGGAATAAATTAAATAAATTGGGAGAAAGAATAAAAATGGAATTTTATTTTAAAAAAAGCTAAAAAAGAATGGTTATGCATAAAAAATTACTTTATTTAATGAAATCATTAATGATAATAAATAATTTAAATGAGCATTACATAAAACTAGTTCAATTTTAAAGAACGACTTTGAGAAATGAACATAGGGCATGTATTAACCCATCAATATAATTGAGAATAAGATATGTATATACGTAAGAGAAATATATACATAATTTATAAAAATTCCATAACATTAAATAGAAAGATAAAGTGAGTTAGAGATATAAAGTTCATAACCTAAATAAACAGTTTGCTTTAGAGAGATACCTTATCTTGTGTTCCAGGATCATTTTGAAATTGAACATAATGTACTAAATAATAAAATTAGATTAATTAATAAATTGATTTAGAACCTTTTCAATCTATATTTTATTTACACTTATTTTTTTATGTTTATTTATAATAAATTCAATTAGATATAATGTCTAATTTTGTTGTTTTGAGATCATTCCTTTCATGGTTCCAAGGTCTGATCACTTGTGGATAATTATTATTGTCTTATAAAATGGGTATAAAACTATATAAGTGAAATTAAATGGTATTAATTTCCTTAAAAAAACACTAAATGGTCCCAAATATCTTTTATTTGACATGCACTTAGTTAAAATGTTAACGGTATGTGGTCAGTTCATTTAGGTCGTTTTATCAACTTTTACCAACTATATTATTTTTATATAATTAAATTATTATTAAAAAATTATATAATATTAAGTAAGTTATATTATTATTATTATAGATATATTTAAACATAATATTATTTAAATATCCATCCTTGAAGGTGGTGAGGCGGTGAACCAACCAATTTTTGATCAACATTTTAGTTTTAGAAATGAAAGAAGGGAGGTTATTATATAAATATGAGTCAATAATAATAACACATATTTATATTTAGCATATTTATGTTACTGTTTTAGGTGTATGGAGATCATATGAGGGTGTTAAAAGAAGAATAAAATTAAAACAAATTTAGTTTATAAATTACCTCTCCCTTTGGTTGTATTCTTGTAGGCTACCCCTAAAGGATCCTTGGAATGATAATTGGATGAGAAAAAAACTATTAGGATATGAGGGAGAGTATTTATAATTTATTTGGGTATAAATTTGGAAAGATACAAGGCTTATAAGTTATAAGGAAAAGGGATGGTATTTAAAAGGGGAGGGGAGGTGTGTTTTGAATATTATAATCAATAGTTTATTATTTTGGCTAAAGACTGTCAATAGTATTGATTCTTGTGACTATATAAAATAAATATTGCTTTTTAGTTTCAAATAATTGGTTATTATAATATTTATGACTCACAAATTCATGTATTTAGCTTATAATGTTAAACACTGTATTTTACCATATTTCACTATTTACAAAAAATCAAATATTTTATAAAAATACCAAAAATACAATGTATAATATTTTTGACATAGATTCCTAAAACTGAAATTAATTTTCTAAAATAATTTCTTAATTACGATAAATTATGTTTTAAAATAAAATCCTCAATTATATTAAAAATACCAATTTTAATATTATGGTCAATTTTCAGACCCTTTGAAAAATTACATATGGTCTCATAAAATGATATTCTAATTATAATGTAGACTAATATTAATTAACAAACCCATTTTATAAGAAAAAAATTTATTTAAAATATTTTTTTTATAAAAATGAATATAAAACATTTCTGTTTTACAAAAATATAAACACTAATTTTATCATTTAAAACATTTATTTACTTGTATCATGATATAAATATGTCATATTCTCATTTTAAAATTTAATTTAATATTATTTTACATTTCCATAGGTGATGTTACTATTGTAACGACCAAGTTACTATTCTGAAAGGTTAAATTACTATTCTAATGGTCATATTTCTAACAGCCATATGGGTTCTATACTTTTCATAGATACCATATATTTCAATCATTATTCAATCCATTTTATTTCCTCTCAATGTTATATATATATATATATATATATATATATTCATTTTAAAAATTCATATTGCATTATTAATATTTTTCTTTAATTTTTAAATGTTTTTCGTACGTGTGATTATTCTAGGGGATTAAGGAGATCCAAATTTTCCTATTTTGTTATATATTTTCAGGTTTTTCCCATTGTAATACTTTTAATTATCTTTGTTATATTTATTTTCTAAATGAAAAGTTTAAATTTATATTATGTAGTTGGTTTTATCATGTTATATTTTTTCATTATATAATATTATATAACTAAATATAACATAATTGTATATTTAGATGAGAAATTCCATTGATAAATTATGAGATGTTATAGTGACTAGGGGTTGAAATTTTATTGAAGAGGTTTGGGTATAGAATCAGAGTTAAAAAATTGATTTTCGGTTATTCAATGTGGTTATAGTCCTATGTTCAATGGAACTAATGTTTTCCTTCCCATTATCCCTTAGGTCGACATGGACTTATGAAGGTAAACCTATACTCATCTGATTCTCAATATAAAACATATGGGTAGTGAGTTAACCCATTTGAGTCATCAAGGTGTTCATCATGTTCTATCATTGTTGAGATTTTTCTTACCATTTCATAATATGTTTTCTGAAATATTCTTCAAATTTTGAATCTCATTTTATAAGACGAATGAGTATGAAAAAAATTCTTTCTAGGTTAACCGTGGAATTTCTTATTGAAGTATCAAAATTTATAATTACTAGACTCTCCTTGAAAAAATCTATTTGGGTGTTTGGGATGTTTAAATCTATCTTGAGATTGATTCTTGGCCTCAGTTGAAATTTTAGTGGGGTTTAAAAGATCTATGTTGGTTAGATTGACATGGTATTCTATGAAATAAAACATTGTAAAACTCAGTAAGAACATTCATTTGAGGTAATTGGTTACTAAAATGTTCATTTGAATAGAAACTTCCACTGTATACTTTTACTGAAAAAGTTATTTTAGGTTTGTGTTGAGGTTTTGGAGTGTTAGATAACTTCATTTATCTTACTATGGTGGTAATATCACTAAGTTATATTACAATCATGTAATATTTAGAAATCGGAGTGGGGAATTATTGGGTGAATTTAATATGTAAAGGGTTTATTGCTTCAAATGATTGAAAATGTTGGGAAATTATTTCAGTTAATGTTCCTACATAAGTATGTGTTTTATCTACTAAAGCTACTCTAGCTTCAACTAGTTTTTTATCTAATAAATCTACTCGACCAATAAAATTAATAATGATCTTATTAGAAAGAAACAATCCTTTAAAAAATATTGGGTCAATTTTGTTTTACTTATATTGTGATGAGGATAGATAAAATAATGTCTCTCAGATGTTTCCCAGTATTTATATAAAACGTTTTCTATGGTTTTCTTAATTCCAAAAATTTATTTACAAATGGATGTAGTTTTAGATGTAGGGGAAATTTTGTCATGAAAATATTTTTTTAATTCAATATAATCCTTGATAAAAGTTTAATGTGAATAGAGGAACCATTATTTGGAAATTACTTCTAAGGAAAAAGTAAAAGGTATCAATTTTATCTAGTTTCCATATATTCCTTAGGGTTTCTTACTGACACAGAAATAAATAAACTCTTGAATATGCTTATATGGATCTTCAAATGGCTATCTATTTAATTTTAGAAGTTTTTAAACAAAACCGAATTTTATTTTGAACCCAATAGGAGTATTAGAGTATTATATATGGTTTTATTGATTGTCTTCATAGGATGAAGACGATTCTTTTAATATTATTTTTTTATCCATTATGATTACTAGTTCAAACATGTTTTTTCTTAGGGTGAAAATGGATTATTTATAACTAGTCAATGTATAATTTCTAACAAATCTTTACATAGAGTGGTAATTTATATCAATTTCATGATTTAAAATAAAACATTTGGGGTTAGAAATTCTAGACATACAAAAATAAAATTAAAATAACTTAAGAAACCTTCCTGGAAACAAATACATTTAATATAATATATCTATCTTGAGTATCTAAATAAAAATTTATCCCCTGAAGAATAAATTATATTATCCCCTCTTATTATCTATTAGATAGGTTTTTATAATTAATATTAAAATAGTCTCTTTAATTTTCTATTTATTTCTATGAAATTCTACCTAAATTGAGGATTTTTTTGTGGGAAAAAATTAAATATAAAATAGGTCATAATTTAGAATTAAAAAAATGAAATTAAGGAGATTCAAAATAGATTATAGGAGAAGAGTGAGAATTATATTTAAAATCAACATTTGTGGAAAGAGTAGATCCTTTGGCCTCATTTCTTCCTTACTACAAAGTTTATCTAACTTTTATTTCTCAATTTTTACCCAAATAACTCTATATAAACACATAAATCTCTCTAAAAACTATACCTAGACCTTAATATATGTGTTTCTACCTTCATAAAATTGGATGAAAATATTAAATACCTCAAAGAAATTAAACCTAAACGAAATCACTTTGCTCAATGGAATGAAATTTCCAAGGAATTTTAAATAATTAGAAGTGCCACTTTAAATTTATAAATTGGATAGTACCTTAGTAAAGTTTTTAAGAAAAGCATTCAAGAAATAATAAGAACACCTTATTTAAAAGAATATATTTCTAGGCAATTATAAAATAGATACAATGGATAATATGGACTTAGAATGGTTCATCCTAGGAATACACTACCATAGCCAATTGAGAGTTTATCCAAACCTATCTAAATCATCTCACATTCTCCTATTTATTCTTCATAGCCATATCAAAATTACTATAATATTCACACACATCTACATAACACATGATCTCTTTTATAACATCATTATTCCACAAAAATATCTTGAAAATTATTTGAAATCTATTTTATCTTTTAGTCGGTCCTTGGAATTTTATATATATTCACAATATCTCTTTTGATCATATTTTAGTTGAAAACAATAACAGTGGCTCGTTATTCATGCATACATGGGTTACTATTTGTAAATATCCTTACACAAGGAATGTATTTGTTTTATTTTAATCTACATTTAATTCTATCTCAAGTAGTGACTCTTGACTTCCTATTTAAATTAATTTATATCAGTTTACGATCATAAAAACATGGAAGTAATTTGGGTAAAAAAAATTCCTAAAATTTCATAAATTTTTGAGCATAAGGCTTATTAATATTAAACTTATGAATTTAATCATAATAAGGATTCAAATCCTTATGGAGATGTAAAAATACTTACGTTCAAGTAGACAAATACTTATGATATTGGGTTTTTATTTTTGATAATGGCACAAATAATTTTTATCGAGAAAGAAGTTTTATGATGAATCAAAAGTCTTATGATCAATTCATAAAAAAATATTTCAAAGTCTTATGATGGAGTGTGAAACCTCATGACACAGTTAGAAGGTTTACATTCTAGATTTATGCTCAAGACTTTTCCAAATTTTAACATATCATGTTTAAAAAAAATTCCCAAATTAAACTAACTTTTTCATTAAAATCATTTCTTGATCAATTGATTGAATAAATTATTATAAACACTTAAAAATAATGAATTAAGCAATTTTCACTAAAATTCCTAAAATAACCATGAAAAAATTATGCAAATCGTCTCAAAAATGAAAACATAGTGGGGATTTATTCATTGAAATTCATATGCAATATCTTTCAAATATTATTTATATCGACTATCTACCAAACCCCAAATAGTGAGAAAATAAAAGATAGTTTGATACCACTTTGTGATACCTTGGATCAGGACCACTCCTCAGTGGCCATATTAGAGCTTATATAAGACATCAAGCATGCCTCTCCATATTCCAGAGTCTTCTGATAAGTTGTGTTGACCTAAATCACAAATTGAGGAGACTATTCCTTCTAATTAGAGTAATATAAACAACAAAAATTACCAAAATAATTCATAGTGAAAAATTATTGTATGCATAATCAATAAACATCTCATGATATAATAAATATACCACGTTGAAGCATAAAATATTACATCCCATTAATCACCCATTAGACTGATCAAATATAAAAAATAACCAAAATAAATAATTGCACAAGAGTCTACCACCATCTCAAAGCCTGTCAAACTCCGAACTTGGAAACTCTTCTATTTTATTCTTTTCATTATGTCAGATCATTTGGTTGAACTTAAGGTTGAATTCCTGGTGATGTTTTTGTGTTTTCGAGTCTTTATGTGATTTTTGGCCCTATGCATGGTCTGCGTATTTTTTTTCATTCAAACCGTGTGAGGTCCGACAATGACTGTGTGACCTTATTTTGGTATTTGGGACATGGTGCACGACTTGTGTACAACTAGGAAAACTGTGCGATAAACATGTGAAATAGTTCTTTTAAATGAAAAATATGAGTTTCACAGTCGATGCATAGTTTCTCAAATGATGTGTCCAATCTCTATGAGGGTACCTTATCTCTAGTAGTTTGAAAACAGTCAGGTAGGCCGTGCTGAATAACCATGCGGCATGCATGATGTTCAAAAAAAATAAAAAAAATAAAAAAATAAAAAAATAAAAAATAAAAATACAGAAATGTTTTGATGATGATAATATAATAATAATAATATCATTTTTATTATAATTATTAAGCTTATTATTATTATTATTATTATTATTAGGTTAGGTTTAATTAAACCCTAAAGGGGTCTCACCCTTCCATCTCTTACGAAGTGCACCCCCCTTCCCTCTCCCTGCCCGCGCGACCCCCCTCGGCCAAAGCTCTCCAGTGCACCAGGAGCCCTCTCCCTTACAACCTCTATCTTCATGTGATGCATGACCAGGAGCCCTGGGCATACGACCCTCTCGGTCCTACCTTCATCTATCACCACTCCTGCTTCCAATTTTCATGTGTGTTCCTCTCCAGTAGGCATCATCTCACTTATTCTCCCTAAATTTTGGGGGTTTTGTCTCTTCTGTATGGTGTGTATAGTTTAGAAAACCCTAATTTATTTTGGAGTTTTTTTAGCTGATTATTGATGAATAGTGTTCCTTGGCCCCGTTGATGATCATTATTATAGCCGTTGTCAAATAAAGTGGGTTTCGCCTCGATTTCGGGTAAGGGATTTTGATTCCTTCATTTTAGAATAATTTTAAATTATGGGTTATGTGGTTCTTGAGTTGTTGGTAATTTTTCTGGTGTGCGTTGGATCTGTTTGATGTGGCTTCTATCTATGGGAGTCGATAGAACTTATATGTGCACACATAGGTAAGGTACACACACACACACATGCATACCCTCTTTGTACATATTCTCTCATGGAAAGGGGAATATGGTCAATGAAACTAGGGGTATTTATATATATATATATATATATATATATAAATATAAATACATGTGCATGTAAGCATGAAGGGTTGGTTCGAGTTGTCGTCATAAAAAAACAGCATGTTTGAGGTAGGTCCCCTATGACCATGCCTTTAATTTAAGTTCCATCATTACTTGATTGTTTTTTAAAATTTGTTTTCCATATTTATATGAAATTCATATGCTATATATATATAATTGGTCTTGTATCTTGAAAAATGGATTTTTCACTTGGTTTCTAGAAATTCTCTTAAACTTTAAAATGGGTTGTTTGAATTAAGCATGGTTTCAACCTTGATTTTAATTGTGTGGTGCTTTGGTTGTTCAATTGGACTTTTAAATGATTTTGGAATTTAAAAATGTTGTGAAATAGTGTTTTCTAAAGTTAAAGTATTTCTTTTAAAAGAATGAGGCTCATTAGGCACTTTGAGAATGTTTTATGGGAGCGGAAAACCCCTCTTAAGACATGCCCTCTGTTTTAGAAATATGATGTGTGATTAGTGATATGTGCCTAGTGAGGAGGATAGTGAATTATTGTGTAAAGAAAAAAGGGGGATGCACTCAAGGATGTAGATCAGTTGTGAGAGTTTGGATGTGTTTTTGAGTAAAGAAAATGAAATGTACATATATGTTAGCTTCCAATATTTTAAATCGATATCATGGAAAACATGGGTAGCTTGGTGGGAAGACTAGATCTAGTAGGCTAGGAGGATTAATAGGACCAAGACTTGGTTCCCCCTAGCAAGATTGATGCTACAACACTAGCTAAACATATGATGATGATTTGAGACCACTAGAACATTGGATTGAATCCTTTATAGTGGTACATGAATGAGGAGACAATGGGATATTATTTCTCTACCATTTCACCAAAGCATGAGGATCATAGGTCCCCACTAACCCTAGATACTTAGGGATTTCCCATGGTTCTTGTTATGTGATTTTTATTTTAGTTTCTTCATAGTTGTTTTCTCTTTTAAAAAAACAAAGTTTTAGTCTCAATTTATTTACTCTCATCTAGAAATATCTATTCATTCATGGAAACTATTTTGAAAATGTGATGGAAGATAAATGGTTTTCTTTAAAAATGGAAACTTTTTATTTGAATTTGAAAAGAATAGAAAACCTTCTTTTTATATGGCTTTATTTTCAAACTAACATGACATGGTTTTCTTTTTAAAGTTAAGGTATATAGAATAGTTTATTCAGGAATTTCTAATTAGTTTTAATACTATTTCCTATATCTTTATTTTGTTTTTGGATTCTGGTGCTGCTTCCCTCTTTGGTATGCTTGTTGAGTGAGTGTGATCTTATGGTTATAGGTGACCCATGAGGTCACATAGAGGTATGTGTACAATTTTATTTTATTTCTGCTACTATAGTTTAGGTTTATTGTTATGCTTATATTATTTTATTTATTTTTAATTTTTTATAGGCCTAATCTTTACCAAATGATTTATTGTAATGACCAACATTAATCCCTACCCATGGGGATCAAAAAACACCCTTTAGACATTTTTTTAGACCGGATCAGGTGACCGATTAGTGGTTGACCTGGGTTGGTTTGTGAAAAAGACTCACCCATCTCCAATACCCTTTGAAGCTGTTATAACTTGATCTAATGCACAACCTATAATCAACTGGAAAGAATACATATGGTTTGTATGTGCACCAGAGTGACCATTCATGTTATGTAAAATATATCTCCATAAAATCTATCCATATTCCCTTAATATACACTGTTATATATGGGTATGAAATAAGAATAAAAATAATAGGAAATAAACATGTGTGTTTGGTTATAGTGTGCTAACCAATCTACCACGAAACCTGACCATACTTTCTTTTACCTATTCCAAAAATCCACCACATGCTACCACAACCACACACATGTCGAGACATCATGTTCTAACTAGGACAAAAAAAACACCTAACCATACCTACTTTTTTTATTTTTGGAATATAGTCGCCTCATTCTATACAACCCGAACCATATCTAAAGAGTTAGGTTATGGTGTCATGAAGCCCTGGAGACTTCTTGAATATGTTGGGTAGGGTGGTGCATCCAAGCCCTTGACCAACCTTCTCACTCAAGAGAGTCCTAGAGACACTATATCAGTCATGGTGATTCCAACATCCACATCGTAACCACTACCTAATCACCCAAGATAGGTATTAATATCACAACTCGACAATAACCTTATTAATCAAGGTAGGGTCCCATACCACATCTTATATGAAATTAAAACATGGACCAAACTTAAATTTAAAGGAGGTCCATGCCAATATATTCTCACCCAAAATGAGGCCACTATAATTAAGACTGCCTTATCACTCAATGTAGGGTCTTATATCACATAACAACATGACCACTACCTTATCACTCAAGGTAGTATTTGTAACACTCAATGATTTTAGTATTCATTCTCTTTTAAATAAAACTAGTATATATGATAACATATGATACAAGAAACACTGAATGAAAGTTAATAATGCTTTATTGTAATATAAAATTGAATACATTACAAGATAGTTAAGTAAAAGATATTTTTTTTTAAAAAAGGGTTGTATTTTCTGTATGAAAATATCATTAAATCTTAAGAGACTATTTCGATGAATGATATATTTTTATTAAATTTAATACTTTTGAGGAAATAATTTTCAAATAAAATACATTTATAAAATTATACTAATGATTAATAAAATAAATCAGTAACATCTAAGGAATAATTAATCAACTATCAGAAACTTTCATTCAATTATTCATATCTAAAAAAAATTCTTATCTAAAAACATTGTTTTATTATATATTATATGTTTTATTTTAAATCATAATTTCTATTATTTGGAGTTTTAAATTTACTTAAAAGTTAATATATATATATATAAATAATTAGTTATACATTTATTATAAATATTTTATAGATGAAGATAAAATCACTTGATGGAAAAAAGATATTTTTCAAAAAATTGTTCCTAAATGTGAAATGTATTTTTATCTTTATAAATTAAATTAATAACTACTAATAAATGATATTTATTAAATTTATTAATAATATATTCAATAAAATAAATTTAAAATCATATAATGGTTGTTACTAGGAAATTAATGACAATAAATATATTTTGTGTTTTAAAAATACTTTTTTTATCTAAAATGGGTTTTATGAATTTTTGTGAGAAAATTATAATTAATTTATCCCACCATTATAAATTTAATTAGATGATTTTTTTTTCATATTATAAATTAGAATATTTAAATTTGGTAATAAAATTCATTCTATTTTTTTTATAAATAATTGTTGTCATGGTAAAAGGATTCCACCATTGTAAGAGTTAAAAAGGTTAACGAGGGGGTTAAACTAAGAGATAATATTTAAATACCAAAAGAAATAACCTTTAATTTGATTGGTTGAGTTTATTTATACCTATAATATCCAATATTTTAATTTTAATTTACTTTCTTCTACTTTTCCAAGAGAAGGACATTTATATTATTTTAATATTAATAGTATTTATTAAATTACGACCTCTCACTTATAAGAGGACTAATCCTCTTTTCATTTTTACACTCTTCCTGAGCACCTTATATTGATCAATAACTACAAAAATAACTTCAAAAAACCCTTATAATATTCTTATAGGTTCTTGTGTCATAAAAATACTGACCTAATAAGTCTTAAAGAGATATCAAAAGAGGATATCTTATGAAGATGTTATTATATTATCCTTGTTCTTCCAAGTTTATTTGTTATAAAATATCTTCCAAATATTCTATATCCATATTAAAATAACAAAAGTTTTATCATTAGTTTAATAGAATTTTATGATTTTTAATAAACAACCATCAACTACCTCCATTCCATGTATTAGAAAATGAAAACGTTACTCATGCGTACGTGCTGAATACCACCCCCATAAACCCTATTTTTCATTTTTCATCATCGCCTCACATGAATTATTATTAAGATATATTTAATGAATAAATATTATATATATATATGAAATAATTATTATTCTATAAATATAATTTATTATCTACCTTTTCTATTTCATTCCGTTAAAAAAATACAAGTGTAGCTTGTGCGTACTTGCAGACTACCACCTCCATGAACGACGTATTCCATTATTCAACACTGCCTTACCTGGATGGTTCTAAAAAGTGTATTTAATACATTGATATGATATTTATAATATTATTATGTTTATAAAATGGATATATAAATATATATATATATATATATATATATATTAAATACTATAATTTTTTATGGAATCAAAATTTCTAAAAAATGATAATTTTAAGCCTTTCATGCGAATCATAACCATGACTTCCATAAAGTGAGAAAGGAAGTACTAGAAAATATAAAAAACATTAACTAAAACTTATTTAACATATTTTATTTTATGACTCCATTACCAAGTTACAAGGATCAGAACCTCCAAATCAGAACATGCATAGAAAACCAATTAGTTAACATAAAAATATTGATTTTAACAAAGAAATATTAATAAGTGGGTAAAAATAAGTTATGAATGAATGATATATATCAATATAGATAAATGTATTTATATGATTTAAATTAATAATAAATCAAAATTTATTATACAGGTGGTTGGAATGAATCTGAAAAATCAGGAATCCAAGGTAAGGGTTTCTCGTCTGAAACTTTTTTCTCTGAGAGATGTTTTGAATTACACAACTATTTACATTATATTGTGTATAATCTACCAATTTACAATAATATATCATTATAGAAAATTTAATCATGGAAATTAATTTTTTTTTTAATTTATATGTTTCATGGTGTTTCGATTCATGTGTTATAGAATTTATAAGGGTTCTTGGTGTCAATTTCCGTTTCTTGAGACTTATTTCATACCATGAACCATGATTGACATAGTGTACTTAATACCCCATGAATATATTTTGACATATTTTTCAATTTAATAAATTTGTTTTATATAAATATATATTGTTATAATTTATTTTATTTTTATTTAAAATTTACAAAACCTATAAGGTTTTATTTTACATTCTCACTTTTTGTCATGATTGATTATTTTTAAATTTCTATTGGAGGAATTGTTTGTTATTACTATCTTAAAACCCATAAATTTTATTATAATATGTTTATTATTGGTTTTTTCAACTATTATTTAATTTTTTACTCAAAACCACTGATGAAATGTTTATAAAAAAATCTGACCTTATTCCCACTTTTGGTTTAGAATCCTTATCTTTTATATCCATATTCTTTAATTTGTTTTAAGAACGTTGTTTTATATAAATAAATTATTTATAAATTTCAATTTATATTATATTTCACTCAATATTCAAAATTTTAAAATTAAACCTTTCTAATTATTTCTATAAAATTATTTTTTGACTTTCTTTAAAAAAGTGAGAAAGGAATATATTTTTAAACAGTTTACACATTTTTACGGTTTTACAAAGTAACATATACGAAAAATATTATATTATTTTTAATTATTATATTAAAATAAAAATATATTATTTTATTAAATGTTTTTTAAAGGTATTTCATTTCACTTATGTATATTTTTATATTCCACTTAGTATTTTCTTATGTATTGTTTATTTTCAAGATTCCATTATTGTGAATTATTTTAAAAATAATTTGTCTAAAAATATTAATGGAATATTATGAAAATATATTTGGAAGTGATTTATAAAATTTATTTTTTAAAAAATTACAAATGATTTTTGGATATTTTTTTAAAGATTCACTTCCAATTTCCTCTATATATCCCCAAATACTTTACTGAAACAACTTAATTTTTGATAAATTTATGTTATACTTACACACCCTACTGAATTTTGTTTTATAACTTTATTATTATAAAAGTATTTTTTTTATTTTCACTCAATTCCTTTTTGTTATGTTATTTGTCAATATCTATCTCTCACTTGACTTTATTTTTCTCCTTAATGTACATGTTCTTATTTATTATAGATGTATTTTACATCATTTCTAGTATTTAAATAGTCATATAACAGTTAATCTAAATGATTTAAACAATATAATTTCTATAAATCATATTGGTGGTGTTTAATAAGAAGGATATATCATTTATTTACAAAGGATATAGTGGAAATAAATTTATTTTTTAGTACTATTTTGATGATTATTGGCTACTAAGTAAATTTGGCAACGTGTTGGGGAAATATTAACTTTCATATACTTTATAAAATATGGAAAAGTATTGATTAATAAAGTATATTGATTATAATTTGTTCATTAAATATATGATGAATTCATTGGATATGTTTAAGTGATGGGTGGGGCCCAGAGTTATATAGCCCATTGATGCATCAGGTAGGTATCATGAGGTTAACTAGAATGGGTATCACTTAGTGTATACTAGCTAAAACAATAATAATGCCTTATATAATAGGAATTTATGTTATGTTATATTTCTTAGTTGAGATTCATTGATAGCATATAATAAGTCTTGATAGATAGGCCTTGATGGTATGTAAGATATCTTGAAATGAGGTAGTAACAGTAAGATTAAGATGTTTTACATTTTTATTCCATCATTATGAAAATATTTATTTATGTCCATGTGATTATTTAAATCATTATGTTATCCATGTATGTATTTCATTCTCATGTTATTGTTTATATGGAACATTTATTGATTATTTACTTAACCACATTAGTCATGTTTTGTTTCTCTATGATATATTCCACTAAACACTACTCTTACTAAGAATTAGATCCCATAATTCTTATGTTTTCATATCAACATGTTATGATAAAGAGTATTATATTTTATATATCTATAAGGGTATCATGTGTAGAGAATTTTGTAAGAGATAATGGATATTTATTATGGAATAAGAAAATTTAGGTATAATGGTAAAAATATCAATTTAGTAAGGAAGATATTGGTTTTGTTAAGTATTGGTTTTTTATAATTATCTAAATCACTAAACCTAAAAAGTTATTTGGTATATAAGTAACTCAAATTTCATTTGATATTACAATTAAAAGTGGTTAAAATTGGGTCTCTTGAGTTGGTATTAAATCTACTATGTAAATATTATATTTTTAGCCCAAGATCCAGGAGTACATATCTGGGGTGTCTCAATTGGTATTAGAGAAGGGTTTAAATAAATTTAAATGTTAGGATGTTATTAGTTAAAGATAATTTAATAGTTATAAATATCATCAAAGGTTGATAATTTTAATTCTGATCATAAGTTCAAAGTCATAGGTACCCTTTTGAGGTCTTATGAGACTAGATTTTAAAGAGATTAAATATATTTTGGGAGAAAATTATTATAATAAGTGATTAAGGTAGATATAAACCTTGAGTTTTGTATGATATTTATTGATAAACTTATTGGGGAATAATTTTATTGTATTTTTGAGGGAAAATTTGATTTATATATTACCATTTGATTTTGAATGTGATTTAATTATAGTTATTTGGGACAATAGAATAAAGGTTTTTTGAGAATATGAGTTGAGAAGTATTGATAAACCTAGAGATTGAAGATATATTTGATGCCATAGTGATTCATATTATTTTGGTGTAGATTAATATTTTTCTATGATAATAGGATGAAATTATCTTTTGGGTTTAGAATATAGTAAGGAAGATTTTTTAATAACTTTTGAGATGAAATTTAAGTTGATTTTAGGAGAATTTGAAATTTTGAATTTATTAATGAATATTTTTAAGAGTTTTCATAACTTATTATTTGTGGAATGATTTAAGATGAACATTGGATGTTATTATTGAGGTTTTTGACATTAATGTGTTACTTCTTCACATGAATGTTTATTCATATTGAGTATTAGCTTAACATGTGCTAATAAATTTGGTTTTAGTAAGTGGATAAAGATTATAGAAATAACATGTATTTATTTTTTGGGTATTATGACACATTAAAAGTTTATTTTTTTTCTTTGGAAGGAAACACTTACCATATTATTTCTCATTTAGAACATGAGGTAAATCAAAGCTGGAAAACTGATCAAAACATAACTAAAGGATGAAATTACTACTATAGGATAGAATAGAGTAAAGTAAGTATATTTTAGCATATTATTTATCTCAATGATTAAAAAATTCCTAAAACTCAAGAAAGAGTAAGATAAAGATATCAATTCTTATCTGAAATGTATCTCTCAGCCATCGAGTTATGCTTTTGGAATCTCAATATGAATCTTATGATGATACATACATAGTTATAAAAATATTCAAATTAGAATTACGATGTTTTCTTTTAGTAACATAGAGATTAATTATCATGATAAAATATACAAATGAGATTATACATATATTAATATACAATTATTTTGTAAACAACAAATTAAAATTGTGGGGACATAATTTATTTAAGGGGGGATAATGTAACACAACAATATTTAAGTATGTATTATCCTTTAAATAAACTATAATGTATAATAAAATTTGACACACACATCATCATGATAAAGTGAATAATTAACTATTAAAATAGAAATTTAAGTCATTAAAAGTTAACTAAATGAAACCCATTTTTTTAAGAATACACGGTATTAATTTTACGGAGGAAAAAACAATTAATTCTAGAGAAACTATTTTGAAAAATTAACTATTTTTGATAAATTTAATAATTTTGAGAAAATAATTTCAATAATATGTATTTATAAAATTATGGTAGTGATTATTAAAATAATTTAATAAAATCCATTAAATAAATAAGCAAATATAATAAATGTTAATTTAACTATTCATGTGTAGACAAAAATGTTTTATCTAAAAAAATTATTTTTATTATATATTATATGTTTTCCTTAAAAGATAAATTTATAATATTTATAATATTAATTTTATTTAAAATTATATATATATATAAATAAATTAATAATTATTCATACATTTATTACACTTTGTTCATAAATGAAGATAAAATAATTTGATGGTAAAAAGATATAACTTTTATAGAGTTTTTTTTAAATAAAGAATATTTTTATATCTTAATAAATAAAATTAATCACTTATGATGAAATATTTTTATTAAATATAATGATGATATAATCAATAAAATACATAAATAGTAATTGAATGGTAATTACTATGAAATGAATTATAATAAATTCAATTTATTCTTAAATTTTGTTTTCTAAAATGGTTTTTATGTGGTTTTTACTCGGATATTAGAATGAATTTATTCCACCATTGGATATTACAGTTGATGAAAATTTTCTAATATTTAAAATTAAAATATATAAATTTTGTAATAAGGTTTATTTAAATAATAGTTACCATGGTATATGTTTGTCACCACAATAAGAGTTTGAATGGTTACTGAGGGGGTTAAACTAAGAGATAAGGTTTAAAATAAAATAAACCTTACCTTTAAATTTATTATTTTAGATCCTATCATTCCTTTTAATTTGGTTTTTCTTGGTTCCACTTGACTACAAGAAATAAATTTATATTATTTTAAACTTAAGAGTATTTACAACAGTGCCACCCCTCTCAATTATAAAAGGACCACTCCTCTCTTCACTTATCTACACATCTTGAGCACGTTAGCTTGACCAATATATACAAAAATAACTTACCAACACCATTATACACATCATAGAGTCTATAGTCTCACTAGAATACAAACCTAAGGAGGATCAAGGAGATATAAAAAAGATGTTATCCAATGAAGAGGTATTTGTATTAACTAAGTTCTTTCATGTTTCCTTCTTATTAAACCACTTCCAAATATTCTATAATGATATTAAAATAATAAAATCAGCATAATTAGTTTAATTAATTGTTATTATGTTGATTTAATTACCATCATATACCTCCTTTAAATCTTTTTTAAAATGAAAATGACACTCATGCATATATGTGGACTACAATTTCCATGAGCGTTATAGTTTATATTTCATCACTGACTCACATGAATGGTTATAAATAATGATTTAATGAATAAATATGATATCTATATTTTTTTTTATTATTATGTAAATATAAATCATTATCAACCATTATTTAATTTTATAAATTGGAAAATGTAAGTGTCACCCATGTGGATATGCGAGCTACAACCTCCATGAATGGTGTATTCAAGTTATCATCACCACCTTACATGGATGATTATAAAAGTGCATTTAATGTATAATTATGATATTTATATCATGATAAGTGTTATGTAATGTAAATATAAATATATTTATTCACAAATAAAAACATTTTTTATGGAATCATAATTTCTATGAAAAAGGATTTTTTATCATTCCATGAAAATCATCACCTTCAACTCCTTAATGTATGTAAGCCCAAGCCTTTTAAACTTATTATTACATGATTTTAGACATAAGTGTATAATAAACAAAACCCAAATATCATGAGAACTAGTGTATCTGAAATTTTAGGTCTATAATACATAAAAAATATACCAAAACACAGTATATTTATTTTATTCTCGGTAATGAGCTCCTAAAACTATTTAGGATAATTAGAGGAATAAAAAAATAAAGGGGTGAACTATAAAACCTAATATGCGAATAAAAATGGAAATGAAGAATAACATATGAGTCATAAGGGAAAAAAGATACCATAAAATACAGGTCTCATGAAAAATCATATGGGGGAATCATATATAGAACATGGAATCATGAGATCATGAAAACATAGGTATGTGGAAAAAACATGAAGCATAAAATAAACATAAGTCAAGACTAACTACTAAGATAACATCACATGGTGGATAGATTACCATAATGGAATAGTTTCACTTCCTAATCCCATATATAATGTATCATGAGACCAAAAAATTACCTAATGAATTGGAATGACATTCGGGTACACCCATCATGATGTGAATATACATATTTGTTTCATATAACAAAACTAAACATAAGGCATACACATAATTATTACCCATGGAAAGTAATGGTTTGGATAACCATGTCATATAACATAAGAAAATGGAATATAATAATGTATTTAATGAAAAAATGTGTTTAATAATTATTGGAAATTAATAAGTGTATTTCATTTTAAATGATACCCAGGTTAAATGAATACTTGAAAAAGAGTAGAAAAATCTCTTTGAAAATGTACCTATTAAGCAGAGCTTTAGGAAAAAGGGTAAAGAGTCTTTAAAGAGGGTAAGGGAATAATAATTTTTACAAATACATAAATGTAATAAAATGTATTTCAATGATAAAATGAGAAATTTTAGAAATCATGTGTGGTTTAAAACATTTTAAGTAGAAATAATTATAATGGGGTAGGAAATTGAGAACTTGCCTTTATTCAAGTTTTATTATTGAGAGAAACTAAGAAGGAAACTATTTAAAATAGGAATATCCCCATAAAATATAGATTAAATATATATTTATATATGTGTGGGACTTATAAAAAAATATATAATAAGTAATTAATAATATTTGAATGATAAAGTTAGGTAATAGAGAGAAAGAATAACCCTAAAGTAAATAGGTTGGTCTGAAGAGATCCCTAACCTTATATTCCAAGATCATTCGGTACTTGAACTTAATGTCCCATATAATAAAATTTAATTAATTAATTACTTAATTTAAAATATTTTAAACCTATATTTAATTTATTATAATTTTATTATGTTCATTTATAGCCATTTCAATGATATTGAATGTTTAATTTTTTTTGTTCTGAGGGAGTTTGTTTTATGGTTCCAAGGTTGGATAACTTGTGGATAATTATTGAAGTTCTTGTAAAATTAAAATAAAACTCCATAAGTGAAATTAAATTGTATTAATGTACTTGAAAAAAATTAAATGGAACCAAATACCCATATGTGTTCTGACATAGGTATTATTCTTTTAGTAATAAATGTTAATGTTATAGAGTTAGTTCATTTAGGTGGTTTTACTGACAATCACGAAATAGTTTCATTTTATTTAATATTATGAATATATATTCTTTAAAAATGAAACAATTTATAATATAATTATTATCACCTTATTTATAGTTAATAATATTTTTATGAACAACCTTGAAGGTGTTGGAGAAAAATGATGTATATTGGTCATAGAGGCATTGAATCAACCATATTATCAACAATGTGTTTGTTTTGGGAAAAAATAAGGGAGGGACTAAGATGGAAATTACACAATAATATTAAAATATATATTTTTTTAGGATACATAGGTTACTATTTTTTGGTGGATGGAAAACATAATGGGGTGGCAGAAGAAGAATAAAATTGAACGATGTTAGTTGAGAATCTTACGTCTTTTTTAGCTATCTATTTTAAGGATAACAATTAAGGCTTCTTGAAATGGTATTTGGATGGACTAATAGTAATACGACATGTAGGATATTATTAAGTTGAAAATTTGAAATCTACAAGGGTTAGAGGTTGTGTGTAGAAGAGGTGGTATTTGTAAGGTGAGGAGAGGAGTGTTTTTGAATATTATATCCCTTAGTTTATTATTTTGGCTTAATACTACCAATAGTGTTGATTCTTATGTTTATATAATGTAAATGGTACATGTGATTTTAAAATAATGGGTGATTTAATCATCCATAAATGAAAAAATTATGTATATAGCCTATAATGTTAAATAATGTATTTTACCATTTTTCACTATTCACCAAAAATTCAAATATTTTTAGAAAAAATACCAAAAGTTCACCGTAACCAATTTTCTAAGTTTATATTTCAGAAATTAAATCCATTTTATGAAAATAATTTTCAAAATAACATAAATTTAATTTTTAAAGAAAATCATCATTTATTTGAAAAATACTAATGTTATTATTTAAATCAATTTTATAACCATTCGAAGAGTTACTTATGGTCTCAAAAAATTAAATTATAATTTTAGCACAACTTAATATTAATTTATAAATCCATTTTATGAAATTAATATTTCCTTTAAATCAATATATTTATTATATATGGGTAATTAAAACACTTATTTTTTTAAAAAATACTAATACTTAATTTACCATTTCTAAAAAATTTATTTACTTGTATCTTGATATAAATATATCATATTTTCATTTTATAAGATACATAAATATTATTTTACACATTCATAGGTGAATATACCATTATAATGATCACATTACTATTCCCAATAATCAGATTTGTAATGGTCATATGGGTTCCCTACTTTCTATAAATACCACATATATAATTAAGTATCCTTTCAATTATATTCTATCACAAAGTTGTAAATTTATTTTCATTTTAAAAATGAATATTTCATAACTGAAATTATTCTTCATTTCTATGGTTTTCATGACTTTGACTATTCTGGGGGATCGAGTAGATCCAAATTTTCCTCTTATTATTGTCTAATTTTCTCTTCTAATTCCATTGTAATTATTTCAGTTATTATGGACATTTTTACCCTATAAATATAATTTTCAAATTAATATAATAACATTTTCATGGTTTTATCGTGTGGTGCATGTGATTTATACTATATTATTAAATATGACTCAATTATAAGAAGGGGAATTACATTGATAAAAGTCACAACCATTACATTATTCCTCCTTTAAGAAATTTCACCTGAAAAAATTTATTTTACATACTAAAGAGAAAATAGTTCAAGGTACTTATGCTTCATGGCTCCTTCAGTTCCCATGTTTCCTCCTCATACTTTTGGTTTTTGTAAAGTACTTTGATTAAGTGAACTATCTAGTTTCATAAAACTTTATCTCTATAGTTCAAGATCCTCACTGACTGCTCCTCATAAGAGAGATAATTTTACACTTGTACCACCTATTAATTTAGTACATGTGAGGGATTTGGTATGTACTTAATCAAGAGGTACATGGGGAATATATCAGGTACTTGAGACAGGGTTCGTGGGAGTGATAGTTGATAGACCACAACTCCGATTCTATCGAGAATATCTAGGGGATCGATGTACCCTGGACTTATATTTACCTTCATAACAAATATCATGACTCTATTTAATGGAGATATACGGAGGAACAATTTATCTACAACCTCAAAACTTTGGGCCTCATTGATGATTTTCTGTATAACTCTTCTATAAACTTTGAGTAGCCGTAATGTGTCACTGAATGGTCTTAAAATTTTCTATCATTTCATCGACCATTTTAGGTCCTAGTATCTTGTGTTTTCAAAAATTTTAGAGACTTTTTTTCTTCTTATATAATAAATTTAAATATATAAGGAAATATTTTTTGATCCAGGTATTGAGATGGTGCAAGATTCCAAGGTCTGGTAAGTCTAGAATTAATTTTATAAAAATATTAATTATATTTTATATCACATGCATGAAGTTTTTCCAAAATAATGGAATATATCTTGAATGGAGTCTCTTATAAAAAATATGAGACCATGTTTGAATACAGAGCATGGGTTTTACCCTAGGTGTGACCTAAAATTGATTGGCATCATAAGTTCAGCTAAGGTAGCTGTTGATGAGTATGTTAAGTGAATTAATTAATCATCTTATTTAATTAATTAATTTAATACCCAAAACCATATTTCTTCTATAGATAGAATTTTATGGAAAATATCTAGGGCTATTATCATATCCCTTAGATCATTAATAGGATATTCTATCACTCTTTGTTGGCAGATCAAGATCAGATGATGACTGGTGACCAGATCGAGGTGGTTTCATGGACAGTGAAAGAAACAGATCTTTCCCATAACTAGAGAACACATTCTTCAACAAATAAAAAATCAACATCAATATAGGTCTTGTAAATTGTGGGTTTATGCCATTTTTTATTAAATATTTGAAGCATGGATTGTAATCTGCATTTGATTATGTGTTTTTTCACCCATCATGTGTGTCCCATTGAAGAATAATTTGTTTATTAGATCTTTATATTTCAATTCCATGATTTTACCCCAATTATCCTTGATTATGAAATTTTGGGCCAAGAATTCTTGTCCAATGATTGATTCACCTTTTTTCTTGGGATACCCCCACCCAAGGTTCTTCATGTTCATCCCCATTGGCCTATGAGGTCATGATTTGACTTTTTAGGGTGTGTTTGAGCAAGTTCAATCCCATAGATTCATGATAGATGCACTTGTAATGAAAGGATTGTATATTTTAAAATGAATTAGGATAGATCAAGGGATATGAGTGATGAATCCCAAGGATATGGGAGTTGAGACTGAAAAGTAGTGACATAAAGTGCATCAGGTAGCATGCAGGATTTATGCGGATCAACAGAATCCGATTTCTAGCCACTAGAGTGCTGGAATAGAAGAGTAAAGGTGATTTACACTGATTTAGGGTAAAAAATGGTGGTTTAAATTTTTGGAGTAGTGGATTTGGATTTTTCATGAACCAATATTCAGTTTCTAAAAAATCAAAATATACACAACATGCATTGCATTGAACACACGCTGTGTGATCTAGAATTTTTTTGGTGGCTAGGGTTTTGAGTTTGAGTAAAATATCACATTTGGTGATATGGAACCACATTCCATAGAACACCCAACTTTCCAACTCTTCATGTAAAAGGGTACACACATAGGTGCCCATATGAAACCACATTCCATGTACTGTGGGAGTAAACAGGCACACCCTGAGGTACATGAGAACGTGCTGGTACTCGGGCATATCCAGGTACACAGGCAGGGTTCAAGGTACACAGACATGACCAAGAGATCATGGGCATGCCCCATGAGGTTGATACATGTCGTGTGATAGCACTACATGCCATGAACTTCTATATGGACATCCAAGCCATGTGCTGGTAGGGATATGAACATGAGGACAACTGAAGTCACACACCATGTGACCCCTCATACATGCCAAGTGCTTCTTCTTGAAACCTATACCTATCACATCTTCTTCATTTAGACTTTTATTTCATCCAAATAATATTCCATCTTGAGCGTTTTTCCACGTATAACATGATTGTATAAATTTTTATGGATGATTAGATATGATGTGAGGTGTTCTGAGTGTGATACGTTTTTAGGTGTTTCTTGATGATGGATGTGATCAAGAAGGATCATCATAGATTTTAGAGACAGGTGGCACTACCCTGTCACACTAGGGTGTGATTCCTCTGTCCATGGAGATGGTACTCCGTTGTCACACCATATAGTGAGTCCACCATACTCATTGTGAAGATACAAATGAGACACTCTTTTGTTTCATTGTGGCACATGTCATCTATCCATAAAGATGTTACTCCCCTATCACACATGGGTGTAGGTCCTCTATACTTATTGTAAAGATACATAGGTGAAACTCTTATATCACACCAAGTTTTGGTTCCTATATATAGGGAGATAGTAATCCATTGTAGCATTAGGTATCCAATCCTCCATACTCATTGTGTAGATATGGAGGCGACACTCCCCTATCACACCAAGGCACAGGTCCTCCATTCGCATTATGTATATACAAATGTTTCACTCTATGTGAAAGAACTACATGTTGTGTACTACTATATGGACAACCAAACTATGTTTTATTAGGGAAATTTATAAGAGTCTAGGTGCGATCACACACTATGTGATCCCTCAATCATTTCGTGTACTTATTCTTGAAAATTAAACCTCTTATATCTCATTAATTTTGAATCATTTTTTGGATCACTAGTATCCTATCTTGAGTGTTTTTTCAAGTATAACATGATGGTATATTTATTTGTGTATTTTAAGATACGATGCGAGGTGTTCTGAGAAAGATGCTTCATTAGATGATGCTTGACGATGACAATGACTAGCTAGTATCATTTGGGAGTTTTGACAGAAGAAGCACTCCCTTATCACACTAGGGTACATGAACTCTATCCATGGAGTTAGTACTCACCTGTTTCAATAGGGAATGAGTCATCCATACTCATTTTTCATATATATAGGCTATAATCCCCTATTTCACAGAGTTATAAGTCCTCTATCAACGGAGAATGTACTACCCTACCATACCATGTTGCAGGTCTTATATATTCTATTCACAGATATAAATATGGCACATACCTATCGTACTAGGTTATGATACCTTCTCATGACTTATTTGGATTGAAAATAGAGATGTTAGACACAGATGACAGACCTTTGTAATTGTTGGAAGACTCTTTCCGGATTTGGGATATGAAATAGAGATTCCATTTATATCTTGTTATCATTTCTTATATGAACATATATATATTTTGTTGGATTTTTTCCCTCTTTCTTTGGGATGCGATGAGTATTTATATTATGTATTCTATTTACCCCCTTCATTTTTTGAGATGTCCTACTGGGTATGTATATAGACACCCCTGCATAGGATTTCATCGCATTTTTCATGTCTTATGCCAACGACAGGTAGGTCGATAATGATTTTAGAGGATCATAGTGATACTTGGTTGCATAGATCACATATCGTGGTCGATCATGGATATCCAAATCCAGAATCTCCCAAAATTTATTTTCCATTTCTTTTTTAGTTTGGGAATTTTTTGTGTGAGAATGTATTTTTATTTTTTTATTTGGGATTACTTTTTTGTACTCTTTTTTATTCTATAGAGGTTATTATTTGCATTCTTTTAATCAAGATGTTACTATATTTTATTTTTATTCATTTTCAAATTTTTTATAGTGATGGTTGGATGGATACATATGTGTACTTTAGGAAAAGGTCTACCAATTTATTTATGCCTTTAGATGCTTGGATTCAGCCCCTATCATATGGAGGAAAGCTTGCGGTCAATGTGTATTGGATTTCCATCAACTAGGTGGGCTTCAGTTTGTCGGGACATGACATATTCATATCATAGGTGGTTCAAATTTCGGATGGTGTTTGGAGTTTTCTCCCTTATGAGGGTTGGTTGGGAATTTAAGTCAACAGTTTCAAAGTGTCTCGAGTGAGGATTTCAGGACAGGGAACTCAGTGCTAGTGTGGTGTCCGGAATATCCATTCATCAGGACTCTGACTACCTTCTTTTTGACTCTGCATACCAAGACATTAGTTTCAAGGATAATTAGTACATCAATAATATAGGATTGATTCCTTTGACTATTCTTCTTTATTAATCACCCTATATATTTATAATCATCTAACTACGGTATGTATTAAGGATTCCTCTGCAAAGACAACCATCTAGGTTATCGATTTAGGAATGTAAAGACGATCCAATGAGTGATGATTCCTTAGTTTAGGGGCCATCTTGTGAGATATTTCCTCCAGTTGGGAAGGTAGAATCACTGAAAATCAGTGAGAAACAGATTATACTAGTAGATAAGGCTGAGGATGCGCTCAGTCTTTGCACACTCTGTGAGTTCTAGTGTAATAGGACACCAAGGTTCTATAGTGAGGTAGATTCCCAGGAATTATAGAATTGGATTGTGTCTATGATCATAGTTTTTAGACTTTTTCGAAAAATGAATAATCATATAGTTTCATTGGAAGCTAGTATTTTCAATGGATTAGCTAGGTGCTATTGGAGTTTAGTCACACATATGCATGATAAGTCAAAACTATCATGGTCTGACTTCCAGCAACTGTTTTTCAAGGATTACTACCCCTAATGCTTGTGTTTAGTTTGTATTGAAAAGCTGTTGGAGCTGTAATAGGTTTGGATGATGGTTTTTGAGTATGTTGTGAGGTTCACTAACCTTACAGTGTACTCCCTCAACATGATTCAGGATGGTTAATTCCAAGAATAGTTCTAGAAGGGTCTCCATAGAGACATCAATTTCAGTTTGGTAGCCTTTTGCATTCCCACATATGCTGGAGTAGGAACAAATGCTAAAGAGATTCCTATATGAGGGACTCCGTGCATCTGGTTATGTTAGTAGGCATCCCAAGGCTAAGCCTTCTATAGAAAATGGAAGACGACCGATGTTTAGGCCTAATTGGAGTACCCATGCTCTGATTCAATCACATGGTCATAAAAATCAAGGATATTGAAGAGGAATAGGGAAGTCAGGAGTGGCGTGATGCAATACTTGTGATCGGTGAGGTCACATAACATGTGATTTCCCAACCTGGCATGCTAAAGAGGGTATAAAGATAGTGGATGGACCACCATGGCAGAGATAACTCCATGATTAGGGTTCTCCCAAGAATTGCTAGGGTGTCCCCCATGGAGGTGATGCTAATAGAGGAGTGAGTAGATATCTAGAGATAAGAGGTATTGGTGGTGGAAAACGTTATGTTCTCCTTCTACCACCTCCACCACCAGGAGGCCCACACAAGGCACATGGAGCTAGCGGTTCAGGCCATGGACAACTGTAGGCTATGGAGGATTATTAAAAAACATCTCATGAGATGATTATAGAGATGATATATGTTTATTTTTCTCTTACAGTAGTACTGGTGGACACAGGGGAATGTCATTCCATCATCTTCATACTTGTGGTGTGAGAGTTAAAGCTCCCAATTCAGACTTTTCCCAAAAACATTGTCTCGAGGTTCTTTTAAGTAATACTTCATTGTTATCACTTATCATACGGTATTATGAGCTATCACTTAGTAGAGAGAGTTTGTCTTGGGACCTCTTTGTAAGAACCCAAATCTTCATTTTGGGTATAAATCTTGAATTTGGGTTTTCTTAGGAAAAAGAAATAAATGAGAATTTTCTAAGTGCATGATGTGTACTTATGAGTACACACCATGTACCCAGGTACCATATACAACCACATACTAGCTTTGTAATGGCTGAGCGCATGGCTGTGTAGGTAACCCGATAGACCGCTTAAGGTAGGGGCATGTTAAGGCTACTACATAGTGCTTACCTTTAATGAACACATCATGTAGTTTTCTTTTTAATTGATAAATTGGAGGGAGGTCACATATCATGTTCAGAACTTATTTCTTCTCCCCTTGGTTTATACAAAAGAGCGACAGAAGGGCAAAAAAACTCCTAACCCCTCCCTATAATCCATACGAACTCCGATTGAGTTGCTTTTGGTTGCGTTGGAATCCCACTTGTGAGTTCACCAAACCCCAATAGGCTTTCTTCCTGATTCCCCCTCTCTTTTGAGTTGTTCAAGGTTGAACAATTTCCACCTTTATATAGATCTATGCCATTATAGGCCAATACCAGGGCCAAAATTCAAGAATATTGATCATACGATATTGAGGTTGGTGTTTTTTTCCTTTTGTTGATTGTATTTGGTTTATATATGAAAAGTGTCATCTACCCATATTTGGGGTATTGTGTGTTTTCAATTAGACCCTGTTTGTTACCTGTTATGTTTTGGTAGATTGAAAAAGGGTAATTTCATATGATTGAGTTTAGATACCTTGTTTATGGGATATCTCATCGACATTTTTCCCTTGTTTGATTTATTATGGTCGTTTGGTCTAGAATTCCCGTTAGGCTTGCCTTGTTTTCCATGCATTGTGTTATTAGGATGGAGTTACTGATTATATGAGATGCTTGTGATATGCATTGTGAAATTTTGACCAAGGGGAATTTGACTATGATAGCTTCCCAAGGTAGACCATTTATGTATGTTTTACTATCATGTTGACCCATGGGTATTGATCGTGAAAGCTGCTAGGTGGTCATCGGCCTAGGGGTTTAGACTATGAGAGATGCCCAGGTGGTTATTTGTACTTTATTGATGGTATGTGGACCGGGGGTATAGACTGTGAGAGCTTCCTAGGTGGTTGTTGGTAAATGATTAGTGCTATGTTAGACCAAAGGGGTTAGACTGTGAGAGATTCCTAGAGGTTCATTGTAAAAACATGATTTTTTTTAGGATAATTATTATTTTTAATTTATTTGATGTCATGTGTTTTATTCTATAAAAAGATTATCTTGTTCTATATGCAACACTATATTAGCTTGCAGTATACGCAACACTATTCTTAGATTGTGTTACACACAATTTCAAGTTCGTTTAATAATATTCATTCTATGCAACATTGAGTGTATATATATATATATATATTCAGTGTATAAATGAAAAATGGTTGGATTTTGTTATAACGAAACAACAAAGGAGTCTTTCACAACATGCAACCCTGACATGGCTATCATTACACGCAATCATGACCTTCCTCGATTGCATGTGTTGTACGCAATACCGGGTTTTACTAAACAATGATATATTGTTATAATATTATTATGAAATAGCTGTTATAAATAGTATTAACTAAATTTTGAATTTTATACCATTATTATTCATTTTACACATTTTCTAGAACATTGTATAAGAACAAAATAAAAGTTTCGGGTAAAATAAGTATTTTTCAAAAAATGCAGTTTTGCCGCCTTTTGATGGCGCACCCACATTAAATCTAGTTTTTGACATATTTATAAGTTCAATTTTACAAAATAAACTTCTTATTTTAAATCAGGATATAAAAATTTAAATTGGATAAAGTTTTTATATTTTTCTGATAACTTTCATATTTTAATGAATAATAAAAACACGCTATATTTTAATTAAAATCAACTTTTTTCACTGCAATAATTTATATGATAAAATTATAATATTTAATGGTTTAAAAGTATAAATATAATATATTTTTACCATTTAATATAATTTATGTCATTAACATTAATTTTACATTGAATTCATAGGTAATAACAATTCAATCTTTGACAATGTTTTAACTTCTAAAACCTGTTTTCTTAACAATGGGATTAATTTTAAATTAATTACTGCAACTTATGTGTTTTGAATTTTGAAAAATGGATTCCATATTTGGAATCAGTGGGTCGATATTATGTTAATAGGCTACTTTTTATTTTTGGGCATTATGAATAGTAACTACGGTAAATTTTATTTACCAAAGTTAACGGTAAATCGGGTAATTAAGAGTAAATATAAGATTATAAAATTACCCTAAAACCTACCAAAATCCTATTTGATGAATAAAAGTCGAACCATATCACCTAAGGGTCAGACTAGATTCATTTCCGGGAATTTTGACCATAAAATAATATAATTATTATTAAAACCAAAGAAAGTGACAACATGTCACTCTCTTAAATATTATAAGTATATTAATTTTAATATAGTGATAAACTTCACGAAACTTCGAAAATTAATAGTCTCTATAAAGATAATAAAATTATGTACATCATATGAATTTATTTATAATTTTTAGGGATTACATAATTATCATTAATGGTGACATAATAGTGATGTTGAAATTATTTTATAAAGAGAAATATCAAATAAATGGTTTTAAAAATAATAAAATAAATATTATATGAACTATTTAATGTGCTCCACTAATTTTATAGATAAATATGACATGTTATGAATCTATTAAATCTTTTATTTCGAACATATATTCTTTATATTGTTTATTTAAATTCAAATAAATGAATAGTTTCAAAATTGACAGTATTGTTATTTTATAAAAATAACATATTATAAAATTGTTTAAAAATCACAAAAATATTTAAAAATTATAAATTTATATTTATATGGTCTAAAATGTTATAAAGTATCCAATTATGGAAAATTAACAACAAATAAGTAATTATTTATAATAATTTAAAAACTATAATGTTATTACCACAATCAAAATTAAATTGATTAAATAGGGATAAATCATGTTGATAATGTTTAAAATAAATTCATAACATGTCTAAATTTTATTGGTTGATGATATTACAACCATATCCCATATAATATTTAGATTTGAGTCATTTTGGAAGTTTTAAAGTGGGGTTGGGATTTAATATAAATTAATATTTTCTTATATTTCCAAAGGTGCCCCTATCCTCCCTTATAAAAGGGCATCTCTCCCCTCTTCTCCTCAAACCAATTTGAGACTTCAAGATCAGAAAAACCCTGCCAATTTAACTTCCCCACTTCTCTAGAAACATCCTAGAGGTCCTGGTCATCTTCAAAGACAAATTTTAGTGCCCTAAGAGGAGGTCTAAAAGAGGCGATTCAAAGGAGAGGTAATGTCCATTACCGATTATTTGAACATTATTTCTTTTTCTACTCCCTATTCTTTAGTTGTTTCATTATGAAGTAATAACATCAGTATACCTAATATACTGATATTTTATTATAAAAATGAAACAACTCTATTTCACCTTCTATCCATCCTACGGAAAACAAAATCACGGCGCGTGTGTACGTACGGAATACTGTCTCCAAGCCGTGGTGTAATCTATTTTTCCACCAACACCTTACATGGAAGGGTATAATGGTGTAAATAATAACTATATATGGTTATTATAACATCATACTGATTCTGATATATTATACCATCCACTCCAATTCTATTCAATAATTATGGGAACGATATCATTGCTCGTGCGTACGTACGGACTACCGTCTCCACGACGCGATGAGATTCATTCTCCATGTTAACCATACATGAATGATCATAAAGTTTATATAATGAATAATAATGAAATATATGAAATAATAATGATACTTTATTTATGTATATATATATATGTCTGTCATCTATTTAGTTTCATTCAATTCAATAAGAAAACGAAAACAACGTTCATGCGTACGTACGACCTACCGTCTCCATGAACGGTGTATTTAATTCCTTTAATCGATCTATAATATATATGTATTTGATGAATATATACAATATATAAATCATGTTTTACATTCTGGAATTATTTAAATCAGGATATAAGTAATAATATCAAGAATGAAAAGTAGAAACACATACGATAAATAAAATGATTTTACCCAAAACACTGCTTTAACATGGAATTTACAAAAGAACAGGTAATATAAAGTCATAAGTGAAACATATATGATATCATAACAATGAATATGATTATGTAATAAGTCAATGACATTATTTAAATCATTAAACAGGAGGTTCGGATACATACGAAGCATATCAGACCTAAGGTAAGGGATAATTTTTCCAATCTCGTTCTTATCCGAGATTGTTTATTCATAAGTATTTACTAGGGTTATTGTTCTCATCCATGTCCATGTTTCCTAAAAATGGTTTCATGTATGTTTAAAGTAATTTTTACACATTTTTTACTTTTACTACATGGTATTTATGGAATCTTTCTTTTACGAGGTACTTTTTGACTTTTCTGACAAAAGTATGAGGAGATTGATATTTTTAACTTATACGGCGTAAACGGATTTTTACAGTTTTATAAAGCCTTATTTTCACGAAGATTACTCCAAAAGATTTCATGACTATTTTAAAAAAATCATTTTATTTTAAAATTTCATGACATTTTGTGAAAAGAAATTTATTTTGAAGAAGAAAGGATATTTTCCTCAAGAATTCATTTCAAGTGTTTTATCAAAACCATTTTCCATCTAAGATGATATTATTTCATATGTGTATGATTCAAGTATAAATTATCTATGATTTACATGGTTTCAATTTTCTAATTATGAAATGATATCCATTTCTTTTATATGGATTATGTGATGATGGGATGATGATTATGAAACCCATTTTATTCGTTGGGTTATTATGAATGATGTATGTTTATTTTGTGGCACAAGTAAGAATGATTTCATTATGAGATGGGTGAGACATATATCTCCCTCCAATACATTGGGTAAAGATTTATATCTCATGAGATAGATATGGCTGGAACGACAAGTTAAACCGGTTCAGTAATACATGACTGGAACGAGGAGTGAACTCGATTCAGAAAGGGACTTTGTCCACTAAGATGGTATTGGCAGCGATGCCTTGGCTACTATGGAAATCATAACAAGTGATGAATGGTTTCCACAATTACATGTTTTATTCCCATGCTATTTTATCAAGATTTATGTTCCATTATGATCTATTCCTTATGTACTTCCATGTTTTATGTCATTGCTCAAGATTTTGATGTTTGGATTTTATGCCCATGTTTTTTACATTCAAATGTCTAAGGATTGTTTTATGTTCTCTATGCTTACCCTTACTGATAATTTTAGCTCACCCTTTATATGTTTTCTTTTCCCCAGGATTTAAATAAATGTTTTAGGTAAGAAAACAAAAGGGGAATATCATTAATGGAGATGTTGAAGATCTTTCACCACGATTAGAAGATTATATTCCGAGTTTCCAAAGACACTAAACTATTACGATCATTTTGTGTTTATTTTTGTTATGTATTAAGTATTCCGCAAAAGTAATTTAGTGTCCATGTATGTCAAGCTTCGGGTCTCTACAGTTGGTATCAGAGGAAAATGAGGTAGGAATGAATCCGATCCTTGGGAACTCTCACATGTGACCATTAGACGAAGAATGGCTCTCCGCCGAAGGGCTTCATAAGGAAATGAATGGCACTGGGGATGGTGGTGTGTCCCACCCAGGGGGTGTAGCCACCCATGGAGTGCCCTGATAGGTATCAATTATAGTCCACTAGAAGTAATTCCAGACCGTTACAGTTGGTATCAGATGAAAGGTTTAGTCAACCTTTAGAAACTAGGATGCGAAAGTGTTAGTGAGATCCCTAGAGATATTTCTAAGGTATGTCTAGGGATGTCCCAAAGGTTAAGTATACGTATAGGTTATAGTCCTAGAATTGGGCTAACGATCTTAGAATTAAACCTAAGATGTTAGATATTGAAGGTACTCCCCCTTTATTTTTTTGTTTTCCCTAGCATGGTATTCGCCTCTCACACTATTATTTTTGGGTTTTAGACGATGGCTGGAACCCGAAGAACCGTGTTGATCAATGTAATGGAAAATGAAATGATTGTCCTGCTGACCAAACCAATGTCATGGGAGATGGAGTGCACAATCTTATTTCTATACTTACATAAGATATAAATCATTCTGGACTTCAAAATGAGCAGAGAAAGGAGCAACATTTTGTTGAATCCTTCATGAGGCATCGTCCACCTTCATTCAGCGGGTCTTCTGATCCCTTAGTGGCTGAATAGTGAATCAGTACTACTGAAAAAATATTTTCAGTTCTACAATGTTTTGAGCATGATAAATTCATCTTTGTAGTATATCTTTTGGAAGGTGATGCTGATCAATGGTGGAATCTTATCAAGAATAAGATGCAAAGAGATGAAATTGAGTCCATGGAATGGGACGAGTTCAAGAACTTGTTTTTCAGTAAGTACTTACCTTGTATTATTCGAACAAAGATGGAAAAGGAGTTTCTTGAGCTTAAGTAGAAGGATGATGAATATGTTGGTATATATAAAGCGAATTTTACAAGACTTGTAAGCTATGCATCTGGCATTATCATCCAACCTGAAAGTAAAGTTGATCGATTTTTCAGTGGATTAAAACCAAGTCTTCGAAGGGCATTAGCTATAAGAGACTTCAGTAGCTATGAAGAAATTGTGTGTTGTGCTATAAACGTAGAATTGGAATTTGGGGTAACATATCCATCTCATGGTTTTGAAAAGAAATGAAAGATGAAGTTCAAGGATAAATCTCAGAACAATGGTGAAAAGAAGATGAATGTTTCTTTATGCTCAAAGTGTGGAAAGAAGCATGGTGGAGATTGCCTAAAAGGTACTAGAAAATGTTTTAAGTGTGGAAAAGAAGGTCAACGAGCAGTTTATTGTCGAAGTAATGGGAAAAAGGTTGCTAATGATGTGAATAAAGAAAAGACTACAGAGAACTCTCCACCAACACCTCAATGCTTCAAGTGAAAGGAAATGGGGCATTATGCTAATAAATTCCCTAATACACAGGTTAATGATGATCAACGTGAGCATCCTCTTAAGGAAAAGGATAAATGGAAGTCTCATGTGATCACTATTTGTGATGTTGAGTATGAAAATGATGTTGTGTAATGATTCAGTGTTTATGTAATGGGATTTCAAAATAGTATCATGGAATCTCATTTATGGTATTTTGGAATTTTGGAATATCTATGTATTGGTTTTCAATAATTATATGGTACTGGTAACCATGAAAAAGTGATTGAAATATTTTTGGAAAGAAGATGAAATGTGCATGATGAAGGGATAAGGAGAAAATAATATGATAGTAATCATGAGCTCATGACTGATATAAGGACTAAGTGATATTATGGTTTGTGTATATAGAATTTTTGGGATTTTGGTATGTGGAAAGAGTTACCTTTTTACAGTATTCATGTTTTCACTAAGGTTATATGGTAATTTATGTTTCAAGAGAATATATGAATAAGGTATTCATGTGTTTGTAATACAACCAAGAAGACATATCTTATGATATATGTTGGATAAATGCTTGTATTCACATTCTTGGTAGATAACCTTTCTAGTAATTGTTTTCTTTATACTATGATCTTGGACCGAAGTATTTTAGATAAGCCTAAAGATTGGAATGGATTAAGTTGGAAATAAGTTAGTATTGTTTAAGGATAGAAATTTTTTCGATATTATTGATGGGATGTTATAGTAATGTAGTTTTAGAAAAAGGACAACCTGCAGGATGGCCGATAGCCCATCGCGTCGGACAAGGCTGTGGGAATCGAACCCACAACTGAAGTGCGACTGGCCTTTATCGCATACCAATGGCTTACAGGAAGTCCCTAGTTAATATAAACTAGTTTTATTTTATTAAGTGTCTTGAGATGAAGTATAAGTTCATTTTTGGAATCGTATACAATTAACCTCACCATAGATGGACTTATGTATATTTGATAACATTTGCTAACCTTTTGTTTGAAACAAATGGAATGACCCATCATTCTATCACATGACCTATTAACACTTCACGAATAAGAATTTCAACTTCATTTCTTTAAGAGATGAAGTGGAAATTGTTCAAGGCACGAACAACAGTGAGATTGACCCAAAATCAAGCAAGTATTTCTTCTAATTCATTTTTTTCAAATTTAGGGAAATGATATTGAAAACCAAAAATGTTGTATTAGTGCTCTTATATCCAATGAATCAGATGGTACCTTAGATCATCACAAATTCATGGCTTTGTGATTGTTGGCTTTTTCATAGCCATGTCCTCTACCACTCTCCAGTAGAACTTGATGGTAAGATTTTTCTTCCATATCCATATATTCACCTATGTTCTCCTATGTGGAAACCCAGTGATGAGATAATTTGGGTAACCAATATGTTTCATACTTCACTTTTTAAAATGAATTTTTTGTATTCCTTTTTACGATGTGTGTTTCTATTAAAACTTTTGAGTAGTAAACAATTTATAACTCCGATGAATTTCGAGGGAGAAATTCATTTTAAGGGGGGTAGAATGTAACAACCCAATATTTTATGATAAGTATTATTTTTAATTTATTTGATGTCATGCGTTTTATGCTACAACAAGATTATCTTGTGCTATACTCAACACTGTATTAGCTTGCAGTATACGCAACACTATTCTTAGATTGTGTTACACATAATTTCAAGTTCATTTGATAATAGTAATTCTACGCAACATTGAGTGTGTGTATATATATATATATTCAATGTATAAATTAAAAATGGTTGGATTCTGTTATAAAGAAACAAAAAGGAGTCTTGCACAACACACAACCCTAACTTGTCTTGCATTACCCACAATCACGACCTTCCTCGATAGCGTGTGTTGTACGCAATACCGAGTTTTACTAAACAATGATATATTGTTATAATATTATTATGAACTCACCGTTATAAATAGTATTAAATAAATTTAGAATATTATAACATTATTATTCATCTTACCCATTTTCTAGAACATGGTATAAGAACAAAATAATTTTTTCGGGTAAAATAAGTATTTTTCAAAAAATGCAGTTTTTCCGCCTTTTGATGGCGCACCCACATTAAATATAGTTTTTGAAATTTTTATAAGTTCAATTTTAAAAAATAAATTTTTATTTTGAATCAGGATATAAAAATTTACATTGGACAATGTTTTGATATTTTTCTGATATTTTCATATTTTAATGAATAGTAAAAGCACACTATATTTTAATTAAAAACAACTTTTTTCATCGCAATAATTTATATGGTTAAATTATAATATTGAATGGTTTAAAAGTATAAATATATTATATTTTTACCATTTAATATAATTTATGTCATTAACATTAGTTTTACATTGAATTCATAGGTAAAAACATTTCAATCTTTGGAAATGTTTTAACTTCTAAAACTCGTTTTCTTAACAACGAGATTAATTTTAAATTAATTACTACAACTTATGTGTTTTGAATTTTGAAAAATGGATTCTATATTTGGAATCAGTGGGTCTAAATTATGTTAATATTCTACTTTTTATTTTTGGGCATTATGAATAGTAACTACGGTAAATTTTATTTACCATATTTAAAGGTAAATCGGGTAATTAAGGGTAAATATAAGATTATAAAATTACCCTAACACCTTCCAAAATCATATTGGATGAATAAAAGTCGACCCATATCACCTAAGTGTCAGAATAAATTCATTTCATGGAATTTGGACCATGAAATAATATAATTATTATTAAAACTAAAGAAAGTGACAACATGTCACTCTCTTAAATATTATAAGTATATTAATTTTAATTTAGTGATAAAATTCATGAAACTTCGAACATGAATAGTCTACAGAAATATAATAATATTATCTACATCATAGAAATTTATTTATAATTTTTATGGATTAAATAATTATCATTAAAGGTGACATAATAGTGATGTTGCAATTATTTTATAAAGAGAAATATCAAATAAATGGTTTTAGAAATATTAAAATAAATACTATATGAACTATTTAATGTGATATAATAATTTTATAGATAAATATTACATGTTATGAATCTATTAAAACTTTTAGTTCGAACATATCTTCTGTATATTTTTTATTTAAATTCAAATAAATGAATAGTGTTAAAATTGACACTATTGTTATTTTATAAAAATAACATATTATAAAATTGTTTAAAAATCACAAAAATATGTAAAAATAAAAATTTAAATTTATATGGTCTAACATATTTAAAATTATCCAATTATGTACAATTCACAACAAATAAGTAATTATTTATAATAATTTAAAATTTATAATGTTATTACCACAAATAAAATTAAATTGATTAAATAGGGATAAATCATGTTGATAATGTTTATAATAAATTACTAACATTTCTATATTTTATTTTTTGATGATATTACAACACTATATCATCTAATATTCAGATTTGAATCATTTTGGAAGTTTTGATGTGGGGTTGGGATTTAATATAAATTAATATTTTCTTATATTTCCAAAGGTGCCCCTCTCCTCCCTTATAAAAGGGCATCTCCTACCTCTTCTCCTCACACCAATTTGAGCCTTCAATCTTGGCCAAACCCTGCCAATTTCACTTCCCCACTTCCTTAGAAATATCCTAGAGGTCCTGGTCTTCTTCAAAGACCAATTTTAGTGCCCTTAGAAGAGATCTCAAAGAGGCGCTTCGAAGAAGAGGTAATGTCCGTTACCGATTCATTCAACTTTATTTATTCTTATAAAACCTCTTATTTTTTTATTTCATTATGAATTAATAACATAAGTATCCCTCATATACTGATATGTTATTATAAAAATCAAACAACCCTATTTCACCTTCTATCCATCCTATGGAAAACAAAATCACCGCACGTGCGTACGTACAGAATACCGTCTCCACACAGTGGTGTAATCTGTTTTTCCACCAACACCATACATGGAAGGGTATAATTGTGTAAAGAATAACTATACATGTTTATTATAACATCATACAGATTCTGATATATTATACCATCCACTCCAATTCTATTCAATAATTATGGGAACGATATCATCGCTCGTGCATACGTACGGACTACCGTCTCCACGACGCGATGAGACTCATTCTCCATGTTAACCATACATGAATGATCATAAAGTTTATATAATTAATAATAATGAAATATATGAAATAATAATACTACTGGATTTATGTATATATATATGTATGTCATCTATTTATTTTCATTCAATTCAATAAGGAAACGAAAACAACGTTCATGCGTACGTAAGACCTACCATCTCCATGAACAATGTATTTCATTCCTTTTATCTATCTATAATATATATGTATATGATTAATATATATTACATATAAATCATGTTTTAAATTATGTAATTATGTAAATTAGGATATAAGTAATAATATCAAGAATGACAAGTAGAAACACATACGATAAATAAAATGATTTTACCCAAAACGCTGCTTTTACATGGAATTTACAAAAGAACGGGTAATATAAAGTGATAAGTGAAACATATATGATATCATAACAATTAATATGATTATGTAATAAGTCAATGACATTATTTAAATCATTATACAGGAGTTTCGGATCCATTCAAAGCATATCAGACCTAAGGTAAGGGATAACTTTTCCAATCTCATTCTTATACGAGATTGTTTATTCGTAAGTATTTACAGGGGTTATTGTTCTCATCCATGTCCATGTTTCCTAAAAATGGTTTCATGTATGTTTAAAGTATTATTTACCAATTTTTGACTTTTACTACATGGTATGTATGGAATCCTTCTTTTACGATGTACTTTTTGACTTTTCCGACAAAAGTACGAGAAGATTGTTATTTTTAACTTATACGGCATGAACAGATTGTTAAGGTTTTATAAAGCCTTATTTTCATGAAGCTTCCTCCAAAATATTTCATGAATATTTTAAGCAAAATATTTTTCTTTTAAAATTTCATGACGTTTTGTGAAAAGAAATTGATTTTGAAGAAGAAAGGATATTTTTCTCAAGTATTCATTTCATGTGTTTTATCAAAACCATTTTCCATCTAAGATGATATTATTTCAAATGTGTATGGTTCAAGTATAAAGTCTCTATGATTTACATGGTTTCAATTTTCTTATTATGAAATGATATCCATTTCTTTTATATGGATTATGTGATGATGGGATGATGTTTATGAAACCCATTTAATTCATTGGGTTATTATGAATGATGTATGTTTATTTGGTGGCACAAGTAAGAGTGATTTCATTATGGGATGGGTTGGACCTATATCTCCCTCAAATTCATTGGGTAAAGATTTATATCTCATTAGATAGACATGGATGGAACGACAAGTTAAACAGGTTCAGTAATACAGGACTGGAACGAGGAGTGAACTCGATTCAGAAAGGGACTTTGTCCACTACGATGGTCTTGGCAGCAATGCCTTGGCTACTATAGAAATCATAACAAGTGTTGAATGGTTTCCAAAATTACATGTTTTATTCCCATGCTATTTTATCAAGATTTATGTTCCATTATGATCTATGCCTTATGTACTTCCATGTTTTATGTCATTTCTCAAGATTTTGATGTTTGGATTTTATGCTCATGTTTTTTACATTCAAATGTCTAAGGATTGTTTTATGTTCTCTATACTTACCCTTACTGAGCATTTGAACTCACCCCTTATATGTTTTCTTTTTCCCCAAGATTTAAAGAAAGGATTTAGGTAGGAAAACAAAAGGGGAGGATCATTAATGGAGATGTTGAAGATCTTTCACCACGACTAGAAGATTATATTCCGAGTTTCCAAAGACACTAAACTATTAAGATCCTTGTGTGTCTATTTTTGTTATGTATTAAGTATTCCGCAAAAGTAATGTAATGTCCAGGTACATCAAGCTTTGGGTCTCTACATTAATTATTAAATGATTGTTGTTATGCTAGACTGGGGGGATTAGAATATGAAAACTATTCCAAAAGGTTTGTGATTGAATAATTGAATGATGGTGATGAGTCTTCCAAGCCAAGTCACAAGCTTGGACTCAGTCTTACTTGATTATTTATATGGTATTCTAATACATCTTTTGTTACTATTACATAGGGGATACAACGCATAGGAAAGATACCGGGGTTTACATGATTCAATTGATGAATAATAAATCTAAATGAATGTTATTGAAAACTATAGGATTGTTTAATTTTGATTATTTCTTATTTTATTACCCCATTTCTACACATTACTTACTATATATATTCACTGACAGTTAGGCATATATCTTTTGGTGGTTTCTTTCTGGGATTCATCTCACACCCTTTTTGTGTCATGCTTTTGGACCCAAAAAGATTATATGGTCTCAGGTCTAGATTAGGGAAATCAATCTTCTTCATTAGGTACTTGAATTGCTATTGGAGCTGGAGAGAAAAGGACCAAGCTGAGGTATACAATGCTGTTTGATTTTACTGATTTTCTATATGTTGGTTTCAGTCTTTTATTTATAGCATTGTTACTTGTTTTTCTTCTTTCCTAGAAACATATTACATGCATCATTTATATATATTCTCTAGTTGTTATACTACTATCGGTCTTCCATTGTTTATTTTTTATGGTATTACTGCTTCAACTATTGTCTAATATTTTCTTTTTTTGTGTATACTTTACTAATGAGGGCATAGATTCCCTACTATCACACAACGGCCCTCACTGCTAGTCAGTATTCTCTGGTGTTTGGGGAAATGCACTTGAGGTCATGCGACCAACCAGGTTCAGGGAACCTTTGGGAGGCACCCCGAACTGGGATGTTACACTCTTGGTTTTAAAGATGAAATCATATGAAATCATATTGGGTATGGACTTGTTGTCCATAGTCCAATCCCATTTCATTTTACACCAAATATGAGTTAGATTCCTTAGGAGTAAATGGATGATATTATCCTTTGTGGACAAAGAGATCTCATGGTGGAGAAAGTGGGTATTGCATGTAGGAATCTATAACCCATCACTCATCAGTCATAAAGTTCTTCCCTTGGTACAATGATCTCTTTAGGCTTCTGGGTTCCTTCACCCGTTGAGCATCAACGACCGAGTACATGGCCGTGTAGGTGACCTGGCAGACTGCTTAAGGCATAATCCAGTTAAGGCTACTACATCATGTGTACCTTTAATGAACACTCCATGTAATTTTTTTAACTGATAAATCTAAGCGAGGTCACATATCATGTCTAGAACTTATTTATTATTCCCTTGGTTCATACAAGAGAGAGACTGAAGGGACGATTAACTCTGAACCCCTCTCAATTCTCCATCCGACCACTAATTGAGACTTCATCGGGTGCGTTGCAATCCCATCAGTGAGTTATCGAAACCCATAATGTCTTTCTTAATGATTCCTCTCCTCTCATGAGTTATTAGTGGTAGAACATTTTTCACATTTTTATAGATCTTCCCCATTCTAATCCAATTTGAGGGCCTATGTTCAAGAGTATTGATCGCACGACATCGAGGTAGGTGTTTTGTGCCTTTCGTTGATTGACTTTGGTTTATATATGCAAAAAGTGTAGTATACCCATGTTTGGGGTATTGCGTGTTTGGAATTAGACCCCATTTATTACCTGTTATGGTTTGGTAGATTAATAAAGGGAAATTTCAAATACATGAGGTTAGATACCTTGTTTATTGGACATCCTGTGGGTGCGCTTCCCTTATTTTATAAAGAGAATATCAAATAAATGGTTTTAAAAATATTAAAATAAATATTATATGAACTATTTAATGTGCTCCACTAATATTCTAGATAAATATGACATGTTATGAATCTATTAAATCTTTTATTTCTAACATATCTTCTTTATATTTTTTATTTAAATTCAAATAAATGAATAGTTTCAAAATTGACAGTATTGTTATTTTATAAAAATAACATATTATAAAATTGTTTAAAAATTACAAAAATATTTAAAAATTATAAATTTACATTTATATGGTCTAAAATGTTATAAATTATCCAATTATGGACAATTAACAACAAATAAGTAATTATTTATAATAATTTAAAATTTATAATGTTATTACCACAATCAAAATTAAATTGATTAAATAGGGATAAATCATGTTGATAATGTTTAAAATAAATTCATAACATGTCTAAATTTTATTGGTTGATGATATTACAACCATATCCCATATAATATTTATATTTGAGTCATTTTGGAAGTTTTAAAGTGGGGTTGGGATTTAATATAAATTAATATTTTCTTATATTTCCAAAGGTGCCCCTATCCTCCCTTATAAAAGGGCATCTCCTCCCTCTTCTCCTCAAACCAATTTGAGACTTCAAGATCAGAAAAACCCTGCCAATTTAACTTCCCCACTTCTCTAGAAACATCCTAGAGGTCCTGGTCGTCTTCAAAGACAAATTTTAGTGCCCTAAGAGGAGGTCTAAAAGAGGCGATTCAAAGAAGAGGTAATGTCCGTTACAGATTATTTGAACATTATTTCTTTTTCTACTCCCTATTCTTTAGTTGTTTCATTATGAAGTAATAACATAAGTATCCCTAATATACTGATATGTTATTATAAAAATGAAACAACTCTATTTCACCTTCTATCCATCCTACAGAAAACAAAATCACCGCGCGTGTGTACGTACAGAATACCGTCTCCAAGCCGTGGTGTAATCTATTTTTCCACCAACACCTTACATGGAAGGGTATAATGGTATAAAGAATAACTATATATGGTTATTATAACATCATACTGATTCTGATATATTATACGATCCACTCCAATTCTATTCAATAATTATGGGAACGATATCATCGCTCGTGCGTACGTACGGACTACCGTCTCCACGATGCGATGAGATTCGTTCTCCATGTTAACCATACATGAATGATCATAAAGTTTATATAATGAATAATAATGAAATATATGAAATAATAATGATACTTTATTTATGTATATATATATATGTATGTCATCTATTTAGTTTCATTCAATTCAATAAGGAAACGAAAACAACGTTCATGCGTACGTACGACCTACCGTCTCCATGAACGGTGTATTTAATTCCTTTAATCGATCTATAATATATATGTATTTGATGAATATATACTATATATAAATCATGTTTTACATTCTGGAATTATCTAAATCAGGATATAAGTAATAATATCAAGAACGACAAGTAGAAACACACACGATAAATAAAAAGATTTTACCCAAAACACTGCTTTAACATGAAATTTACAAAAGAACAGGTAATATAAAGTCATAAGTGAAACATATATGATATCATAATAATGAATATGATTATGTAATAAGTCAATGACATTATTTAAATCATTAAACAGGAGGTTCGCATACATACGAAGCATATCGGACCTAAGGTAAGGGATAACTTTTCCAATCTCGTTCTTATCCGAGATTGTTTATTCATAAGTATTTACCGGGGTTATTGTTCTCATCCATGTCCATGTTTCCTAAAAATGGTTTCATGTATGTTTAAAGTACTTTTTATACATTTTTGACTTTTACTACATGGTATTTATGGAATCTTTCTTTTACGAGGTACTTTTTGACTTTTCCGACAAAAGTACGAGGAGATTGATATTTTTAACTTATACGGCGTAAACGGATTGTTACAGTTTTATAAAGCCTTATTTTCATGAAGCTTCTTCCAAAAGATTTCATGACTATTTTAAAAAAAATCTTTTTATTTTAAAATTTCATGACATTTTGTGAAAAGAAATTTATTTTGAAGAAGAAAGGATATTTTCCTCAAGAATTCATTTCAAGTGTTTTATCAAAACCATTTTCCATCTAAGATGATATTATTTCATATGTGTATGATTCAAGTATAAAGTATCTATGATTTACATGGTTTCAATTTTCTAATTATGAAATGATATCCATTTCTTTTATATGGATTATGTGATGATGGGATGATGATTATGAAACCCATTTTATTCGTTGGGTTATTATGAATGATGTATGTTTATTTTGTGGCACAAGTAAGAATGATTTCATTATGAGATGGGTGGGACCTATATCTCCCTCCAATACATTGGGTAAAGATTTATATCTCATGAGATAGATATGGCTAGAACGACAAGTTAAACCGGTTCAGTAATACATGACCGGAACGAGGAGTGAACTCGATTCAGAAAGGGACTTTGTCCACTAAGATGGTATTGGCAGCGATGCCTTGGCTACTATGGAAATCATAACAAGTGATGAATGGTTTCCACAATTACATGTTTTATTCCCATGCTATTTTATCAAGATTTATGTTCCATTATGATCTATGCCTTATGTACTTCCATGTTTTATGTCATTGCTCAAGATTTTGATGTTTGGATTTTATGCCCATGTTTTTTACATTCAAATGTCTAAGGATTGTTTTATGTTCTCTATTCTTACCCTTACTGAGAATTTTAGCTCACCCTTTATATGTTTTCTTTTCCCCAGGATTTAAATAAAGGTTTTAGGTAAGAAAACAAAAGGGGAATATCATTAATGGAGATGTTGAAGATCTTTCACCACGATTAGAAGATTATATTCCGAGTTTCCAAAGACACTAAACTATTACGATCATTTTGTGTTTATTTTTGTTATGTATTAAGTATTCCGCAAAAGTAATTTAATGTCCATGTACGTCATGATTCGGGTCTCTACAGTTGGTATCAGAGGAAAAGGAGGTAGGAATGAATCTGATCCTTGGGAACTCTGACATGTGACCATTAGACGAAGCATGGCTCTCCGCCGAAGGGCTTCATAAGGAAATGACTGGCACTGGGGATGGTGGTGTGTCCCACCCAGGGGGTGTAGCCACCCATGGAGTGCCCTGATAGGTATCAATTATAGTCTACTAGAAGTAATTCCAGACTGTTACAGTTGGTATCAGATGAAAGGTTTAGTCAACCTTTAGAAACTAGGATGCGAAAGTGTTAGTGAGATCCCTAGAAATATTTCTAAGGTATGTCTAGGGATGTCCCTAAGGTTAAGTATACGCATAGTTTATAGTCCTAGAATTGGGCTAACGATCTTAGAATTAAACCTAAGATGTTAGATATTGAAGGTACTCCCCCTTTATTTTTTTGTTTTCCCTAGCATGGTATTCGCCTCTCACACTATTATTTTTGGGTTTTAGACGATGGATGGAACCTGAAGAACCGTGTTGATCAATGTAATGGAAAATGAAATGATTGTCCTGCTGACCAAACCAATGTCATGGGAGATGGAGTGCACAATCTTATTTCTATACTTACATAAGATATAAATCATTCTGGACTTCAAAATGAGCAGAGAAAGGAGCAACATTTTGTTGAATCCTTCATGAGGCATCGTCCACCTTCATTCAGCGGGTCTTCTGATCCCTTAGTGGCTGAATAGTGAATCAGTACTACTGAAAAGATATTTTCAGTTCTACAATGTTTTGAGCATGATAAAGTCATCTTAGTAGTATATCGTTTGGAAGGTGATGCTGATCAATGGTGGAATCTTATCAAGAATAAGAGGCAAAGAGATGAAATTGAGTCCATGGAATGGGACGAGTTCAAGAACTTGTTTTTCAGTAAGTACTTACCTTGTATTCTTCGAACAAAGATGGAAAAGGAGTTTCTTGATCTTAAGTAGAAGGATGATGAATATGTTGGTATATATGAAGTGAATTTTACAAGACTTTCAAGCTATGCATCTGGCATTATCATCCAACCTGAAAGTAAAGTTGATCGATTTTTAAGTGGCTTAAAACCAATTCTTCGAAGGGAATTAGCTATAAGAGACTTCAGTAGCTATGAAGAAATTGTGTGTTGTGCTATAAACGTAGAACTGGAAGTTGGTGTAACATATCCATCTCATGGTTTTGAAAAGAAATGAAAGATGGAGTTCAAGGATAAATCTCAGAACAATGGTGAAAAGAAGATTAATGTTTCTTTACGCTCAAAGTGTGGAAAGAAGCATGGTGGAGATTGCCTAAAAGGTACTAGAAAATGTTTTAAGTGTGGAAAAGAAGGTCATCGAGCAGTTTATTGTTGAAGTAATGGGAAAAAGTTTGCTAATGATGTGAATAGAGAAAAGACTACAGAGAACTCTCCACCAACACCTCAATGCTTCAAGTGAAAGGAAATGGGGTATTATGCTAATAAATTCCCTAATACACAGGTTAATGATGATCAACGTGAGCATCCTCTTAAGGAAAAGGATAAATGGAAGTCTCATGTGATCACTATTTGTGATGTTGAGTATGAAAATGATGTTCTGTAATGATTCAGTGTTTATGTAATGGGATTTCAAAATAGTATCATGGAATCTCATTTATGGTATTTTGGAATTTTGGAATATCTATGTATTGGTTTTCAATAATTATATGGTACTGGTAACCATGAAAAAGTGATTGAAATATTTTTGGAAAGCAGATGAAATGTGCATGATGAAGGGATAAGGAGAAAATAATTTGATAGTAATCATGAGCTCATGACTGATATAAGGACTAAGTGATATTATGGTTTGTGTATATAGAATTTTTGGGATTTTGGTATGTGGAAAGAGTTACCTTTTTACAGTATTCATGTTTTCACTAAGGTTATATGGTAATTTATGTTTCAAGAGAATATATTAATAAGGTATTCATGTGTTTTTAATACAACCAAGAAGATATATCTTATGATATATGTGGGATAAATGCTTGTATTCACATTCTTGGTAGATAACATTTCTAGTAATTGTTTTCTTTATACTATGATCTTGGACCGAAGTATTTTAGATAAGCCTAAAGATTGGAATGGATTATGTTGGAAATAAGTTAGTATTGTTTAAGGATAGAAATTTTTTCGATATTATTGATGGGATGTTATAGTAATGTAGTTTTAGAAAAAGGACAAACTGCAGGACGGCCGATAGCCCATCGCGTCGGACAAGGCTGTGGGAATCGAACCCACAACTGAAGTGCGACTGGCCTTTATCGCATACCAATGGCTTACAGGAAGTCCCTAGTTAATATAAACTAGTTTTATTTTATTAAGTGGCTTGATAGATGAAGTATAAGTTCATTTTTGGAATCGTATACAATTAACCTCACCATAGATGGACTTATGTATATTTGATAACATTTGCTAACCTTTTGTTTGAAACAAATGGAATGACCCATCATTCTATCACATGACCTATTAACACTTCACGAATAAGAATTTCAACTTCATTTCTTTAAGAGATGAAGTGTAAATTGTTCAAGGCACGAACAACAGTGAGATTGACCCAAAATCAAGCAAGTATTTCTTCTAATTCATTTTTTTCAACTTTAGGGAAATGATATTGAAAACCAAAAATGTTGTCTTAGTGCTCTTATATCCAATGAATCAGATGGTACCTTAGATCATCACAAATTCATGGCTTTGTGATTGCTGGCTTTTTCATAGCCATGTCCTCTACCACTCTCCAGCAGAACTTGATGGTAAGATTTTTCTTCCATATCCATATATTCACCTATGTTCTCCTATGTGGAAACCCAGTGATGAGATAATTTGGGTAACCAATATGTTTCATACTTCACTTTTTAAAATGAAGTTTTTGTATTCCTTTTTACGATGTGGGTTTCTATTAAAACTTTTGAGTAGTAAACAATTTATAACTCTGATGAATTTCGAGGGAGAAATTCATTTTAAGGGGGGTAGAATGTAACAACCCAATATTTTATGATAAGTATTATTTTTAATTTATTTGATGTCATGTGTTTTATGCTACAACAAGATTATCGTGTGCTATACTCAACACTATATTAGCTTGCAGTATACGCAACACTATTCTTAGATTGTGTTACACATAATTTCGAGTTCATTTGATAATAGTAATTCTACGCAACATTGAGTGTGTGTATATATATATTCAATTTATAAATTAAAAATGGTTGGATTCTGTTATAAAGAAACAAAAAGGAGTCTTGCACAACACACAACCCTAACTTGTCTTGCATTACACACAATCACGACCTTCCTCGATAGCGTGTGTTGTACGCAATACCGAGTTTTACTAAACAATGATATATTGTTATAATATTATTATGAACTCACCGTTATAAATAGTATTAAATAAATTTATAATTTTATAACATTATTATTCATCTTACCCATTTTCTAGAACATGGTATAAGAACAAAATAAATTTTTCGGGTAAAATAAGTATTTTTCAAAAAATGCAGTTTTTCCACCTTTTGATGGCGCACCCACATTAAATATAGTTTTTGAAATTTTTATAAGTTCAATTTTAAAAAATAAATTTTTATTTTGAATCAGGATATAAAAATTTACATTGGACAATGTTTTGATATTTTTCTGATAACTTTCATATTTTAATGAATAGTAAAAGCACACTATATTTTAATTAAAAACAACTTTTTCCATCGCAATAATTTATATGGTTAAATTATAATATTTAATGGTTTAAAAGTATAAATATATTATATTTTTACCATTTAATATAATTTATGTCATTAACATTAATTTTACATTGAATTCATACGTAAAAACATTTCAATCTTTGGAAATGTTTTAACTTCTAAAACTCGTTTTCTTAACAACGAGATTAATTTTAAATTAATTACTACAACTTATGTGTTTTGAATTTTGAAAAATGGATTCTATATTTGGAATCAGGGGGTCTAAATTATGTTAATATTCTACTTTTTATTTTTGGGTATTATGAATAGTAACTACGGTAAATGTTATTTACCATAGTTAAAGGTAAATCGGGTAATTAAGGGTAAATATAAGATTATAAAATTACCCTAACACCTGAAAAAATCATATTGGATGAATAAAAGTCGACCCATATCACCTAAGTGTCAGAATAAATTCATTTCATGGAATTTGGACCATGAAATAATATAATTATTATTAAAACTAAAGAAAGTGACATCATGTCACTCTCTTAAATATGATAAGTATATTAATTTTAATTTAGTGATAAAATTCATGAAACTTCGAACATGAATAGTCTAAAGAAATATAATAATATTATCTACGTCATATAAATTTATTTATAATTTTTATGGATTAAATAATTATCATTAAAGGTGACATAATAGTGATGTTGCAATTATTTTATAAAGAGAAATATCAAATTAATGGTTTTAGAAATATTAAAATAAATACTATATGAACTATTTAATGTGATATAATAATTTTATAGATAAATATTACATGTTATGAATCTATTAAATCTTTTAGTTCGAACATATCTTCTGTATATTTTTTATTTAAATTCAAATAAATGAATAGTGTTAAAATTGACACTATTGTTATTTTATAAAAATAACATATTATAAAATTGTTTAAAAATCACAAAAATATTTAAAAATTATAAATTTAAATTTATATGGTCTAAAATATTTAAAATTATCCAATTATTTACAATTCACAACAAATAAGTAATTATTTATAATAATTTAAAATTTATAACGTTATTACCACAAATAAAATTAAATTGATTAAATAGGGATAAATCATGTTGATAATGTTTATAATAAATTACTAACATTTCTATATTTTATTTTTTGATGATATTACAACACTATATCATCTAATATTCAGATTTGAATCATTTTGGAAGTTTTGATGTGGGGTTGGGATTTAATATAAATTAATATTTTCTTATATTTCCAAAGGTGCCCCTCTCCTCCCTTATAAAAGGGCATCTCCTACCTCTTCTCCTCACACCAATTTGAGCCTTCAATCTTGGCCAAACCCTGCCAATTTCAATTCCCCACTTCCTTAGAAATATCCTAGTGGTCCTGGTCTTCTTCAAAGACCAATTTTAGTGCCCCTAGAAGAGATCTCAAAGAGGCGCTTCAAAGAAGAGGCAATGTCCGTTACCGATTCTTTCAACTTTATTTATTCTTATAAAACCTCTTATTTTTTTATTTCATGATGAATTAATAACATAAGTATCCCTCATATACTGATATGTTATTATAAAAATCAAACAACATTATTTCACCTTCTATCCATCCTATGGAAAACAAAATCACCGCATGTGCGTACGTACGGAATACCATCTCCACACCGTGGTGTAATCTGTTTTTCCACCAACACCATACATGGAATGGTATAATTGTGTAAAGAATAACTATACATGTTTATTATAACATCATACAGATTCTGATATATTATACCATCCACTCCAATTCTATTCAATAATTATGGGAACGATATCATCGCTCGTGCATACGTACGGACTACCGTCTCCACGACGCGATGAGACTCATTCTCCATGTTAACCATACATGAATGATCATAAAGTTTATATAATTAATAATAATGAAATATATGAAATAATAATACTACTGGATTTATGTATATATATATGTATGTCATCTATTTATTTTCATTCAATTCAATAAGGAAACGAAAACAACGTTCATGCGTACGTAAGACCTACTATCTCCATGAACGATGTATTTCATTCATTTTATCGATCTATAATATATATTTATATGATTAATATATATTACATATAAATCATGTTTTAAATTCTGTAATTATTTAAATTAGGATATAAGTAATAATATCAAGAATGACAAGTAGAAACACATATGATAAATAAAATGATTTTACCCAAAACGCTGCTTTTACATGGAATTTACAAAAGAACGGGTAATATAAAGTGATAAGTGAAACATATATGATATCATAACAATGAATATGATTATGTAATAAGTCAATGACATTATTTAAATCATTATACAGGAGTTTCAGATCCATTCAAAGTATATCAGACCTAAGGTAAGGGATAACTTTTCCAATCTCATTCTTATACGAGATTGTTTATTCGTAAGTATTTACTGGGGTTATTGTTCTCATCCATGTCCATGTTTCCTAAAAATGGTTTCATGTGTGTTTAAAGTATTATTTACCAATTTTTTGACTTTTAGTACATGGTATGTATGGAATCTTTCTTTTACGAGGTACTTTTTGACTTTTCCGACAAAAGTACGAGAAGATTGTTATTTTTAACTTATACGGCGTGAACGGATTGTTACGGTTTTATAAAGCCTTATTTTCATGAAGCTTACTCCAATATATTTCATTAATATTTTAAGCAAAATATTTTTCTTTTAAAATTTCATGACGTTTTGTGAAAAGAAATTGATTTTGAAGAAGAAAGGATATTTTCCTCAAGAATTCATTTCATGTGTTTTATCAAAACCATTTTCCATCTAAGATGATATTATTTCAAATGTGTTTGGTTCAAGTATAAAGTCTCTATGATTTACATGGTTTAAATCTTCTTATTATGAAATGATATCCATTTCTTTTATATGGATTATGTGATGATGGGATGATGTTTATGAAACCCATTTAATTCATTGGGTTATTATGAATGATGTATGTTTATTTGGTGGCACAAGTAAGAGTGATTTCATTATGGGATGGGTTGGACCTATATCTCCGTCAAATGCATTGGGTAAAGATTTATATCTCATGAGATAGACATGGATGGAACGGAAAGTTAAACAGGTTCAGTAATACAGGACTGGAACGAGGAGTGAACTCGATTCAGAAAGTGACTTTGTCCACTACGATGGTCTTGGAAGCAATGCCTTGGCTACTATGGAAATCATAACAAGTGTTGAATGGTTTCCACAATTACATGTTTTATTCCCATGCTATTTTATCAAGATTTATGTTCCATTATGATCTATTCCTTATGTACTTCCATGTTTTATGTCATTGCTCAAGATTTTGATGTTCGGATTTTATGCTCATGTTTTTTACATTCAAATGTCTAAGGATTGTTTTATGTTTTCTATACTTACCCTTACTGAGCATTTGAACTCACCCTTTATATGTTTTCTTTTTCCCCAAGATTTAAAGAAAGGATTTAGGTAGGAAAACAAAAGGGGAAGATCATTAATGGAGATGTTGAAGATCTTTCACCACGACTAGAAGATTATATTCCGAGTTTCCAAAGACACTAAACTATTACGATCCTTGTGTGTCTATTTTTGTTATGTATTAAGTATTCCGCAAAAGTAATGTAATGTCCAGGTACATCAAGCTTTGGGTCTCTACATTCATTATTAAATGATTGTTGTTATGCTAGACTGGGGGGATTAGAATATGAAAACTATTCCAAAAGGTTTGTGATTGAATAATTGAATGATGGTGATGAGTCTACCAAGCCAAATCACAAGCTTGGACTCAGTCTTACTTGATTATTTATATGGTATTCTAATACATCTTTTGTTACTATTACATAGGGGATACAATGCATAGGAAAGATACCGGGGTTTACATGATTCAATTGATGAATAATAAATCTAAATGAATGTTATTGAAAACTATAGGATTGTTTAATTTTGATTATTTCTTATTTTATTACCCCATTTCTACACATTACTTACTATATATATTCACTGACAGTTAGGCATATATCTTTTGGTGGTTTCTTTCTGGGATTCATCTCACACCCTTTTTGTGTCATGCTTTTGGACCCAAAAAGATTATATGGTCTCAGGTCTAGATTAGGGAAATCACTCTTCTTCATTAGGTACTTGAATTACTATTGGAGATGGAGAGAAAAGGACCAAGCTGAGGTATACAATGCTGTTTGATTTTACTGATTTCTTATATGTTGGTTTCAGTCTTGTATTTATAGCATTGTTACTTGTTTTTCTTCTTTCCTAGAAACATATTACACGCATCATTTATATATATTCTCTAGTTGTTATACTACTATCGGTCTTCCATTGTTTATTTTTTATGGTATTACTGCTTCAACTATTGTATAATATTTTCTTTTTTTTGTGTATACTTTACTAATGAGGGCATAGATTCCCTACTATCACACAACAGCCCTCATTGCTAGTCAGCATTCTCTAGTGTTTGGGGAAATGCACTTGAGGTCATGCGACTAACCAGGTTCAGGGAACCTTTGGGAGGCACCCCGAACTGGGATGTTACACTCTTGGTTTTAAATATGAAATCATATGAAATCATATTGGGTATGGACTTGTTGTCCATAGTCCAATCCCATTTCATTTTACACCAAATATGAGTTAGATTCCTTAGGAGTAAATGGATGATATTATCCTTTGTGGACAAAGAGATCTCATGGTGGAGAAAGTGGGTATAGCATGTAGGAATATATAACCCATCACTCATCAGTCATAAAGTTCTTCCCTTGGTACAATGATCTCTTTAGGAATCTGGGTTCCTTCACCCGTTGAGCATCAACGACCGAGTACATGGCCGTGTAGGTGACCTGGCAGACTGCTTAAGGCATAAGCCAGTTAAGGCTACTACATCATGTGTACCTTTAATGAACACTCCATGTAATTTTTTTAACTGATAAATCTAAGCGAGGTCACATATCATGTCTAGAACATATTTATTATTCCCTTGGTTCATACAATAGAGCGACTGAAGAGACGATTAACTCCGAACCCCTCTCAATTCTCCATCCGACCACTAATTGAGACTTCATCGGGTGCGTTGGAATCCCATCAGTGAGTTATCAAAACCCCTAGTGTCTTTCTTCATGATTCCTCCCCTCTCATGAGTTATTAGTGGTAGAACATTTTTCACATTTTTATAGATCTTCCCCATTCTAAGCCAATTTGAGGGCCTATGTTCAAGAGTATTGATCGCACGACATCGAGGTAGGTGTTTTGTGCCTTTCGTTGATTGACTTTGGTTTATATATGCAAAAAGTGTAGGATACCCATGTTTGGGGTATTGCATGTTTGGAATTAGACCCCATTTATTACCTGTTATGGTTTGGTAGATTAATAAAGGGAAATTTCAAATACATGAGGTTAGATACCTTGTTTATTGGACATCCTGTGGGTGCACTTCCCTTATTTGATTGATTATGGTCGTTTGGTCTAGAATGCATGTTAGGCTTGCCTTGTTCTCCATGCCTTGCGTTATTAGGTTAGAGTTACTGATTTTATGAGATGAATGTCATATGAATTTTGAAAGTTGGACCAAGGGGAATTTGACTATGATATCTTCTCGAGGTAGGGTCATTTATGTATGTTTTACTATCATGTTGACCCATGGGTATTGACTGGGAGGGATTCCAGGTGGTCATTGACACAGGTGTTTGGACCATGAGAGCTTCCCAAGCGGTCGTTGGTAAATGATTTGTGTATGTTAGACCAAAGGGGTTAAACCATTTGAGCTTACCAAAGGGACATTATTAATTAACTGTTGTTATGTTAGAATAAGGGGATTAGAATATGTAAACTGTTCCAAAAGGGTCATTATTCAATAATTGAATGATGACGATGAATCTTCCAAGCCAAAGCATAATCTTGGACTCGGTATTACTTGATTTTTTAGATGGCATTCTGAGATGTTAGTTGTTACTATTACACAAGAGATAGAGATCTTAGGATAGATACCAAGGTTTACATGATTCAACTAAAGAATAATAAATGTAAATGAATCTAATTAAAAATTATAGGATTGTTTACTTTTGAGTATTTACTAGTTTATTACTTAATTTCCACACATTACGTGAAATATATATTCACTGATAGTTAGGAAAATATATTTTGGTCCCTACCTATTGGGATCTATCACACACCTTTTTTGGGTTATGCTTTTGGACCCAAACAGATTATATGGTTGCAGGTATAGATAAGGGAAAGTTCCCTTCTTTATCAGGTACTTGAATTTCTATTGGAGATGGAGAGCATGGGACCATGCTCTGGCTAGCGATGTTGTTGGAGTCTTCTTCTTTTCTATACTTTGGTTTCAATCTTGTTTTTCTTGAATTTTGACTTGTTTGAACACTTTCCTAGACACATGTGACATGCATCATTTATATATATGCTTTAGTTGGTATATTAGTATTAGTCTTCCACTATTTATTTTTGTTGTATGGTATTACAACTTCCACTATTGTCTACAATTTGTTTCTATGTATACTCTACAAATGGGGGCATAGTTTCTCCATTATCACACTATGGACCTCACTACTAGTCGGCAGTCTCTAAAATTCGGGGAAATACGCTTGAGGTCATGTGAAGAACAAGGTTTGGGGCACCTTTGGGCAGCACCCAGAACCAAGACGATACAAATTGGCATCAAAGGAGTTTCTTTTCTGCTTTGTCTAAATATTTGGATCATATAGACAGGGATAGTAAAGAATAGGTAGTTGGTAATAAGTCGTGCCTAGGAGTAGCTAACCCATGTATAGTGAAAATCCAAGTTACCTCAAATATTACAATTTTTCTGGTTTTGCAATTATTATAGTTGATTTGATTTAACCATTAGGTGAGTCACTTGTTTTTTTCTATTATTATTGATATCATTGTTGTTCTATTTATGTTTCAACATGATGAGATGAGGGTATGCCATCAAATTCATCATATAGGCACTTGCTAGAGATCACATGTCATACATTCTTGTCATGACATTTAGGGCACATTACTGATTGTATGTTGTTGTGATAGATGTTGTTCTAGATATGCATACTATTGTGATATATGTCATGATATAAATAACTATGATTTTGATAGAGTATTGGTATATGTAATGTTTCACATGGATAGATGCAAAACTTTGGTCCCTGAGGTGTTATGGTCCCTCTTGGATCAAAATTTGGTGGATCATGTTTGAACTTTAATTGAATTTTTTCATGTTATGATGTGAAAAAGGATGCCAAAAAATGATTCGTAGGGAGTATGGGCTCTCACGAGTCAGAAGTTTTCATTCATTGGCCAAATTTTTTGTTTTTATGGTTTCCAGAGAAGTTATGGAGGCTTAATTTCTGGAAACCCAGACAACACAACATGTGATATTATGAACACATGCCATGTGTTCTTCTGTTGTAGATGAACTGACTTTTTATAAGTACATTTCATGTACCATATTCACAAAAAATATAGTTGTTGACCATGTGAATGATTGTGTGGGAAGAGAAACTAGGTTGATAAAAATTTGGTAGAACACATCGTGTACTGGGAGTATACGCCATGCTCTAAGAGACCTTGTATCTGACTGTGTGACTAACAACATGGGTGGATGAAATTCAGGTGGTACACACTGTGTCTAGATTGTACAAGCCATATAGAGATCAAACGTGTGACAAATGACATGAGTGTGTGGAACTTAAGTAGTACACACCATGTCAAGAGTGAACACGCCGTGTAGTGTTACACTGGGACAGAACCATGTAGTTTTACCCATGTTGAAGAACTTGGAAAGGAGGTAATGTTCAAGTAAATGTCATGTATTATAAGGAACACAACATGTGTAGGGGGGTTACATGACCAGGATTTGCAGATGTAAATTCCCTTGTTAAAGGAGTAAGGGAGAACACCGTGTAGTAGTTATACACACTGTGTAACCCTATTTTGTAAAATAAGAATGCTTTCCTTCTTCTATTCTGTCCTTTCACTTATAAGTTTCTATCCTTGATAATCATGTACTGAGGTGTGAACTTGACCTTTCAGAGTCATAAAACCGAGACTTCCTCTAGTTGTACACCAGGTACATGGCGACAATCAGAAACCAGAAATGGTAGATCATGGACTACAAACAGATCCTCCCGTCATGCCTGTATTGGAACCAGCTGTTATACCGGATATAGGTGCTGAGGTACAATTCCATGAAGGAATTTTTAGGATGATGCATACTTTTTATGGATCACCACATCCATCTCCATCTATGAAAGAGTTGATGTGTTTTTTCCAACAGTAGAAACCTCCCACTTTCTCAGGGGATGGATGACCACATGCGTTAGATTCATTGCTGGAGGTCATGCTTTCTATCTTTGAGCATCTAGAGATGCATTCTGAGAGAAGGGTGAATGTAACATTACCGATTTCAAATTTTTTTTTTGAAATTAATTAAACTTTTTTTTAAGTATATATTTATAACTAGACTTTAAAATATAAATTTTCCACATCAATGTTTTGAATTTCAGGAAACTGTCATCTACAATTGTGTTTAGTATGTTATTTGGAGTCTATTGGAACCAACTTGTTTTTTGGTGAATAGTAACATACCCTTGTGAATAGTAATATGAATAGTAATATGACCCTCGTGAATAGTAATTTTTATTATTATTTTATTTTCTCAAGGCTTTAAGATAATAACATCTCGGTTTATTTTTCATCGTCATATAGAAGTTGTTACAGAATTAGAGTTCTTAATTTTTAAATTAAGAATGATTTTATTTAAAAACTAAATTAATAATATTTAAAAAATTATTATCGAAAAATGGACTTCATTTTTTAATTCTACACGTCAAAAAATTGTTAGGGTGAATTTTGGGAATTTTTCTGAAACAGTTGATTTTTCCGTGAATAGTAAAAAAAATACAGTTTTTAGTTTCGGTGGGTTAAAGACATCATTAATGATATAATAATGATGTCATAAATCAGGTCGACTTTTGTATAGTTAAATAAGATATGAGGTGTCCCAAGTGTCTTATACCATGGGAAAATACTAGGGTCAGGCCCATGGTTTTGAAAATACCACTCATGAGGTGTCCCTTGAAAATTATTAAAATATTCCCTTACCTTTCCTATAAATACCAACCCGTTCCTTCATTAACTTCATTCCCAATTCCACCTCAACGAAGCTCTAGTCTCCTTACCTTCATAGTAGTCATTCCAAGGTTTCATCAAGCCCCCAAGGTCCCAACCTTCATGTTATAAGGGTTACTCTACAAGGTAAGGAAATTATTAATTTCTTTTTTCCATTCATGTTCAATTTTATGTGGTATAACTTTCAATTTTCCATACCATGTTATTGTTTCCTTATTATTCTTGATCTAATATATATTATGATTCCTTTCTGGATGGTTGACCCTTGTACCCTCTCTTTTTAATATTTTCTAAAACCATGTTGTGTAGCCGTTAGGCTGCCGAATTTTTGTAAGAGATTTCTCACTTTATCTTTTATTTTGAGTTCCTTCCTTATTCTTTCATCATATATCCTTACTCAAGAGGCATGAAATCTCCAGAAATAATGTGTATTCTAGATTTTATCATGTTTATGGAAAATTCCTCATCATTATTCTTCTCCTCTTCCACTTAGTTAAGGGATAAAAACATTGTCTGTGATGTGTTGAATTACCGACATCATGGATGATGTGATTTCAATTTCTGTTAATTATTTCAATTATAGTCATAAAAAAATTTATATGGTTGAACCAGGTTATAATATATGTTTTATGACTCATCCATGGTTCTGGAATTCTTTTTTACTCATGGTTTTAATTTATAAAACAAAATGAGGTTGTTATTATCAAAGAACCACTAAAATGATCTAAACGAACATCATTAATGTTTTAACTTATGAATCATCATCATATTAAACATCAAAATGATAAATGGTATAAATTATGGTATTGAAAATCTTTAAATAACTTTCCATTATAATTATGGAGTTTCACTTCCAATTAACAAGAACATCCATCACGAACCAATCTTGGAAATTATGTAAAGAACTCCCTCTAAAATAGTGTAAGGGGGAAAATACTAACAATTAAAGGGTGAAATGATGTTATGAAATGATCATATAAGATGTTATAAACATGAAAATGTTTCTGTAAAATTTTAATAACACTCTTTAACAATTATAAAGGAGGTTTAATCAAGTTGGATGTAAGACACACCCGAGGAAGGGAATTTTTAACCCGATTTCCATTCTTTGGGTTAACCTTCTATTTCATTATTTATGTGCTATTTAAATTTATTGGGTGATGGATTCTATTTATATTATGTTTTATTATGGGTATTTATTGTATATATACATACTCCATCCACTCTATTAATTATCTCTTCAATTTAATGATATTTATAAGTGTTTTCTTTAAAAATGTTTTTTTTAATTCGGTTTTACGAAATTCCAAAGCAATGTTTTCATGGAATTATTCATGTTGTATGATAATGTTCTGGTTCTTGGGAATTATTTATGATGGAGGGTGGGACATATATCTCCCTAAAATTCATTGGGTATGAGTACGTTGGAGTTCATCCGTATGGTTACTCCAAGTGTAACTGCAATGGTTACACAAAGTAAGGTAGTTGTGAGGGTTACAAATTATAAGGTAGCCAAGAATGGTTACAAGATTATGTAAGTAGTGCCCCAAGATACCTTTATGATTATATTTATGTTCTCATGTTTTGTATGGATATTGTTTAAATCTCATGTTACCCAATGTAAGTATATATGGGTGACAATAATGTGTTTTGAAAATGTTTTCAAACGTTACGAGTATTCATGGACTAATGTGATCTTTCCTTCATTTTCATCCCTTACTGAGATTCTGTGCCGATAAAAAGTTTTTAAATGATTTTCACTTTTTAATGGATGTGTAAGACAAAGAAGGAATCCATGTTAAATTTTGAATAATTTTCAAGGAGTCTTGTTTTAATTTTTAATGTTTTATATTTTGAAAAAATTGGAAACTGTTTTTATGGTATCCACTGTGTAATAATTTTTAATGTTATGAATGTATTATCCTAATTCTATAAATCTCTAAACTTGATAAGATCTTCAATATAAAAGGATGTTTTTTCTTGAATAAATTCATGATTATGTATGTAAGAAGTCTGAGTCCTTATAGTTGGTATCAGAGGAAAGGTTTAGACAACTTTATGGAATATGAGTTTTTGTTAAACTTATGGTTAGTCTGTATGTCTATTCTTTAAGTTAAATCCTTGTTTTATAACTTTTAAGATTAAGGAAATTCAGTTTAAAATTTAAGGAGGAGGATCTCAAATGACATTCCTATCTCTTCCTGAGGACTTTCCTGCAATAATTACTCCAAAGTCAAGTCGAGACGACTTTGAAACATTTTCTAACATACAACTCACTTGCAAGCAATTTTTTGAGATATCAAACAAATCCACTATACCTCGATACCATCGTGGATAATGGGTTGTATTTAATCAAATACTATTTTCTCAATATTCTCATATTTTAAAGAAATGTAAATATTATCAAGGAATTTTTAAATATTTGACCTGATCAAGAGATTTGGAATAATATTATTATTTCGAAAGAGGTGCTAAAGAAGAAGACCCTTGCGCACCCTATTTATATTTTCTTTTACAATATACTATTTCAACACATACTTATGGTATTTTAAAAGGACCATTGATTGAATGTTTCAACTCAAACTTGGTCCGACTATTTTATAAAAAACAAGTTTTATTAGATGTTTTGAAATTATATGTCATACATGATTATTTTCCAAAAGTATTTTTCTATGAACACCTATATGACCCAAGTTGTACAAGGTGTATTTGGATAAAGGATGAAAATGATTTTGAATGATCTCTAAATCATTGTTTCAATGTATGGACTTTCTATTTACGTGAGCAAGATGATGATGAGACTAGGTGGACACGATGATCAAGGTACCCTCACTTGTTTAATAAGTAAATAAAATTACGAGGATAAAATTTCTGAAAGGTGGGGATAATGTAACATCCCATTTCTCTGAAAAATTAAATTGAAATTAATTAAACTTTGTTTTAAGTATATATTTATAACTATCTTTTAAAATATAATTTTTCCACTTCTATGTTTTGAATTTTAAGAAACTTTCATCTACAATTGTGTTCAGTATGTTATTTGGAGTCTATTGGAACCAACTTGTTTTTTGGTGAATAGTAACATACCCTTATGAATAGTATTATGACCCTAATGAATAGTAAATTTTATTATTATTTTATTTTCTTAAGGCTTTAAGATAATAACGTATGGGATAATTTTTCATCGTGATATAGAAGTTGTTATAGAATTAGAGTTGTTAATTTTTGAATTAAGAATGATTTTATTTAAAAATTAAATTAATAATATTTTGAAAATTATTTTCAAAAAATGGACTTCATTTTTGAATTCTACACATCGATAAATGTTTAAAGTGAATTTTGGGAATTTTTCTAAAACAATTGATTTTTCGGTGAATAGTAAAAAATACAGTTTTTAGTTTCAGTGTGTTAATGACATCATTAATGATATAATAATGAAGTCATAAATCGGGTCGACTTGTGTATAGTTAAAATATATGTGTGCTGTCTCAAGTGGATTATAACATGGGAAAATACCAAGGGCAAGCCCATGGTTTTGCAAATACCACTCATGAGGTGTGCCTTGAAAATTATTAAAATATTCCCTTACTTTTCCTATAAATTCCAACCCATTCCTTCATTAACTTCATTCCCAATTCCTCATCAACGAATATCTAGACTCCTTAAATTCATAGTAGTCCTCCCAAGGTTTCCTCAATCCCCCAATAACCCAACCTTCATGTTCTAAGTGTTACTCTACAAGGTAAGGAAATTCTCTATTTCTTTCTTTTTCTATTCAAGTTCTCTTTTATTTGGTATAACTTTAAATTTTTCATACCATGTTCTTGTTTCTTTCTTATTATTGATATACTATATATTATGATTAATTTATGGATGTGTGACCCATATCCCCTCTCTTTTTAAATGTTTCTAAACCATGTTGTGTAGCCATTAGGCTGCCGAATTTTTGTAAGAGATTTCTCACTTTTTCTTTTATTTTGAGTTCCTTCCTTGTTATTTCATCATATATCCTTACCCAAGAGGCATGAAATCTCCATAAATTATATATATTATAGATTTTATCATGTTTCTGGAAAATTCCTCATCATTATTCTTCTCCTCTTCCACTTATTTAAGGGATATGATGTGTCAAATTACCAACATCGTGGACGATGTGATTTCAATTTCCATTAATTCTTTCAATTCTGGTCATGAAACCATTTATATGGTTGAACCAGGTTATAATATATTTTTTATGACTCATCCATGGTTATGGAATTTTTTTACCCATGGTTTTAATTTATAAAACAAAATGAGGTCGTTATTATCAAAGAACCACTAAAATGATCTAAACGAACATCATTAATGTTTTAACTTATGAATCATCCTCAAATTTAACATCAAAATGATAAATGGTATAAATTATGGTTCTATAAATATTTAAATACCTTTCAATTCCAATTCCATATTTTCACTTCCAATCAACAAGAACATCCATCATGAACCAATCTTGGAAATCATGTAAAGAACTCCCCAAAAAACAGTGCAAGGGGAAAAATACTAACAATTAAAGGGTGAAATGATGTTATGAAATGATCATATAAGATTTTATAAACATGAAAATGTTTCTGTAAAATTTAATAACACTTTTTAGCCATTATAAAGGAGGTTTAAAAAAGTTGTAAGTAAGACAAACCTGAGGTAAGGGAATTCTTAACCCAATTTCCATTCTTTGGGTTAACCTTCTACTACATTATTTATGTGCTATTTAAATTGTTTTTGTGATGGGTTCTGTTTATATTATGTTTTATTATGTTTATTTACAGTATATATACATACTCCATCCACTATATTTAGTCTCTCTTCAATTTTATGATATTTATAAGGGATTTTCTTTAAAAATCGTCATTTTAAATTCGGTTTTACAAAATTCCAAAGCAATGTTTTTATGGAATTATTCATGTCGTATGATTATGTTTTGGTTCTTGGGAATTATTTATAATGAATTTTGGGACCTATATCTACCTCTAATGCATTGGGTATGAGTAATTTGGAGTTTGGCCGTATGATTACTCCAAGTGTAACTGCGATGGTTACACATACTAAGGTAGACGTGAGAGTTAAAAATTATAAGGTAGCCAAGATTGATTACAAGATTATGTAAGTACTGCCCCAAGATACCTTTATGATTATATTTATGTTCCCATGTTTTGTGTGGATCTTGTGTAAATCTCATTTTACACAAAGTTAGTATATATGGGTGACAATAATGTCTTTTGAAAATGTTCTCATACGTTACGAGTATTCATGGACTAATGTGATCTTTCTTTTTTTTCATCCCTTACTGAGCTTTTGTGCTTATCCTAAGTTTTTAAATGATTTTCACAGGTTAATTTATGTGTAAGACAAGGAAGGAAACCATATTAAATGTTTAATAATTGTCAAGGAGTCTTTCTTTAAGTTTTAATGTTTTATATTTTGAAAAAAAATGGAAATTGATTTTATGGTATCCACTCTGTAATAATGTGTAATTTTATGAATGTGTTGTCCTAATTCTCTAAAGATATAAACATGAAATGATACTCAATGTAAAAGGAAGTTTTTTCCTTGCATAAATTCATGATTATGTATGTAATAAGTTCAGCTCCTTATAGTGAAGCTCGCGACGTACATACAATGTGATTCCTCCAAGAGATGGTGGGATGTTATCTCTTAGGTGGGACATCATCGGGATATGGCTTGGGAAGAGTCTCAGATGACCTTTTATGAATAATTCTCCCTCCGGACATTGAGGGCCGATCGTGCCTAAGAGTTCATGAATTTGGGGAAGGGTGCTCTTTAAGTGATGATTTAATCTTCTCATTTTATAGAGATTCATAACTTTGCACCTGTTTTGGGAGGTGATGTGTTATCACTAGCTAGGAGATTTTAGGATAGTATCAGGTATGACATCCGATCATAGGTGAATGTGTTTAGGATGACTTTGATAACTGCTATAGTAAATTAGGCGTTGATTAATGAGAGAAATTTGATGGAGTTGGCAGCTTCGAACCAAGGTGGTTCAACATCCAGGGTAGGTACTCCTTCGACAGATTTTAGGAAGCACCATAAAGAGATTTCACTTGATGTTTATTTGGGTATCCAGGTGGTATGATACCAGTACGATAAGAGTGGGCATATGAGACCACATTTCCCGAAGGACCCATTCGAGTGCCGATCTTGTGGAAATATGGGTCATCTTCAATGTTTTTGTAGGAAGTTCTCACTAGTAGTGAGTAAGTGGGGATTTGTTATCATTCCACATTTAAGAGTAGGACCCCCAGTTTCCCATTAGTTAGGGAACTATATTTTGTTAGACTATTCAGGCAGAGGAGGTGGTTATGGATGTGGTATCCATATGTCAAGTTTTCAGTGACAGTAGGGTGTATCAGCTCAGGGTAGTCTTGCAGGGTCGTAGGGCCATGGTACATGTCAGAACATTTCGATCGAGAAAACCCATCAGAAGTAGGTTCTCATACCCTCTACGGTTAGAGGTATGATTCTAGTTGCCTAAATTTTATCTTCTTATCTTTTTGATACAGGGGATTACCATAATTTTATATCTGTTTCCGTTGAGTAAATCCTTGGGCTCTGTATCTTTACTTCTAAGGATATTATGATGCGAGACACTCAGTTGGGGATTAGGATGGATAGTGTATGTCAGTGCAAGGATTTCCCTCTTGAGTTCGGTGGGTGTCACTTCTTATGGGGTCTCTATATCTTAGGGATGACCTGATTCGATGTCATTCTTGTAATAGACTGGATAGTCTCCTTTCAGGCCTTTTTTGACTGCTATTGCTGTAGGGTGAGTTTCACGTCACTAGAGGGTGGGTCTTTTCTACAAAAGGGTGAATGAGATATCCAGACGAGTAGATCTAGACCCAAGAATCATGGGTTGGGAGGAATTACAGCCCAGATTTCTAGTTTATATCTGGATGACCAGGGGACTTCTCAGATGAAATTTTCTCCAATGGTGGATCATTTTAGAGATGTCTTTCCTAATGACTTTTCGGGTTTACCTCTTGAGAGAGAGAGGTGTATTTCTCTATTGATCTTGTGCTAAGAGAGTCACTAATGTCCATTCCTCCATATATAATGGATACACCAAAGTTATAGGATCTCTTAGAGGATTTGCTGGAGAAAGATTTCATCTGACTCAGTACTTCTCCTTGGGGTTCGCCTGTCCTTTTTACAAAAAAAGCATATAGTACCCTCAGACATTGTATGGATTATCGAAAGATGAAACAGCTGACGGTCAAAAAATGATAGTCCTTTCCAAGGATTGATGATCTCTTTGATCAGTTTCGAAGAGAACAAGTATTCTCAAAGATTTACTTGAGATCCTGTTATCATCAGTTTCTCGTTATACTATCAAATATACCTCTTACAACCTTTCGGAGTAGGTATGGTCTATACGAGTATTTGGTTATGCCGTTCGGTCTTACGGACACACCGATAGTTTTCTTGGAACTGATGAACCGAGTGTTCCCTCATTACTTGGATTCTTTTGTGGTAGTATTCAGGGAAGATATCTTGGTATACTCTCACACTCGACATGACCATACTGTCTATTTTGATATTGTATTGAGTACACTGAGAGATAATCAGTTATATGTTATGCTCTCAAAATGAAACTTTTGTATGGACCAGATTCATTTCATAGGTTATGTTATCTCAAAGATAGGAGTATCAGTAGACCCATAGAAGGTGAGAGCAGTAGTTTTCTGGGAGTAGATGAAGAACATCTTTAAGGTATGCTATTTTTTGGGGATGGCTGGTTAATACATGCATTTTATTCAGGACTTTTCAAGATCAACAGTACCAATGACAGGCCTGACTATGAAGGGTGTGAAGTACTTGTAGAAATTTTCTTACGATTCTTCCTTTCAGAAGATGAAAGGGAGATTGACTTTAGAACTGATACTGATTTTGCTGGAACCGAGGAAGAGTTCCACTATTTACTACGATGCATTAGGTATCAGTCTAGGAGTAGTGCTTATGCAGGGGGAAAGATTCATCACATATGAGTCTTGGAAGTTAAGGCCACATGATAGGAACTACCCAACAGATGATCTCAAGTTTTCTTCAGTTGTACATGCTTTAATCTATTTGGGACATTATCTAATGGGAGAGCATTTTTTGGTATACACAGACCACAAAATCTTCAAGTATATATTTACTCTGTGTGTCCTAATTTTGAGATAGTGAATGTGGGTTGAGTACCTTCAGTCTTTTGACTTTGAACATGCCTACACACCTGGGAAAGGCAACATAGTGACTGATGCGTTGAGTTGTAGGACTCAGATTTAGGTAGTTCAAGAGGCCAGTAGTGAGTGGAAGCTTATGGCTATGTTCTCTAAGATGAATTTGAAGGTGCAAGATAGATAGGGGCAAGAATTTCTTTCTTCTATAGCCATTACCTTTACTATACTGGATCAAGTGCTATTGAGACAATTATCAGATTCTAAATTCCAATTCCTATGGGAGATTGTGTCAAGTGGGGACCCGACTCTTAAGTGGAACAAATGTGAGGATGAGGTATTGTATTTTCATGGATGCGTATGGGTGTAAGTAGAAATACATAAGGAGATTTTGATATATTTTCATTCCCTAATATGGGCAGTTCATCCAGGTGTAACTAAGATGTATCGAGATCTACATCATCAGTATTGATGGCCAGACATGGAGAGGTATGTAGCTAGTTTTGTAATGAGATGTTCCACCTATCAGTTGGTGAAGGAGGAGCATTAGTGACCAGTAGGGATATTACAGTAATTACCCATCCCTGAGTGGAAGTGTAATGATGTCGTGATGAATTTCGTGACGGGTTTACCAAGGTTTCCCAGAGGAAATGATGTTGTATGGTTTGTTATTGTCAGAATCACGGAGGTTTCACATTTTAAGCTGATAAAGGAAACCTTCAGTGTTGATGAGCTTTGAATGTTGTACATCCAAGAGATTGTATATTTTCATGGGGTTCCGCACTGTATAGTTTTCGATAGGGACACCCAGTTTACTTCTTGTGTCGAGTAGGGAATACAAAGGGATATGGGTACACACGTACTTCTTAGTACAACTTACCATCCCCAAATAGATGGCTTGTCCGAGCGAACGATTCAGGTTTTGAAGAACCTGCTTTGAGAATGTGTCTTGGATTTCAGGAGTTCTTAGGAGAGACACATACCCCTAGTGGAGTTTTCTTATCATAACTGTTTTCAAGAAATGATTTAGATTAAAACTTATGAGGATTTGTAAGGTAGGCCATGTAGATGACCCCTATATTGGCTGGAAGCAGGAGAGGCAGCTATTCTGGGACATTATCTTGTTCAGGAGACCAGTGAGTAGGTGGAGTGGATTTGAAAGAGGATGAATACTAAAAAATCTATCTAGAAATGTTACGATGACAGAAGTAGGCATCCTATAGAGTTTGAGGTCATAGATCAGGTTTTCCTGCAAGTCACATAAAGGTTGGGACATAGGAGGATTATGAAGCAGGAGAAGCTTTCACTGAGATACGTCAGACTGTTTGAGGTTTTGGAGAGAGTCGGGCCAGTAGCCTATTAGTTGCAATTACCCCATAGGTACTGGGATATGCACCACATCATTCATGTTTCTTAGCTACTACATTACTCTTTAGACCCGTATCATGTTTTTCAACCTGAGGAGGTTGAGTTAGAAGTGGATGCGTCCTTAGAGGACCAAACTATTTGGATTGTGGATGACAACACGAAGGTTTTCTGTGGATGGTATGTTTCTTTAGTATGGGTGCTATGGAAACATGTGTGAGTACAAGATGAGACTTGGGAAAGGGAGGCTGGCGTACGATCACAGTGGCCAGAGTTATTCATAGATTCTTCTACACCTCCCTTGGAAGGGAAATTCAGGGATGAATTGCTTTAGGGGGGGGGGAGTTTGTAAGAACCTGAATCTTCATTTCAGGTATAGATCATGAAATGAGGTTGGTTTTGAGGAAAAATGAAGCAATTAGAATTTTCTAAGTACATGATGTGTACTTATGAGTACACACCATGTACCCATGTACCACATACAATCGTATACTGGCTGTGTAATGGCCAAGTACATGGCCGAATAGGTGACCTAATAGACCGCTTAAGGCAGGGGACGATTAAGGATACTACTCAATGTGTACCTTTAATGAACATGTAGTGTAGTTTTCTTTTTTAATTGATAAATTAGTGAGAGGAGACGTATCATGTTTAGAACATATTTATTTTCCCCTTGGTTCATACAAGAGAGTGACAAAAGGGACAACGAACTCTGAACCCCTCCTGATTAGCCTTATGAACAATGATTAAGATGCCGTCGGGTGTGTTTGAATCCCTCTTGTGAGTTCAAAAAACCCCTAGAGCCTTTCATATAGACTCCTCCTCTCTTGTGAGTTATTACAGGTTGAACATTTTTCACTTTTTTTATATCTACGCCATTCTAAGCTGATTCAAGGGCCGATGTTCAAGATTATTGATCGTACAACATTGAGGTTAGTGGTTTGTTCCTTTTGTTGACTGTATTTGGTTTATATATGAAACATTTCCATATAACCATGTTTGACGTATTTAGTGTTTGGAATTAGACCGTGTTAATTACCTGTTATGGTTTGGTATATTGAAAAATGCTAATTACATATGCATGAGATTAGATACCTAGTTTATGGGACATCCAATGGGTGAGTTTCCATTGTTTGATTGATTATGGACATTTGGTCTAGAATACCTGTTAGGATTGCCTTTTTTTATTCCCTGTGTTGTTAGTATAGAGTTACTGATTATATGATAAGCCTGTGATATGCATTGTGAAAGTTTGACCAAGGGGAATTTGACTGTGATAGCTTCCCGATGTAGGGTCATTTATGCATGTTTCACTATCATGTTGACCCATGAGTATTGATTATGAGAGCTTCCAAGTGGTCATAAACCTGGGGGTTTAGACTGTGAGAGATTCCTAGGTGGTCATTTATACTTTATTGATGCTATGTTGACCAAGGGTTATAGACCATGAGAGCTGCCCAAGTGGTCGTTGGTAAATGATTAGAGTTATGTTAGACCAAAATGGTTAAACTGTGAGATATTCCTAGAGGGTTGTTATTAAATAATTATTGTTATGTTATACCAGAGGGATTAGACTATGAGAACTATTCCAAAAGGGTTGTGATTGAATAATTGAATGATGGCGATGAGTCTGCCAAGCCAAAACAAAATCTTGGACCCAGTCTGACTTGATTGTTTAGATGGTCTTCTAAGATGTTTGTTGTTACCATTACATAGGGGATACATATCTTAGGCTCAATACCAAGGTTTACATGATTCAAATGATGAATAGTGAATTTAATTAAATGTAACTGAAAACTCTAGGTTTGTTTACTTTTGAGTATTTCCTAGTTTATTAATTCATTTCTATACATTACCTTCTATATCTATTCACTGATAGTTAGGAACATTTTTTTTTGTGGTTGCATATCAGGATTAATCTCACACCCTATTTGGGTAATTCATTTGGACCCAAAAAGATTATATGGTTGTAGGTATAGATAAGGGAAAGATCGCTTCTTCATCAGGCACCTGAATTTCTGTTTGAGTTGGAGAAGATGAGACCTAGCTGAGGCTTGTGATGCAGTTGGAGTTTACTTCTTTTCTGTACTTTGGTTTTAGTCTTGTATTTCTATCATTGTGACTTGTTTGGATGCTTTCCTAGGCAATTGTGACATGAATCATTTATATATATTCTCTATATGTTATATTACTAGTAGACTTTCACTTTTAATTTTTGTGGTATGGTATTATTGCTTCTACTATTTCCTAATATTTAATTTCCACTGTGTATACTCTAACAATGAAGGAATAGTTTCCCTATTATCATACTGTGACCCTCGCTGCTTTCAGTAGCCTCTGGTGTTTGGGGAAATGAGCTTGAGGTCATGTGACCAACCGAGTTCGGGGCACCTTTGGGCGGCACCCAAAACTATGATGTTACACTCTTGGTTTTAAAGATGCAACCATATCAAATCATATTGGGTATGGAATGGTTGTCCATAGTCCAATCCTATATCATTTTCACCGTAGACAAGTTAGATTTCTTAGGACTAATGGGATGAGATTATTCATTTTGGATAGACATATCTCATGGTGGAGAAAGTGGGTATTGCAAGTAAGAAGCTACAAACCATCACTCTCCAGTTATAGAGTTTATCCCTTGGCACATTTGGCTCTTTAGGAATCTCGGTTCCTTCATTCATTGATCATTATATGGACATCTTCCATGAGGATGTTTCAATACTTCCAACAAGGCGGGATATGGAGTTTTTCATTGACATACAACCTGATAACACTTTGATATCTTATTTGGCATATTAGTTGGCCCCTACCAGGCCTTGGGAGATGAAGGTGCATTTAGAGGACCTTTTAGAGAAGTATTTTTTCCGACCCAGTGTTCCCCAAGGACAGCTCTAATGTTTTTAATGAAAAAGGTAGATGAGATATTGAGAATTTATATTGATTATCCTCACCTGAGCGAAGAAAAAATAATGAAAAGGTACCCCTTTCCAATTATTGAGAACCTATTTTATTAGTTGAAATGTGTGAGATGGTTCTTAAAGATTGATCTTAGGTTTGACAACCAAAAGTTGAGGGTTTATAAAGCTAATATTGTGAATAAGGTATTCTGATGTTGTTATAGATGTTATGAGTTCCTAGTGATTTTTTTTTGCTTTGATGAATTCCCCCATTTTGTTTATGGATCCGAGGAACCTGATCTACCAGCCACACTTAGACCGATTTATGGCCATCTTTATTGATTAAATAATAATCTAATTTTTGTTAGAGGATGAGCATGCATAGCTCTTGAGGATGGTCCTAGACATGCTTCAAGATCACTATCTTTATGATAAGATCTCAAAGTTCTAGTTTTGGTTCTATGAGATTCAATTTTTGGGTATTCCCATTTCTGAGAATGGATTAGATGTAGACCTAGTTATGATCAATGCTATGATTTCTTGGGATCCACCCAATAGCGTGTTATAGGTGGGGAGTTTTATTGGTCTGTTGGGGGACTATAGGAAGTTCCTAGCAGACTTCTCCAAAATTGTAGCCCCTTTGACTGCCGTAATGTAGAAAGGGAAACCTTTTACCTAGTTTGAGTAGTGCCAGAGATCCTTTTAGGATTTGAGGCTGAGTCATATGAGTGGTGTTATTTTGAGACTCATGAAGGAGGGTGTGTAGTATTTTGTATATTTTGATTACTCTAGAGTTGGTATCAGATTTATTTTGATGAAGAGGTAGGATATGACCACATATATGTCAAGGAAATTGAGACCCCATGAGAAAAACTACATAATTCTTAAACTGAATTTAGAAATAGTGGACTTCATTCTAATGATGTGGAGGCACTATCTTATGGGAGAGCACTTTTTTGGTTTACTTAGAACATTAGAGTCTTAGGTATGTCTTCTTGTAGAGAGATATGAATCTGAGATAGAGGTGATGGTTAGATTTCCTATAGGACAATGGATTTGAGATAATCTATACTCCATGGAAGGGAAATGTGGTGGGAGATACCCTCAGCAGAAAATCCCATTCTCATTTGTTAGAGGAGGAGTTTGAGAAATTGGATTTTTTGTAGCTCACCCTGGCAGAGGAGGATCATGAAACTTATCTTCATTCAATATTGTTGAATCCTCTACTTCTGCACCATGAGAGGGAGTCCCAATTGGGAGACATTGACTATAAGGTCATATATGAGTAAATGTACTCAGGATATTCAACAGATGGATTTTCTAAATGAAGTAATCAAATCATCCTTTTTCCAAGGAAAGATGATGGTTATATTCATAATAAAAAAGGAGGTGATGAGAGAGTTTTAGACTTCTTATTTGGTTATACATTCTGGTGTAGGGAAGATGTACAAGGACCTTCAATGGTAGTGATCATTTGTTGGGATGAGGATGGGGTGGCTGAGTTCATCTCTCAGTGTCTTACATGTCAGTTGGTGAAGGATGAGAACCATGTTCCGGAAGGTTTGTTGTAGCCTCTTGATATCTTGATGTTTAAATGGGACATAAAATCTGTGGACTTTTTGATAGGTCTTCCATGGAAAAAGAGAGTCCATGATACCACCTGGGTGATATTTGAGGAACTTAGGAAGTCAGTGCACTTCCTTGCTATCAGGGATCAGAGTTTGAGGAAGTTGTATGTATGGGATATTGTATGCCTATGTGGGGTTACCTTGATGGATGTATTTGATCAGGATTCATGGTTCACATCATGATTGTGTAGAGTTCTATAGGAGTAATTTTCAAACCATTTCAGGGTGAGAAAATATTTTCACCCCCAAATGTATGGGAAGATAGAGTTCACCATCACAATGTCGGAGGATATACTCAAGTATTGTGTGTTATAATTTGGTAGCATCTAAGAGAATCACTTACCTTTGGTAAAGTTTTTTTATAATAATAAATATCAATATACTCTCATCATGGAACCTTTCAAGGACATTTATAGGTAACAATGTTGGTGGACCTTATATTTAACTGAGATTAGTGAGGCATCAATTGTTGGGCCATAAATAGTTCTTGTGGTGATGGAGAAGGTTTAGGTGTTCTATGAGTGGATGAGGATTATCTAGATAAATCCTAAATATTATATATATTGTAATCATATTCCATTTATGTTTTAGAAGGAAGACTATTTTTTTATAAGAATCTCCCTATTATGAGGATTTCAAAGATTCTTTTGGGGAGGAAAGCTACCACATGGTTCATTGATTAGTTTGAGATCTTGAAGAGGATTGGAAAGGTTAATTATAACTTATCCTTACCCCCATGGTTGGAGTGGGTGCATGACATATTCCATGTGTCATAGTTGAGGAGACACATGCATGATCCTATGCATGTTACTGACTATAGAGATCTAGACATCGAATATAAATCCACCTTTGCATAGTATCCAATGGAGATCAAGGATCAATAGGAGAGGATCCTACAAGGTTGAACCATTCCCTTGGTTCTGGTGATGTGCTTCCATGAGATCATGTAGGAGAGATCATGGGAGAGGGAGATTCATATGCAGGCTCTATATCCTCTCCCCTTTTCTTAGATTTTTCTTATTAAGGATAAAAATATTAAAGGAGGTAATAATTTAGAGACTCCATTTTTTACTTATAAAACTTAGAAATATATTAAGAAATATTTTTGGAGAGAGATGTGGAGACGGTTCTTGATTTAGAGGCATGACAATCCCAGAATTAATTTTATAAAAATATTTTATATATTTTATATCACACATGCCTAGTTTTTTAGAAATTATGAATAGAGACCTGAATCAAAAACTTGAGACCATGGTTGAATCCAGAGAACAAGTTTTAACCTTGTTACAACTTAAGGTTGTTCAACATCAAACATTAGAATGAGGTAACAATTGGCAGGTACAATAAGTGAATTAATTAATAAAATAATTTTATTATTTCATTAAATGCCAGAAACCATATTTCATGTATATGTATCCTATTATGGAAAATCAATAGGTTTAAACACATAACCTTGGGACAATTGAGAGGATATTCAATCTCTCTTCATTGGAAGATTAAGATCGGATGGAAAGCGACTATCAAATCGAGGTAGTTTGATAGATAATGAATGTAATGAATGTTATACATCATTGATGAAGATTTTATTCACCAAATAATGATCTAATATCATAGTATGGATCATAAATTGTGGATTTATACCCATTTTGATTAAATTTATAAAGCATGGATTGTAATCATATTTTTTATTCTATATTTTCACACCCATCAAATGAGCCCCATTGATGAATAATCTGTTTATTTGATCATGATATTTGTATTCCATTATTTCACCAGAATTATCCATAATAATGAATTTATTGGGCAATAAAACTTGTCCAATAATTGATACACCTTTTTTCTAGGTCATTTCCACCCACCCTTATTTGTGTTCTTCACCATTGGTCCATGAGGTCACGGTTCGACTTTGCTAAGTGGGTTCAAGCATGATCAAACCCATGGATTCATGGAATATTCATAGGAGAAAAAATAATTTGAAATTTGAATATAGATAAATATATATTTCGATATGAGGGTTCTGAATCACAAGGATTTGGGAGTTGGGATTGAGAAATAACGATGTGAGGTATGTCAGGTAGCGTGTGGGCTTCATTCAGATTAATGGAATCCGATTTCTGGACATGTAAGGGCCATAATGGATAGATGGAGGTGATTTCCACTAATTTTAGGTGTCAAAGGGAGGTTTTGGGGGTGGGAGAAGTGGATTTGGATTCCACATGAAACATTCTTTGGTTTCTTGAAAATTACAATATACACATTATGAACTATGATGAAAACATTCCATGTAATCTAGAATTATATCGAGGCTAGGGTTTTGGAATTTTGTTAAATATAAAATTTCATGTGGAGGGACTACACACCATGTGAAACCCAATCATCTAAGTCAACATGTACAAAGGGTACACACATGTGATCCCATGTGGTAGTGTACAACTTGTACTCTGGGAGTACACATGAAAACCCTGAGGTACATGGAAATAGCTTGATACTCGAGAATGACCAGATACATATCCAGGTACACGAGCATGAACCGATATATAAAAAAACGAACAAGAGAGCAGGGGAATTCCCTAGGTGGTTGAGACACATTAATTGAAATAGTTACATACCATATACTACTATATGTCCATTCAATCCATGTGCTGGTAGTGATATGATTGGAAGGCCAGGTGAGGTCACTTTCCGCATTTCCCCTCATATATGTCTTGTTCTTCTACCTAAAACTTATAATACTCTTATCCCATATGTTTTAACTTAGATATAAGCCTATTAGTATCCTATCCTGAATTTTTTCCATGTAAAACATGATGGAATACTTCAATGTGGACTTTGATATATGATAGAGTTTCTTCAATCATGATGCTTCTTTAGGCTGCGCTTAACAATGGAAATGATCGTGCATGATCATCAAATAATTTTGATTGAGGAGACACTCCTCTATCACAATAGGAAATGTTTCCTCAATCTACAGAGACAGAAATCCCCCATCTCACTAGGATTTAGGCCCTACATACCCGTCAAGAAGATACAAATGCATTATTCCCCTATTGTACCAGGGAACAGGTTGTCTATCCATGGAGATGTCACTCTCCTATCACATCAAGGTGCAGGTCATCCATACTCATTGTGTATATACAATGGTGGAACTCCCCTATCACACCATAGAATGGGTCCTCTATCCACGAAGATGATAATACTCTATCACACCAAGGCGTGGGTACTCCATAATTGTTGTGTAGATATAGAGGTTTCACTCCCCTGTTACATAAGTTCATGGGTCCTCTATCTACAAAGATGGTACTCCCATATTTCACCAGGGCACAAGTCATCCACACTCATTGTGCAGATACAGAGGTGTCACACAATGTGATAACACTATATGATGTGCACTGCTACATGGCCATACAAGCCATGTTCTAGTTGGGAGACAACCTAGAGGCTAGGTGAGGTTACACAATGTGTGACCACTCATACACACCATGTAATTCTTCCTATAACTTCTACCTGTCATAGATATTTCATTTTAACTTTTATTTCAGCCAACTAGTTGCATATATTGAGTTTTTTTCTATGTAGAACACGATGGTAGAATTATTTTTGGATTTTGGGAAACGATGAAAGCTATTATGAGAATAAAACTTTTTAAATTGGAATCAGTGACCAAGAAGCATCATCGGTGAGTTTAGAAAGAGGTGATACTCCCTGGGCTGTACTAGGAAACATGTACTCTATCTATAGAGATGATACTCCACTATCGCCCCAAGTCATGGTTCCTCTATACTCATTATACAGATACAGAGGGGGAACTCCCCTATCTCACCAGAGTACTTGTCCTTTATCCATCGAGATGATACTCCCCTATCTCACTATTGTGCGAGTCCTCAATATTCTATTCATAGATATAAAGATGATAATTATATATCATATTAGGGTGTGGGAAATTCACATGAATTCTTCATATTGACACATGAGATTCTATGCATCGATGATCGTCCTCTGGAACTATAAGAAGACTCTTTCCTAAGCTGGGATGTGAAATGGAGATCCCCTTTCTATATTTTCTGGGATTATTTTATGAGAATATATATTTTTTGTTGGGTTTTATTTTACCTTTTTATTTGGGTTATGATAAATATTTCTATAATGTCTTATACTACTCCCCCTTCTGTTTTGGGGTGTCCTGCTAGGTATGTATATACTCACACCTACGTGGGATTGACCTGCACATGCCATGTCTTATGCAAATGAAGTGTAGGTCGACAATGATTTTAGAGAATCATAGTGATACACTGGTGCATAGACCATATATGGTGGTCAGGCTTGAAGATTTGGATTCTATCTCCTTTATCATTTATTTTCCAATTGTTTTTTAGTTTAGGACATCTTTTTAGGTGGGCGTGAATTCATACCTTTTCATTTTAGATTACCCTATCACACTCTTTTATATTACCTAAAGTTTATTACATGTAACGTTTTTACTTTATATGTTACTGTATTTTATTATTATTCCTCTAAAATGTTTCATAGATATGGTTGAGTGAGTGTGTGTTGGTACTTTAATAAAAGACCTCCCATTTTAGTTATTCATTTTAGTGGTTTTCTCTAGCCCTTGGCCTATAGAGGCAGGCTTGGGGTAGTTGGGGTTCAGCCTTCCACTAGACGGGTAGGCTTGCTAGGTCAAGTCATATAAAAAAGTTTCCATTCAAGTAGGCATTCTACATGTCTTTTCATAAATTGCTTCATATAAATCCATTTGGATTCTTGATTGGAAGATATTTTTCTATGAGAACTAGAATATATGATGTTATTTATCCCATACTTCATTGAAGTCCATCAAGCATGCTCTGAACATGTCTTATAGTGTTTGGATAGTCCACTCAGGTTGGACATCAGTTTGGAGGTAATTATACATACAAAAGTTCAATTTAGTTTTTATATCATATTTGATATTTTTCCATAACTTGGTGGAAAATCTTAGATCTTAGTCAGATATAATCGATAATGGTGTTTCATGCAGCCTCACAAATTCTCTGATTTATATTATTGAATGTTGATTGAGTTATAAGTCCACTATAATTGCATTAAAATTAGGAGTCCTTATAAGATGATCCACTACAAACCATATATAATTATTTCATCTTGATGTATTCAGAATACCTATGAAAAATTACATGGTGATGTTTTCCCATTTCTATGTAAGTATGGGTAATGGTTACATCATCCCCTTAGACATTTACCTTTCAGCCTTCACCTGCTAACATACTAGAAATTTTTATTTATATTTAGGGATCTTCTTATTTATATTTTCCCACCAATGGTGCGCTTATAAATCTCAATAGATATTCACGCTCACTAGGTGGATGGAGAAGTTCACACTATGCGCATAATTCAAAAAATCATTCTTTAACATAGGATTTTATTTTACACATAGTCCTGAACCAAATATTATAATTCATTCTTTATAAATTTTTAACTTTGAGGATTTCCATTATATTATATCTTCCACCTTATTTTTAATTCCCACATCATTTATCTGAGAACCATTTATAACTTCCAGAAGTGTTGGTTAAGAAATAATTTTATAATGGAATGATGATGTGACTTCCTTTATGATCCCCATATCCATCCTTTTCATGTCTAAGAATATTAGATCTTTCTCAATTCTCATTATTTATAAGGTTACCAAATCTTTTATGTTTAGAGTATATGCCACTTTATTTTATTGCCTATGATGGTAGTGGATTGAGTAGTTAAAGTTATTGATCATATCTAACTATCTTCCATAGTTCTTATTATTCACTTTTTTGGTGAATATATACCTGAGGTTCTTATGTTCCACATATATTTCACAATTTTCCCCATAGTGATAAGGACACTAGATTTTCAACTTGAAGATCACCAAAAATAACTCTAGATAATGCATTTGATAATTATACTCATGAAATTTAAACTGCCTTGAGGTGTATGTTATCACTTTATCATTTTAAATCAGTACAATCCCTAATAAATTATTTAAATCCTCATTTTATTCCATGTAAAGTTCTCCACTTGAGGGAAGCATTAGGACTAGTGTAGTGATAAGCCTCGTTTTCAATATCTTAAAGATTTATTCACCTTCACAAAACCAAACAAACTTTACCCCTTATATGATAGATTAGTTAATGGGTTTGAAAATTTTAAAAATGTTTCTCATAGATCATTATTAATAACCAGATAGTCCATAGATACTACAGATATCCATTATAGATGTTGTTTTGTGCCAGTCTCCAATTGATCTTATATTAGAAGGGTCTACATATATCCATTTTCTGGTGATAACATGACCCAAGAATGATACTTCCTCCATCCAGAACTCAAATTTATTATATATTGCATATATATTTTTCCTTTATAAAGTCTTAATAATATTCAATTATTCCACCATAAATTTAGAGTATATCAGAATATCATCTATAAAGACTACCAAAATTGTTTCAAGATAATATCTAAATTTCATATTCATTAAGTCCATAAATATTTCTGAAGTATTAGTGAGTCTGAAGGGAAACACTATGAAAACAAAGTGTCCATATCTTATTTGGGAGGAATTATATTGAATATCATAATTATTTACCTTTAATTGATAATATCCTCACTAAAGGTTTGCCTTATAGAAATGATGATACCCACATAGTTGATTGAACAAGTCATAAATCTTTGGAAGGAGATACTTGTTCTTTATCATGAATTTTTTGTGTTCATATAATCAATGTATAGGTAAATTGACCTATCCTTATTCTTGATGAAGAGGACTGATAAACCCCATAGTGAATCTATTAGGTTAATAAAACTCTTTAATATATTATATTATAACATCTTCTTTAGTTCTGTAAAAATAATGGTTTCTATTTTATATGGATTCTAGGATACAGATTGATATCCAAGTATAAGTTTGATTAAGAAACCAAACTATCATTAAATAGGTTGTCCAAGAAATTCTTCATGGAATACATCAGTATAATCCCTCATGATGATCATCTCATTGAGAATGATTCTCTCCCATAGTTCAAAAATCTGATCTATATATGATTTCTAATAAGTAAATAACATCCATTATTGAGAATAGGATTACAAAGTATATTCATCATCCTTCTTACACTAAGAAAAAATCATATGGTGAATCGAGAAGTGTATTTTGGTTTCCCTCTCTCGATGGTTAATGTTGGATTTAAATACGGACAACCAATAAATGCCCAATATAGCATCAAACTCTAATAAGGGATTTTGGAAAAGATTTTATGGAAGGTTCAGTCAATGAAAATTAAATGGGGAAGAGTTATATATTTTGGATTCAATAATTTCTCTTTTTTTTTGTTTTCAAAGATAGCTAAACCCCCATATTTTGAGGTCATTATTGAATAGTCTAACTAAACTTACAAGATATGAAGGTAGCATAAAAATTGAATAAAATAGTATGGTTTTTATTTTGGAATGAATAAAAACCATACATGTCACCACATCATTTTTAGATCCACCTCATCAGTAGTGATAAAATATTCCAATTCTTCATCTTTTGGCCTTGGAGTTTGTTTTTAGTGATTTTTTCTAAAAACCCTTGGTTTAAGGCATTTTTTTGAATAATTCCCATGTTCCTTGTAGATGAAACACTATATAATAGACTAAGTATTGATCTTAACCTTCTTTTACTTTATCAAATTATTGGTATTCTTCATATAACTTTGATATTGAATAGATTGGTGGCCCAATTTTCCACATGTGAAGCATCTCTCAATTCCCTTGAGACAGTTTCTTGGATACTTATTCACACATTTTTGACATGTGGGATTTTGAGTTTCCGTACGTCCATGATAATTATCTATTGATCCTCCAAAATAAAACTCCATTTTATACTTTTTTTCCAATCCTTGGAGACCAATGAGAGTCACCAATCCTTATAACTCCCTCGAGGGAACAATAAACAATATCTTTATAGTTATCAAAATCTTGAATGGAAAAAGGTTTTCATAGACACAGATTTATCCAACTAAAGAAACATCCAACCTTACATTTAATGTTGATGATAAGTCCAGATGTGTACCATGAAACCATTGGAAATTTTTCCTTATACACCTTAATCGAATCATATTCAATTTGTATCAATCTACAAAACTCCCGCTCTATTTTAAGATAGATTGTTTGGGAAAATATTTATTGAAAAATATTTTATTTAATCTTTTCCATTTCATGGAATCAATTTCCTATTTATAGTTCATGTTCTTGATTAGTTTAAACTATTGATATTATTTTATAAATTCCTTAAATACAGTAGTCCAAGGCTAGTGGTTATTTTATTACATCAGTGATAGATATAAGTGATGAAAACCCAAAGGACCGAATAGTTTATTAGTCTTGAAAAACAGGATACATAGTTATATTTGACATTACATTTGATAACATAAAATAAAACATAGTATTTTCTTTGAGAATATCATTACTCCCTATATAATATTCATACATATCAATAATAATACACTTATTGGACTCATATTAAAAGGAAATATAAGAAACGGGTGAGATCAGATTCTCAGAAAGGGTATGTGTATATAGGAAGCTAACATAGAGAAAATAATTCATGAATAATATCACAGGAAAAATGATAATCAAATAATTACATAGGAATAATCACATAATCTTGAAACATATACATGGATATTATAACTATTATAACAATATCTTGGACATTAATAATAGATTTCTCAATGATAGAATTCATAATATTGAATATACTAAGCATACTATCAAGGCCTTATACCAAGACATTTATATAAATAAGCAAGGCCTTGGAAAAATACCCAACCTATTTTTTCCAATGATACCTATCGATTAATCAAGGAGATATGTAATTATGGGGCCCACCATTCAAATAATAAGTCCAATGAATTCATTATATGAATAAACAATACAATTTAATAATAATGACTTAAAAATGAATAATTTACAATATTGGAAGAACTAGAATTCAGAATTTCAATAATTTCTTAAGTCACAATGATCATAAATCATCCAGAAAAATAAAAAGAATGGTTTAATAACAAAATATACATAGTATATCAATATTAAAATATTTTTTTTGTAATTTATGAATATAAATATAATAAAATTAAAATTAAAAATTTATCATTTAAAATACCCTTTTCACTTCGAAATTCTCTTATTAAAATCTAATAAAATCCTAGAATATTAGGAAAATATTTTATTTAAAAAGTATTATGGAAAATTCTAATGGTTTCTTCAAATAATTTGGTGGTTATGATGATGATAAATTTCATTCATGCCGAGTATGTTAAAAAAAATATTCCTTTCACATTTACGGTAAAAATCCAAAATTACTTAATTCAGAAACTGAAAAGAAGGTTGATTTGAATAATTTTTATAGAATGTAAAACATGTGTAAAAATTACTTTAAAAGACCATAGTATAATATTAAAAAAATTCTTCAAAATATTATAATTAAAATGAGGACTTGGATTCAATACATTCATGACCGTATAGAAAACAAGCAATTTTTTGTTTAAAAACATTCTTTCGAACTCTTGATTACTTAAATAAAGAATATGAAAGGAAAAATTATAATTTTTTGAAATAAACATAGGATAAGAAATTATTTTGGGTTTGAGATATAAATTTCATACAATTACCCAAATGTATACTTAATTGTAACTAATCTTGAATAACAATGAGATTTTGAAATAAACCCTTACCACATAAGGAACTTTTGAATCATAACACCCATGGAAAAAATAAGATAAAATAAGAATTTGAATAACATGAATATAAAGTTATTAAATATATAATATGTCAAAGTATTAGTATATACCCCACATGAAAGAAAAAACTGATGAATATTACATATGTCTCAGGGAAGAAAAAGTGAGATAAGAAAATCCTTACTTTAGGTCTGAATTGCTTAATATATATTCAAACATAATATAAAATAAATATATATTTATTATAAATATAATATATAACCATAATAATATATATCATACCATATATTATTTACCTATAACCTTTTATTGAACATAGAATAATAATTCTTTACCAAAACCACTCTTCGAGTTGATGACTGCTTCCTTTTTCATGTATATTTGTGTTGTGTTTTTTGGTCTTTGTAGTTTAATAATGTTTCCATATTCTAAAAAATATTAATCATGATATAAGTATCATATATATTCATTATATATATATAGTTTTAATCATCCAAAAAAGGTATTGATAGAAAAATAAATGACACTATACATAGAGATGGTAGACCGTACGTATGCATAAATGTTGTTTTCAATTTTCAATGATTTGATTGAAAGAAAGGTAAATAATAATTAAAATTTTTGGATTTTTTATTATATTAAATTTATCATATATATTCATTAAATCTATCCTTATTAATATCTTTTTAAATAGGAAATGAAAAAATGTATCACATCGCTTTATGGAGGCGGTCGTCTACATGTACGCATGAGAAATGTTATTATTTTACAAAGGATTGGAAAGAAAGATGGTAGATTTGATATTATAATTCGATAAACATAATTATTTAATAAATATAATATATATTATTTTGTTATATTTTTTAACCATCCATGTAAATTAGCGATTAAAGACAAATTACACTTCTATGTAGAGAGGGTAAGTTGTACGTTCACACAAGTGGTGTATTCATTTTTCATAGGTTGGAAAAGAGATGGAAAATTGTTTTACCACAATAATAATAAAATATAAGTATATTTTTTATACTTTAGTTATTATTTTAGTATGGTTACAAAAAAATTTAGGGGAATTAGCAGAGGAATTAAATTTGAAAGAGTTGGTGAAGACGATTACCTCTTCTTTGATAGACTTTGTTTAGATTCCTTCTTAATGACCCTTAGAATGGTATTTTAAGAACACTAGAACCTCTAATTAGTTTCTAGGTAAGTTTAAAATATAAATTTATAGAGTATTTTCAAGCTATATTTCTTACAGTAGTGTGAATAACTGAGATAAAGGGGTTTACTTTTATAAGGGAGGGAAATGACACACATGGAATTTCTAATAAGATTAAAATATAATTAAATAATTATCCAGAAAAATACTTTAAATGGAAATATATTCAAATAAAAAGAGTCTAAGGTTTAACTTTAATCATCTAATGAAATTTATAAAGGTTTAGGTGTCATTTTAAACATTATGATAGATTTATTTTATGATCTTATTTCATCCCCTACCATTTTATATTTTATACCTTAATTGGTGTATAAGGATTATTCTAAATTTATTCAATTCCTTGTGATTTTGTTATTTATCACTCTCTATCTCCAATTTGAATTTAATTTTCTCCTTTATATCCTTGTTATTTCTTATCATAGATTTATTATATGTTATTTATTTTATATTATTAGTTATACAAAAATAATCTAAATGGTTGATACACAAAATTTTATATAATTTAAATTGTGGATGTTTACCAAGAAAGAAATATCATTTATTGACTGAGTAAATATTGAAAATTTGTATACTTGTTAATTATATAAATATTATTATTGAATTATAAGGTAGGTTTATTATGTATTAGTTAAATATTGACTATACTTGATGATGTATAATTCATTCAATATATTATGAATGCATTGGACAAGTTTAAGGGTCGAGAATCCATGAGTACTTGTAAGTGCAGTAGAATTATTTTTTTTAAAATAAGAGAAAGTTTTTTTCATATAAAATGAAAAATAAAGTATATTTACTAAAAAAATGATACAATTTTATTATCATTGGAAATTTATAAGTGGTGGGTGAGTCTCAGGATCATATAGAATCTCGATGCATTTGTTCGGTCTCATAAGATAAACTGAAATGGGTATCACTTGCTGTATACTAACAAATAAAATTATGATGTCATGGATGATAGGACTTGGTGGTATGTGATATGTCATGGAAGAAAGGATATGGTGGTATTTAAGATGTATTTTTTGATATTACTTTATGGTATATAAGTTATTTTTTCATGAGGCTTTGACAATAATATTAAGATGACTGGTATTGTCAATTCTGGCAATATGAATACAATGGTTGATTTCCATGTGATTATTTACATTGTTATGTTATATATGGATGTATTTAATTCTCATGTTATTTTTTATATGGTTAATTTTTTGATTTTTTACTCTTTAATATTATTCATGTTTTGTTTCTTTATGGCATATTCTACTGAATTCTACCCTTACTAAGTGTTTCTAGCAACCCTACTTATATTTCTATTTTTCTGGGTATTCAAGAAGATAAATACATATGGTATATCTATAAGGGTATCATGTGTGGGGAATTTTATAGGATATGTTGAAGACTTATTATGGAATAATAAAATCTTGGTATAATGTAAAAATACCCATTTGGTGAGACAGATATGGGTTTAATTAAGTATTGGTTTTCCTTATTCTCTAAAGTACTAAATCTAAAAAGTTATTTGGTATAAAAGTGACCCGATAGTTTCTTTTTATGTTTTAATTATGGATGGATGAAATTGGGTATCTTGAATTGGTATCAAATACAGTGTGTAAAAATTATGTTTTTTACACTAGATCTGGGTTTTTAGGTCATGGGAATCTTAGGATCCTTTTATCACCTTCTCATAATAGGTAAGCCTAGGCCTAAGGACTCTTCATAACCCATAACATGGCATTTCCCCAATAAACTCCACATGGTCATCACACACATGAAAGAAAAAATAGGGCACACAACCCATCTCACAAGATTACTATTTGATTAGTATAGAATATTTCACCAAATACCTATCCCCATGTCTCAATGAAAGTTTGAGTGTCAATACAGCCTCATAGTATACTCTCTTCAAGGATATATCATTATATATTCGTAGACACCAAGTCATATTCAACACCCTATGTTATTCTCTCACCCTAAAGGCTTTTTCTGACCCTGGCTTTAAAATATTAGTCCATTTGTCTTTAAGTTATGCACTATAACCCAAATCTATTTTCATGGGACCATCCTAAGATAACTCAATCTAAATCCCGTGTAATCCCAATTCCAAATTATCCATAAAATTCAGAAAACCCATATTTGGGTCTCACCCTACATAACCCTTAGGATAAATCTCATCTTATCACATAGAGGAAACTCTACCCATCATACCTCATCAATTCTCAAAGTACTTATTCCACTCATGGAACATTCTATGACTCTCATCCACCCTCAAGTAAGGGTTACCCAAAATGAGTGATATGTATGACCATATCACCATCTCCATCACCATCTATACTAAGCCTAATCCCCTCATACCTACCTGGACTTTGCAAGGAAACCAACCTATGATACCCATGACACATATTTCATCCCAAAAAAAACCTAAGATATATCAAAAACATGACTATCACCTCCTCTCCTTGGTGACACTTTATTCATGTTATCCCAATTTACCCACAGTTCCAAGAAGCACTTATTCTAAGTCTAGGAGGCTCAATGCCACCCTGTATATTTCTATAGGGTGCTCTTAGTACCTATCCCTTATATGGTATCATGTAATCATACATGTATACAAACTCATGCCTAAACATGCACATGATTTATGATTATAGGGACCACCTAGCTCGATATATAATTTACCACCCATAATATGTGCTGAACATCCTTGAATAAGACCTTGATGCCTTATCTAAGTTTGTACCACTGCTCGAGCTCCCATAACATGAAAAACACCCAAATAATTAATTAAAAAATTATAATTCATTATCTAACTTATTAAAATGAAGAATAATCATTAAATAAGTCATCGAGGATAACCATGTCACCAAAACAACATAGAACCTCTTGCAGACATCTTTCCAAGATCTCCACAAGACAAGTTCAGAAAAAACCATAACATTACCACTAGATTTTACTATGATTCAGTGGAATATACATAAAAACCCTATCCCAGATCATCATAAATAAGAGGCTACTAGAGGAAACAATAATAGAGGGAGAACTATAAATAAATCACCTTAAATTACCTCAAAATAACTCATCTCTAGGGTGGATTAAATAGGAGGAAAATAACATGGATATAAAAATGAAATGATCCTTAATAATACACAACTCATCATAAATACTGGGGGGGGGGATGAACACAAAATGATGGGTCCAGCTTTATTAAAAAAAATTGAAAATGATTGGTTATCATAAGACCCATCTGGGTCAGTGTATGGACACCCCTAAAAGAGATCTCAACACCCCTACTTGTCTTCGTCATGACAAAACTTTTCAATGTAGAGGGATTGTGTAAAGACCCGTAAATTTCAATGGAAATTTTTTTCCTAATTTCTTTGTGATTTTACGGGTAAGCAGTTTCTGATGGCACCTGATTCCGAGGCCTGGTGTGCCCAAAATCAATTTACAAAGTTCAGCTCAGGTACGTTCAGTGAACGAATGAGCGGGTTTTCCTAACTTTTGAACCGGTGCTTGGAATCGAAATCCAAGGGCACTGATGAAACCACACCACCGATAATTTTTTAGGAAGACCTTTTCTGGAGTTACGTTTTCCTGGAAGGTGTTGTTAAATAAATGGTTTAACTGAAGAGTGAAATAAAATTTGTGCTACAATTTTATTTCTATTCTAAGTAATATAACATTTGAGTGGAATTTGGAGTGGGACCCACTACATCCTAACTCCGCTTGGTAGGATATTAGTGAGGTGGGTCCCACACGATCCCCACCCCTTCAATTCCCCTAAACCCCCTCTTAATTTTGGATGCCCCCCCCCCCCGTTAATTTGAAACTCACCCACTCCCTCTCTTTATTGCATGTCGACCCTCAAATTAAATTGAATGATTAAAGTTATTCAATGAATTTAATTTTGAGTTTGAGTTTTTGAAGTTTTGAAAATGCATGGCATGTATTAATAAAATAAGTAAGGCCTTATTTTATTTGGTGTGTTTAGTTGTTTGAGGATTTTGGGAGAGGATACTCAAAGTCTTGAGGATCTTCATCTTCTTCATTAGAGAACGCGAAGAACGCCAAGACTTCAACGAAGAACTCCGTCACCACAAGGAGAGATAGACGTTCCATCTCTTATCCTCTCTACAGCCGGTGTGCGACACTATTCCCGAAGAATAACGACGCACCTTTCTTAGTTCTTATTATCACGTCAAATAAAGGGAGACACCGCTCCTCCTTAGACATTCTCCGTCAACATATACGGAGATTCACCTCACGACGCTGTTTTCCCCGTTACGATCATCATTTGACAACTTCTTTGAGGTAGGGGTGTGTTTATGATTGAGCAACGTTGTTTACCCTTCTATGTTATTGGTTCTCTCTAAACCGCTTGCTATCGAACTAATGCGGAAGGAACCAGACCAAACTAACACGATATGATTCCTACGTCGTTCTTATTGTATGGTGTTCTCCAACCGTTCTTGAGCGGTGAATCAAGGCAAGTTTTTGGAGCCGATCGGAGGCCCGAAAACATCAAAAATGGCCTCGGAACATCGAGACAACCTAGGGACGGGATTTGTTGCAAACGGATTGTCAGAACAAAGGACGGATGCCTCAGAAGGCGTGCTGGACAGAGGCGTCGATTCTGGAAAATTCCAGAATACACGGCGTGTACTTCCAATGCACACACCATGTAGTACAAGCGTACAACGGAAGAAGTATCTGACATCAGGAAAAGTGACACATGGCGTGTGGCACAGGTCACACAGCGTGTACTGTCCACATGGTTTGATAGAGGAGGCTTCTTGAGGCTCGGCTTGTAATCTGGGTGATACACGAACACGGGAAAAATCACATGGACAAGAGGCACGGCGTGTACTACCTTCACTATGGCAGAAGTGGCTTCGTGATGACTCGACGTTTATTCCTGGAATACATGGACATAGGGTGGAGTACACGGGCAGGTACTCCACCACACGGCCAGGCATGACCAGCGTACACGGGGCCGACCCTAGAAGTTTAGACACGACATGTAACCATACCAAAAACCGTGTACTCACACTTTACACAAACAACCCTTCGACACAATCTGTGGTACACGGACAATACTCGTGGACTGAAGACACAGCGTGTAACAATACCACACGTCGTGTACTTACTATTTTTACATGGGCAACCCCATGACACGGGCCGTTTCACACGGTCAGTACCAGGTGTCTAATGATAGGGCATGTATTGTTTACCTACACGCCGTGTAATTCTTGGAAAATGGATTGGTTGTCTTGTTCTACGTGACTTGGGCACATTTTTCTTAGTTTTCCCCAATGACGTTGGACGAAACGTTGGAATACATCATCTATGTTCTTCATGAATGTTGATGTATCCACCCCTTTGACTCGAGGAGAGGACCCTCCCGAAATCGAGTATGTTGTATGCGGGAACCCTAGAACTAGCTGTGACTATGACGACGATGACGACAACTATACTGAAATCCTCCGTGGGTTCGACAGCGATGACTACCGTACAAGAATCCTAGGTGGGTTCAACGACGATGACTACTGTTTGTGTATCCTATGTGGGTTCAGCAGTACTCGACTATTGTTCTTGTATCCTATGTTGGTCTGGCAGTATTTGAATCTGTACATGTATCCTCTGTGGGTCCGGCAGAGTAGCTGGTCTTGTATTCTTTTTGGGTCCGACAACTTAGCTGGTCTTGTATCCTAAGTGGGTCCGACAGATTAGATTAATCAGTGGCTACATATGATCATCTCTATCATATTACAAAGTGTATACCTGTGTGAGATGAGTCTTGACTTTAAATAATTATCAATTATATGATTGTTGTGCTTTCCTATGTGGATTGGGTTATGATTTCCTATGTGTAATAGGTTATGTTTTCCTGTGTGGACTTGGTTGTACTTGGGCTCGTGTGCTAGAACTGAGCTAGAATTGATGACTTAGGTATATGTATGGGCATATACCTAAGTAGAGTAGGTTGTTACTTCATGATTTTAACTTTCCTTTGTGGTTTATCCTTTGTGTATTCTGGGAGACCTTCGGGGGTCTCGGGGTCCCTACTGAGTAGCGTATACTCACCCCTGCACGGGATATGACCGCACTTCATTGTGTTGGATGTAGACGACAGACAACACTGATCGAGGTGGGAGATTTTGGAGCTGGATGGTACCTGGAGGTGGATCACTGGACGAGACGTACTCGGAGCAGACGACTAGAGCTGAGGAGCAGAGGGGACTATCTGTACCCACCCTTCAAGTGGGATTACCAGTGGATGGCTCAGAGTTTCTTCTTTACTTTTTAGCTGCTGTACTTTCTTTTTAGTTGTACTTTTCTTCAGTTGGATTTGTATTCTGGCCCATTTACATTCCAACACATACTATTGTACTCAGTTTACTTAGTGTTTACTTCTTCTTGCATACTCTTTGGTGATTTTTTTCTTACATAAAGGAAATGCCTTCCCTTTTATTAGGATTTACGCCTTTGGAGCTAGTTGCCTACCCCTGGCCTATGGAAGGCGGTCTTGGGGTAGTCAAAGCACGGGTCCCGAGGATGGGTCGTGACAAATTGGTATCAGAGGAGTTCAGTTCTACCGCAGAACTCATGACTCTGATCTTTCTTCTATGTGAAGCGATAGTGTTAAGGGTATTGAGTGTGGTTATCAGTTCAGGGAGTCCAGTGTTGTTGCAGAGGCCAACGTATCCATACACCAGGACCCTGACTTCTGATTTCCGACTCAGTGAACGAAAACATTGATTGCTTGTGTGTTTCAAAAGTTTTCTTTGTGATTATTTTGTGTCAGCTCACCAGGTATACTGTATTGACCATGGCGCACCTATCTCTTTTCTGTATGGCCCCACAATGGAAGCCATCTTGGGTTCCGAGCTTTATACGAGATGACAACCCACCGAGAGACGAGGCCTCAGTGCAGGGCCCTATTACAACGGAGGCACCAACCATACCTCTACCCACCGAGCCATCGATGCCACCAACCATAGCCGCTGAGAGTGCACATCACCTTAGTGCACTGCAGGAGTTTCAACGTCAGAGACCGCCTGGGTTCTATGAGGAGACGGACCCTCAGGTTGCTGAGGATTGGCTGGAGGCTGTTGTACATGTTTTCAGGTTAGTGGGGACACCAACTGACCTCATGGTGATCCTTACAGTGATTCTCCTACACGCAGCAGCAGGTAGATGGTGGATCCTAATGCTCCAGGTGCAAGACGAGGAATTTCTCCTTTGGACAGACTTTGAGAGCCTCTTTTGCTCAGAGTTTGTTTCAACCACCCTCTGTACGGTGCGCATTCAGAAGATACTATAGCTACGGCAGGGTATCATGATGGTAGCCCAGTAATCGGCGAGATTTACCGATCTCTCACACTATTCCACGTAAATGGTACGAGACCCATTCTTTCAGGCCCGGACCTTCGAGCAGGGACTGAGGCATGAGATTAGGGCTTTGATGATATCCATCAGTATTCCAATGTAGGCAGGAGTACTGGAGAGATCCCTTCTCGTAGAGAGATTTTGGCTGAGTCTACACCAGTAGAGAGACCTACCGCAGGGCGGCATGTAGCTGAGTCTTCTGCAGCTGGTCGTAGACGAATGTCACAGGAGTCCAAGAGGACCAGACCATCAGGTGGATGACCTCAAGACACTAGCTCAGAGGTGTAGGGCACACGGCGTAGAGCTAGTCTTACGAGGAGCAGACAGTTCTATGCATGCGGTGGGCAGGGCCACATGGCTCGTGACTGCCCGACCGGCCATGCAGAGGAGAAACAGATGGTTGAGGGACCACCCGGGAAGAGGTAGAGGTTTGACCGTGGTGGTCCACAAAGAGTAGGTGGATGAGGCAGAGGAGCTGGCCGAACAGCAGGTGGTGGGCGACGCTTTGAGGCTCTACCACCACCACCACCAGGAGGTCCACCCTGACCATAGGGGACTGGCGGACAGAGACAGGCTCAACTTCAGGTAGTGGAGGCCTACGACCACGGCGCACCAGAGATGATTCGAGGTACTATCTATGTCTACTCCACCCTTGCTGCAATTCTTATAGACACATGAGTGAGTCATTATTTCATTGCTGCTGACCTTGTACGGAACTCAGAGATTCCGACAGAGCATTTGGGTCGATCCTTATCGCTAGAGACTCCTACAGGAGCAGAATCGATGATTACGCACTGGTGCCGGCAGTGTGAGCTTACTCTAGGAGGCGAGAGATTCGGCTGGGATCATCTTGTAGGGGCATCAGGGCTTTATAATGTAATCCTAGGAATGGATTGGTTATCTACAGTCCATGCTCAGATCGACTATATTAGGAGCAAGGTGCGGTGTGTTCGCACCGATGGGAGCAGGTTCACCTTCACCGGCGAGAAGGGAGCCTTTGTAGTGCAGGATGGAATCACGCAGAGGAGAGGAAAGCTGATCACTCATCAGTTGGCTAGCCTCATCCTAGGAGCAGTTGACATTTGGAGTCTGAGTTTTCCTATAGTGGTGGATCAGTATGCAGACGTTTTTCCTGACGACGTTCCAGGACTACCTCCTCGTAGAGAGGTAGACTTTTATATTGACCTGTACCCTGGGACAGCCTCGATATCTACTCTAGAATATCAGATGGATCCCGTTGAGCTTAGAGAGCTACGGGTACAACTAGAAGACTTGTAGGACAAGGGATTCATCCGACCCAGTGTTTCACCCTGGGCTTCCCCGATTTTGTTCGACAAGAAGGTGGACGGGATCTTGCGACTATGTGTCGATTACCATCGCCTGAACCAGGTGATAGGGAGGAATAGGTATCCACTTCTGAGGATTGAAAACCTCTTTGATTAGCTTAAGGGAGCACGACAGTTATTGAAGATAGACCTTAGGTCAGGCTATCATCACCTCAGAGTTCGAGACGAGGATGTGCAGAAGACGAACTTCAGATGTCGGTATGGCCACTATGAGTTCTTGGTTATTCCTTTTGGTGTAACCAATGCTCCAGCAGTGCTCATGAGTCTCATGAAAAGGATCTTCCACCCTTACCTTGATCAATTTGTCGTGGTCTTCATTGATGACATATTGATATACTCGACCACTGAGGAGGAGCAGGCCTATCATTTGCGGGTTGTATTGGATACACTCTGAGAGAACCAGCTTTATGGTAAGCTCTTGAAGTGTCAGTTATAGATATATAAGGTCCACTTATTGGGACATTCCATCTCTGAGGCAGGATTTGTAGTGGATCCTGCGACAATCGAGGCAGTGCTAGCTTGGGAGACACCCAGGAGCGTGATGGAGGTGGGGAGTTTCATAGGATTGGCTGGGTACTACCAGAGATTTTTTCCAGACTTCCCCCGAGTTGCGGCACCGCTTTCAGCATTGATAAAGAAGGGGAAACCCTTCGTGTGGTCATATAGATGTCAACAGAGCTTCCAAGAGCTGAGACAGATATTGACCAGTGCACCCATCTTGAGGCTACCAGAGGAGGGAGTAGGGTACATAGTCTACTGCGATGCATCAGGGACTGGAATTGGATGTGTCATGATGCAGGAAAGGGCAGTGATCGCCTATGGGTCACAACATTTGAGGTAGCATGAGAATAACTATGCTACCCATGACCTGGAGTTAGCAGTAGTGGTCTTTGCACTGATGATGTGGATGCACTATCTGATGGGCGAGCTCTTTACAGTCTACTCTGACCACCAGAGTCTCAGGTACATCTTCTCGCAGAAGTAATTGAACCTGAGAAAGCGGCGATGGATCGAGTTCCTCCAGGACTATGACTTTGAGATATTCTATACTCATGGGAAGGGGAACATAGTAGCTGATTCTCTCAGTAGGAGGACGAGCATTCAGCTACTTGGAGAGGCGACAGAGCAGCTAGCCTCTTTGCAGATATCCTTCATGGATAGAGATTGAGAAGCCTTTCTTCAGTCTCTCATAGTCACACCTCCACTTCTTCAGTGGTTTAGAGTGGCACAACATGGGGACATTGACTGTGAGACACGGCGTGCACAGATTTCCACAGGATAGGAACCTGATGGTTTCTCTATAGGAGGAGAGCACGTCGTCATTTTCAGAGGACTTACCATAGTACCCGATGCATTACAGGAGGAGGTGCTGAGAGAGTTTCACACTTCCCCTTTAGCAGTACATCCAGGGGTAGCGAAGATGTACCAGGATCTTAGACGACAACACTGGTGGTCGTGTATTAAGAGGGATGTGGAAGAGTTCGTTTCTTGATGCCTCACCTTCCACCAGGTGAAGGCGGAGCACTAGGTACCAAAAGTCTTGGTATAACCCTTGGAGGTCCCAGAGTGTATGTGGGACGGGATATCTATGGATCTCGTGACTGGACTTCCACGTACATCCAGAGGACACGACTCTATTTGGGTGATCATCGACCAAATCACAAAGTCGGCCCACTTTCTACCCATCATAGAGTAGGGATCAGTGGAGATCTTGGGACGCCTCTACGTTCATGTGATTGTACGACTTCATGGTGTGCCCTAATCTATCATCTCCGATCAAGATGCTAGCTTTACCTTCCGGCTTTGGAAGGGGTTACAGGAGGCATTCGGGACGCAGCTACGCCTGAGCACCGCCTTTCACCCTCAGACGGATGGACAGACGGAGAGGACCATTCAGACTCTCGAGGACATGCTTTGTGCATGTGTCCTAAACTTTGGTCACAGCTGGGAGGATCACCTACCTTTGGTGGATTTTGTGTATAACAACAACCACCACTCCACCATCGGGATGGTACCATACGAGGAATTGTACGACCAACCTTGAAGGTCACCTCTGTGCTGGATAGACCCTGGGGAGTCAACACTTGTGGGACCATAGATGGTCCAGGCCATGGAAGAGAAGGTCCAAGTCATCTAGGAGCGGATGAGGACAGCTCAGAGCCGACCGAAGTCTTATGCTGACAGGAGGCGAAGACCACTAGAGTTTGAGGATGGAGACCACGTTTTCTTGTGGGTCTCACATCAACGTGGATTACAGATATTTTTCAGGGGCGACAAGTTATCTCCGCGCTTCATAGGACCATTCCAGGTTCTCAGCAGGATAGGTGAGGTGGCTTATCGCCTGGCTCTACCACCTCAGTTGCACTGGGTGCACGACGTCTTCCACGTATCTCAGCTGAGGAGATACGTGCACGACCCGATGCATATAATCTACCATGGGGAGCGGGAAATTAATAACGGGGCGACATTTGCGGAGGTCCTGGTGGAGATCAAGTATCGACAGAAGCAGGTCCTACATGGGTAGTCAATTCTTCTAGTGTGAATCATGTGGCAACACAGGAACCTCCAGAAGAGCACTTGGGAGCGGGAGGCTCATATGCATGCTCAGTACCCTCATTTGTTCCCCTAATTTGTGGTGTATCTTTACAGGGACGTAAATCCCTGAGATGGGAGTAATGTAAAAACACATAAATTTCAATGGAAATTTTTTTCTTAATTTTTTTGTGATTTTATGAGTACGCAGTTTCTGAAGGTACCTAATTCGGAGTCCCGGTATGCCCGAAATCAATTTCTGAAGTTTAGCTCGGGTACGTTCAGTGAAAAAATGAGCGGGTTTTCTTAACTTTTGAACCGGTGCTCAAAATCAAAATCTGAGGGCACCAATGAAACCGCAACACCGGTAATTTCTTAGGAAGACCTTTTCTGGAGTTACGTTTTCCCGGAAGGTGTTGTTAAATAAATGGGTTAACTAAATAGTGAAATAAAATTTGCGCTACAATTTTATTTCTATTCTAAGTAATATAGACTATGTGTGGAAGTTGGAGTGGGACCCACTACATCCTAACTCCACTTAGTAGAATATTACTGAGGTGGGGACCACATGAGCCTCACCCCTTCAATTCCCCTAAACCTCCTCTTAATTTTGGCAACCCCCCCCCCCCCTTTAATTTGTAACTCACCCACTCGCTCTCTTTATTGCATGTCAACCCTCAAATTAAATTGAATGATTAAAGATATTCAATGAATTTAATTTTGAGTTTTAGTTTTTGATATTTTGAAAACGCATGGTATGTTTTAATAAAATAAGGAAGGCCTTATTTTATTTGGGGTGTTTAGTTGTGTGAGGATTTTGGGAGAGGATAATCAAAGTCTTGAGGATCTTCATCATCTTCATTGGAGAACGCAAAGAACGCCAAGACTTCAACGAAGAACGTCGTCACCACAAGGAGAGATCGAAGTGCCATCTCTTCTCCTCTCCGAAGCCAGTGTGTGATTCCTTTCCTGAAGAACGATGATGCACCTTCCTTCATTCTTCTTCTCGCGTCAAAGGAAGGGAGACAATGCTCCTCCTAGGACGTTCTCTGTCAACATATACAGAGCTTCACCTCGCAATGCCGTTTTCCCTGCGACGATAATTGTTTAACTACTTATTCGAGGTAGGGTTGTGTTTATGATTGAGCAACGTTGTTTCCCCTTCCATGTTATTGGTTATCTATAAACTGCTTGCTATCGAACTAATGCGGAAGGAACCAGACCAAACTAACACGGTCTGATTCCTCCGTTGTTCTTGTTTTATGGTTTTCTCTAACTGTTCGTGAGCGGTGAATCAAGGAAAGTTTTCAGAGCCTATTGGAGGCCCTAAAATATCGTAAATGTCCTCGGAATATCTGGACGACCTAGGGATGGAAGTTTTTTTGCAAATGGATCGTCAGATCAAAGGACAGAAGCCTCAGGATGTGTGCTGGCCAGAGGCGTCGACTCTAGAAAATTCCAGAGTGTACTTCCAAAGCACACACTGTGTAGTATAAGTGTACAATGACAGAAGTATCATACATCAGGAGAAGTGACACACGACGTGTGGCACAGGTCACACATCTTGTACTGTTCACACAGTTTGATAGAGGAGGCTTCGTGAGGTTCGACGTGTAATCTGGGTGATACACGGACACGAGCAGAATCACACGGCCAAGAGGCACGGCTTGTACTACCTCCACCATGGCAGAAGCCGCTTTGTGATGACTCGGCGTGTATTCCGGGAATACACGGACACAGGGTGGAGTACACGGGAAGGTACTCCACCGCACGGCCAGGCATGGCCAGTGTACACGGGGCCGACCCCAGAAGTTTGGACACATCGTGTAACTATACCACACACCGTGTACTCACTCTTTAAATGAAAAACCCTTCGACACAGGCTGTGGTACACAGACAGTACTCGTGGACTGAAGACATAGCTTGTAATAATACCACATGCCGTGTACTTACTTTTTTTACAGGGCCAGCCCCATGACACGGGCCGTTTAACACGGGCAGTACCGAGTATCTGATGACATGACATGTATTGTTTACCTACACGCCATGTACTTTTTGGAAAATGGCTTGGTTTTCTTGTTCTCTGTGACTTTGGCACGTTTTTCTTGGTTTTAACCTATGATGTGGGATGGAATGTTGGAATACATAATCTCTGGTCTTCGTGACGGTTGATGTATCCACCCCTTTGACTCGAGGAGGGGACCCTCCTGGAATCGAGTATGATGTGTACAAGAACCCTAAAGCTAGATGCGACTGTAACGACAACGAAAACTGTACTGAAATCCTCCGTGGATTCGACAACGACAACTACCATACTGGAATACTTCGTGGGGTCGACGACGATGACTACTGTTCTTGTATCCTATGTGGGTCTGGCAGTACTTGACTACTATTCTTGTATCCTATGTGGGTCCAGTAGTATTTGACTCTGTACTTGTATCCTATGTGGGTCCGGCAGATTATCTGGTCTTGTATCCTTTGTGGGTCTGACAGTTTAGTTTTTCTTGTATCTTATGTGGGTTCGACACTTAGATGAATCAGTGGCTACATCTGATCATCTCTATCATCTTACGAAGTGTATACCTGTGTGAGCTGAGTCTTGAATTTCAATCATTATCATTGATATGATTGTAGTGCTTTCCTGTGTGGATTGGGTTGTGATTTCCTATGTATAATGGGTTATGTTTTCTTGTGTGGACTTGGTTGTACTTGGGATCGTGTGTTGGATCTGAGCTGGAATTCATGACTTAGGTATATGTATGGGCATATACCTAATTAGAGTTGGTTGTTACTTCATGATTGTAACTTTCCTTTGTGGTTTATCCTTTATGGATTGTGGGATACCTTCAGGGGTCTTGGAGTCCCTACTGAATAGAGTATACTCACCCTTGCACAGGCTATGCCCGCACTTCGTTGTGTTGGATGCAGATGACGGAAATCGCCGATCGAGGTGGGAGCTCATGGAGCTGGACTGTACCTGGAGGTGGATCACTGGACGTGACGTACTCAGAGCCGACGACTGGAGCTGAGGAGCATAGGGGATTATCTGTACCCACCCTTCAGGTGGGATTACCAGAGGACGACTCTGAGTTGATGCTTTACTTTTCAGCTACTATACTTTCTTTTCAGTTGTAATTTTCTTTAGTTGGGTTTGTATTCTGGCACATTTACTTTCCAGCCCTTACTATTTTACTGAGTTTACTTAGTGTTTAATTTTGCTTTCATACTCCGTGGTGATTCTTTTCTTACATAAAAGTAATGCCTACCCTTTTATCGAGATTTACGCCTTTGGTGATAGTCTCCAACCCCTGGCCTCTGGAAGGCGGGCTTGGGGTAGTCACGGCATGGGTCTTGAGGACGGGTCGTGAAAGATTGACCCTCAAAAAAACATGATCATGAATTGTTGTTCTTTTTCAATTAATACCAAATCCCCTAAAGTAATATACTCGCATACCCATGGCATGGGGTGACTTATCATTTCATTGTAAAAAATAAAAGGGAAAATCTATAGGGGTCCTCAACCCATATCTTAAGGATTATAATTGTGGCATGGCCCACTTGGGTCACACTATGATACCCTTTTAATAAGGGTATTCTACTTAAAAAAACACACAAATATAATACACCAAGAAATGTTCTGGTCATGGACTAAAAACCACCTGCTAAACACTCATTAATGCATGTCCTTGTCCTGTCACAATGTGATGGTCCAACTATAGCCAAAACTAGTTAAGGGGTTGCCCTGACCCAACTCCAATGTTCACTCAATCACCATACACAGTTACCAAGATTCCATTAATATCCAAAAACATCTCCTTAAGATGATATAATCCTTAAAATCATGATCTATGTCCTGATTTTTTAAAAAGACATCATCTCAAGATCAAAAAATAAAATTTCCAATGAATTTCACAACATGTAGTGACACAGGTCATTAAAATTAAATCTTGTATAAAAATATAAAAATGAAGTGATATTAATACCCTTAATATAAAATCTATTATCGATATGGTATCTTTGAAATTTTTATGAATAACCCTCTAGAACCTTTACACCATTAAATAAGCTAAAAAAATGAAATATCTCTTTATTGGAAAGATTATAAGCCACTTGAGAAAGAAAAATATAGCTTTCACCCCTCACTAGTGGATAATATTGCCTTATTACTATATCAATAATGTACAACCGAGGGTTAATGTCATCTTTTATTCTGTCAAGTTCATTTAGTCACATGCCAATGGAACTCTCACGTAATTGTTTTCTGTGTATAAGATGATGAAAATGTATAATGTACAAATATTTCTAATATGATAATTTAAAAAATTTCTCTTTTTTACAACCCACTTTGGTAATATTTTTAAAAAACGGTTTTCCAAAAATGTTGATAGTTTCATTTAATTTCTTAAATATTTCATTACATAGAAATGAAGATGATGTTGTGCCATCTTCAGAATTCCCATCAAATGATTTTGACCAAGATAGATATTTATGCCAGTAGGGTAAAAATTTATGATTTCCTAGAAATACTCTATTCAAGGAATGATTCAACCTAACTGGGTGTACCTTCTTTATGAATGGGACACCTTAACATTTTTTAATGCTATATCATGAAAACTTTTCATAAGTAGGAATTATATTTATGATCCCTAACAACATGTATTTTTATGTGAAATATTAATCTCGATAATCATAATAAAATGAAACACCTAGAACCCACATTAATTTTAGATATTTGATTAATAGTTCTAAATAATTATCAATATCCTTAACAAGTTGTCTTAGTCTTGATATAAGTAGATACAACTTAATGTATTTGTGCTTCATGAATCACCAAATTGGAAAGTAGTAATTTACCAAGATAATCATGCATGTAATGTGATTATTCAGGTTTTACACAAAAAGGATTAACTATATCTATAGGTAAAACAATAAAAATGTTTCATAGATCATTTATAATTTTATGAATTTGATGATAAATATTTTTATGCCGATGAGAGTGTTTTGGGTGATGAATTTTCCCATACCAAGTTCTTGTATCTTCATGCAATGTTAATTACCTTATAGCCTCCTTAATTATATATGTCCATCTAAACCAATAAATGATTCAAAATTACCATATAAATTTTTAAGGGAATGATTCAAATTTATTGTATTAGGCCATAAAAAACTTAGGAATTTTTTATGTGATTCATAGTCCTTAAGAAACAAAATAAAATTATTTGGATTGACATGAATTATTTTAGATATCATACCCAATGAACAAAACATTTTTTTCATCATATGCTCTATAAAGAATCTCATTAACATCTAGTAACATATCATTCAAGATAGAAAGTAGTTTTATAAATCTAGTGTCTCTAAAACCATTAGGAACATTCAAATAATATAATTTCAGTGTAGTTGACAATGTTGTATATTTAGTACAACCACTATATAGTTGTTGAGTTGGTTCCCTAGAACCTAATACTTTTTAATTTAGATTTATTATATATTTATATTGGGAATATTAATAACTTATCACATATTTACTGTTAGTTTTCATAAAATTAATATGGAAATTTTACAGAATATATGTCTCATTGAAAACATCATAGTATCTCCCCACTATAATGAGAAACTTTAAGTGACATGATGATATCCTAAAATATTGTTCTATTTCTGGGTAACATTCTATGAAGGGACACATAGTATATCGACTATCATGTGAAAGTATTCATAAGAATTTGGGGATTTATTTCATGAAGTTCAAACTTATTAAAGTCTAAGATGAGATATTATGAGAACAAACCCACCTATAGGAATTTTTCTTATTTATGTGTCGTCATATATTCCAATATGTGAGTTTGTGTGATGGTATTTAGACTTTATGATTATTATTAATGCATGTAATGAATCATTAACCATAATGTATTATTGTAAACCATGATGAGACAGTTCATGGATATGTTCAGTATGTTGGGAGAATAACTAATGATGTCTTATTAATGAATAATTCAAGGAAGTATTTATCCCTTCCATATTTATGGAAGTTGATATATCAACCCTTTGATTGAAATGAAATCATCAGATTACATTTCATGGAGATGATGTAACGATGAGTTTATTTTTGATAGTCAATGAAAGACATATTAAGTTTATAGGCTAATGACATGGGTGTGCAACCAGAATACTGAGATATATTAGTAAAGGGATTATATTACATAGTGAGTATTTACATGTGTTTGTTGTCATTATGACCTATCCTCTTTGTCTATGAGTAACTTAAACTGTTGATAGATAATAATATTAAAATTTAGGTGAGATCACCTAATTCCACTGAGTAATATATCTACAAGTTCACACAAAAAGTGTTTCTTTTGATCTCAGTTAAATATTATTTATATTTAATAGTTGAAATAAATATTATTCCCCTTACGAAGAAGTAATATTTATTTAGGATTTATTAAATGATAACAGATATTAAATAAATATTTACTCTTAATGTAATTATTTAATTATATGTATTTAAAATGTTTTTTATAACTTGTTATTCATATGGTAAGAAATAATTATTTATTCATTAATAAATAATTTATTACTGTAATATTAAAATAAAAATTTTATTCTCCAAACTATGAATATTATATTAATTTATTTTTTAAATGCATAATATTTGTAACTTTTTATTCACAGGGTAATAAATAATTATTTATTAATAAATAGATATTTAATTACCAAAAATATTAAAAAAATATTTTATTCTTCATATTTTGAATATAATGTTTATTTATGATATTAATTCATAAATCCAATAAATGTCAAGGAGGATGAGTGTACCTAGTTATTGTTCCAATGATAAATATATATTTACTATAATGGAAATTATATTTATCATGACACGAGTTAGTGAATTCCATGATAAATAATAATAATAATAATATTTTACATGGAATGGGGTTCAGGTTAAGTTTAATATATTATTAAGGGACTTCTTGCAATTAATAAAAATGAAACTCTAACCCTGTGTCTATAAATTAAAAAATATGTGTATTTTTAGGTGGTTGGCCGTTGTACATAACACTATACTCTTTAGAGAACTTTTTCTCAATGAGAACATCTCCAGATTTTCTCCCAATGTCAATTGATTCTCTTTTCCTCCTCCATTCCTCTCAAGTTGGAGAGATAAAAATATGATCCTTCGAGAAAAAATATATCATGGTTGTGATCAAGGGAGTGAGGTAATATGATTGGTACTGCTACAATAGCACTTGGAGTACCATCAATTACTTTATGAGATCAAAAGATCTTATGTGGATCACCACTATAGGGGATCTACTTTTGATCATCAATAATGAAAGAGAAATAAAACTGAATGAGCTATGGATGATCAACACATACATGTAAGAAAGAACCCAAAAATAGTGAATTTCGTAATTTTGTTATATTAATTATAAATTAACATGAAAAAGATCCTCTCTTGGTTATAGTTAAAATTTTTTTTAATATTTTTTAGAAAATGTTTCACTGGTCTAGGCATTCACGTAATGCACATTGTGAATGATTTTTTGAATCTGACAAAAGATGAGTTATTTAGAGGCCAAATATGTAATTCAACTGCATCCAAAACAAACAAGTGGTATCATAAATGTCATGTTCGATTTATGATTACTTTTTGATTTTTTATCCTTTTATGTATTTAAAAGTTATTCTTCATTTCATGAAATCAGTTCTTTTAATTTTATTGTCAGGATATATTCTTCTACCTTTCATTTATCTCTATTAAAACCCATATTAGTTAATAGTATACCAAGAACATCCAAGGAACCATCTGAAGGTGGCACCTATTTTTCATGGATATAACTCTTCAGAATGCCATGTAACCCTACATGATGTGGCTGACATGTGGTCAACAGACTAGGTATCATTAGTTTATATAAAGTGTAATTAATACACGCACAGTGAAATTAATACGCACATGATTTAATTAATTTATACATGGTGTAATTAATTCAAATTCTATTTAATTAATTCACATGAGGTGTAATTAATTCTTACACATTGTAATTAATTGACATGTATATTAATTAATACACATGTGATTTAATTAATACTCACATGGTGTAATTAGTTCAAATTCTACATCGTTGTTTTACTCACGAGGTAATTAATTCACATGAAACATAGTCAATTCACACATAATGTAGTTAAATCCACCCAACATAATTAATTCATAAACATTTACATAGAATACATCCCAATCTTAGTTCTACACAATTTAAATTAAATTATATAGAAAAAAAATAAATAAATTACTCTGTTAAACCTCATTATCATGAGTCTATGTGTCATTAATTTTATAGTACATCCCGATTGATAGGTATTATGTTATATTAAAAATTAATTAATTATATGTAAGATAAGGAACTATAAGCCTTTCATGAATGTTTTATACTATATAATCCACGTGCATTAAATTGTTACACACAAATTAACTTCCATGTGTTACTTATGTCATTTAATCAATAGTACATTCCATGAAATTCCGTCTTATGTCATGTATACGATATGTAATTTCAGTGAATTTTATTAAAAAAGGACTATATAGGGTAATTTATTTGGGTATATGTTGTGTTACATCCATGTACAATCTGAGTACTTAATTAATTTTAAATAAAATAAATTTATTTAATTTATTTAAAATTACAATGAATGGTTATTCCCAACACTTATTAAATAATGATTAAGCTATAATGAATCAATTGATTTATTAGATAGTTAATTTGATTAATTCATTTTTGTTTTATCTTAATAAAAGAAAGAATTAAAATTAAGGAGAACAAGATATATTAAAAATGTATTGATTTTAATAATGGGTGATCATGATATTAGACAGACCAATGTATATGTATTGTGTCATTAATTTAATTATTCCATGGGTATGTGTAATTATTTTATTAAATTAAATTAAATGCGTGTGAGTCATCCCTCCATCCTTATTATATATAAACCTATATTCTCATAGTTTCTTATCTATAAAACCCCATTTCATGTTCTATTCACCTATGATTTAAGTAAAATTATTGCAAGGACAGACCTCCCAAGTGCATGGGTTTGGTTTGAGATAGAGTTGAGGAAAAACCAAACTAAGGAGATACACATGGAATAGATGGAATACAGCAAAATCAATATCATAATGGCTCAAAGGAGTTTTTTCCTAGGTTCAATGGTTTGTTTATTATCTGTTCAATAAATGAATCTCTAGTTAAAGATCATGTTCATTCCATGTTTAAATTATTATTATTATTTTTATTTCATGATGTATTTTATGGATGCAAGACCATGATCCCATAAATAAATGGATTAATATACGAAGGTAGAATTAAAATGAAAGGATTATGCATAAAAATTTTATCAGTACATAGTTAACCACTTAATTAAAATACACATAATATGAAAAATATTTTTAATAGATAAAATGTAAAAGTTTAAATATAATTTAAAAATATCTAAAGTTAATATTTTGTCATTACACATTACATTATATTAATTAAGATAAACCATAGTTAACGTGCCAGTTCATGCCATTTTTAGGGGCACTTTTAATTACTAGGGAGTATTAACTATGATTATGGGTTGAATTTACAAATGTTGTATTGAATTTAATATCCATAGGCTGTTTAATAAAAATTTCAAGGAAAGTGTTGAAGAAATTCATGTATGGATTTTAGGATTGGGGTGTTCACTCAGTAGAATAAGGAAATATAATCCTATAGTTTGAAATACTACATATCTAAATATCATATTATGTTATTCATGGCCACATTCTATATTATAATGAGGTAAATATAGATCCGTGAAAATAGAATTTCCTCGTCAATCTACACTACGAGTTAAATGGTGAGGGAAATTGAGACTTGATAAAATAGTGGGAGACTTAATTAAATGATTAAAATATTTCATATCATACATTTTGAAATCAAGTAAACTAATAATAATATATTCTAATTATTATAGAAAAATAGAAGGAAAAAACATTAAAAAACTATGATCATTCCTTAACATAAGGAATGTACTCATAGAAACAAATTACATTAAGTGGAATTGATGTTTTACACTAGTTTAATATTATAATTTTTTTACTATGTGTTAGAATTCTCTAAACATAATCATATTTTCACCAAGAGGATGTAGAAAAGCATCCCTATAGAAGATATATGGAGGGTGATTCTATATGATATCTTGTCTTGTATCTGTTAAGAGTAATAAATAGAAATATAGGTTTAATGGTAAATGATATTCTCTCTAAATTATTTTAGTGTAAACTAGAATGAGGTGTTTAGATTATAATTATGTATTCATGATTTTAAGTAAATTACATAAAGTTAAGATTCCATTTAGATAATATATTATCCATGAATATCATACTATCATCCATACCACCAAGGTTATCCTTTTCCTCCAAGTATGGATGAGAATTATGGATAAAATGCTCAAAAATACTTTTTATATATTTTACCAATAAAATAAGGTTTGTTGGAATATTATTTACTCTCTCATTATGGTGAAAAGAACAAAAGGAAAGGTTGAGAATCCCATGGAATTTTTAAGACAATGGTTTCTTTAAAACATATTTCAATGATATGAAGGATTCATATATATGGAAATAAACATAAGGGTATTCACATATAATGTGGAAATAAATATATAAAAAAGGACCAACTGAAACCCCTCCTAAGATAACTTTCGAGTCTTGGACCACCAGACACCACTTGTTTCCCACTAACATGTGGTCCCCTAAAATCCCTCGCATTACCAAAAATATCATTAGACTAATGAGTATCCTTGAAATCCTACACATTTTCCTTCCATTTTTCTTTAAACTCACTCACACACACCCTAGAAAGCTTTACAAGAGGCCACCCATCTAGATTACTTCTCCAAACCAAACATGCTTAGGTATAGAGTTCTAATCAAGTACGCTCTCAAAAATAATGGTCCGCCTTGTTTTCATGAGTCATATCATTTAGTATTTTAACCATTTATTATTTTGGTGTGTCACATACACCCACACTTTAGAGAAAAATTTCCTCATCGTGGAACCTATATCGGAACCCATGAAGTTCCACCATGCTTAAGTTTGGGTTCCTCCTTTGATACTAATGTAATAGTTGGACCTTTCTGATAGCAAAAATATCACACCATAACATGACCTTTGGGTCCTGGCCTACCAGACACTAATAGTTTCCACATAGATACATAGTCCCCTACCTAGGGATCACCCACATGCCTGAATGGATCACCATACTAATGACTATCCCCATAGGCCCACATTTTTTCTTTCCAGTGTGAATTTTCCTTACTCAAACACAACCTATGAAACTTCACAGGTGGTCACCCATCCCGATCACTACTACAGGTAAGGAACACTTAATTACAAAGTTTTAACCAATTTCCCCGCTGACATGTGGTCCCCTACCTATGTAACACCCCAGGTAAATAAAGAGTATGACATTTTCACATTTATCCATATTTTTGAATGAAATATTAATATTACTTTAAAGGCTACTCTATGCTCGATGGCGTACCCAATATGCAACAACAAGTTCCTTTGAAATCATACGTTGCACTCTAATAATAAAATAATATTATTTTAAATGGTAGTTAACACATAGCCGTTGTATTGACAGGAATGAATATAAATAACTAATTTACGATTAAATATGTTTGTTAAATGTTTTTACTTTTATCCAATAAATTTTAGAGGCTAAAATAAAAATTAATCCAATCTTAAGCATTGAATAAACTAGTATTTTTAAAATATTATTTTACTACCCTTTTGATGGAAAACCGTTTTTTTAAAATCAAACTTTTGACAATTTTATGAGCTCTATTTTTCTAAATAAACACATTATTTATGATTTGGACATTGAAATTTACATTGGGTTAATTTTTGGTATTTTTCTGACAATGTTCATTTTTCAATGAATAGTGAAAAATAATGCATTTTACATCAAAACTGCTTTTTCATATAATTTAATTATATGGTTACATTATCTTTTTAATTTGTTTTAAAGTTTAATTAGAATATATTTTTACCATTTAATCCAATTATGGTCATTGGTATTAATTTCACTTTGTAATTAGGCATAAACAAGTTCCAAACTTTTCATAAATATTGTTTCTTAAAAACACGCTATTTGTTTGGATAACGAGAATTATTTTTAAATTAATTTTTGCAATTTATGTGTTTGGAATTTGGTAAAATGGATTAATATTTGGAATCAGAAGGTCCAAATTATGTAATTAATACTCTTTTGTTTTTGGACATTATGAATAGTAATGACGATGATTATCTTTAATTATCTTGATTAATGAGTAATCGGGTAGTTAAAGATAATAAGATAATATCATAATAATAAAAAATGGCCACAAAATGTGTCCTAAGGCTACTGGTTGTCTCATGGCCGACCATGGGATGCCTTGTTCCAATCTTGGGGTCCCCATGGAATCACTTTTGTGAGAAAGTGACTTTTTATCTTTTTATTTTTAAAGAATGTTAACTGTAACAAAGAATGTATCACCTAAGTAAAATATTTTTAATTTTGTCTACATAAATGATATTTTGTACTATAAATATTAATTAGAAAGATAAAAATATTTCCTACATCATGATAGTTTTTTATAATTTTTAGACATTAAATTTATTAAATTATTTATAACATCATGATGATGCAGCGATTACCTCATTAATAAAGGATTTAAATAAAATAGAATGATAATGTAAAATCAAAGACCTAAACATGTCCAAAAACTATTGTATGGGTGTATTTCGAACCCTTATCATCTTATCCTCGAAACACATCAATGTGGGACCATTAAAATCTGAAACTCATTTGAAAATAAAGTTACATTTTATACCTTTCCAAGAGTGCCCCTCCTCTCCTCTTATAAAAGGCCCCCACCTCTACCTCCTTACCCACGCTTCCAAAGACTTCGGCTCGGCCAAACCCTGACCATTTTGTCTCCCCAAATCCCTCTCTAACTCCTTGAATCCTTACTTGGGGCAGAAGTCTTCCCAAGGAAGCCTTTGAGCTCAAACCAAAGGGAGTTACCCGATTTTAAGGTAATGTCTTCACTTGTGTCCTTTTCTTTTATTTTTCTTCTCCAACCCCATAAACTCTTTTTATTCATTTATTTTGTAACCAATACAGTATCTTAAATATACTAGGATGTTGTTATAAGAAGGATTCGAGCTACACTTACACACACCTACATCTAATGGTTAAAGAACATACAGTTTCTGTGGATGGAAAATTTCCGCCTCACGAAATGATGATTGTTCAACATTTTTCTAACACCTTCAAAGGTGGCCATTAAGATGACACTATATTTATATATGATATATAATATGTTTATGTTTTACTTAAGCTTCTTTATTTTTCATTTATTTCATACCTTTATGGTTTCCATTATGGGTAAACGGGATATCTTCATTTAATGAAGTGCGGACTATCGCCCCTCAAATTGATTTGATTCGTTATTACCATATGTTGTACGTATAAAGGGTATATTTAATGATATTATATATGATAACATAATGGAATTAAAATACTATTATGTATCATTATTTTTCTAATTTCATTAAATATGAAATAGAAATGGAAGTAGCGTTCATGCGTACGTACGACTTACCGTCTCCATGAACGGTACATTTCATTTCTTATCTCAAAATGTTATGTACTATTATAAGTACAAATATATAATGGATATATATGTAATATATTACATCTAAATTATGGATATCATTCTGGAATTATAACATATATATATATATGTCTCTCATTTTGTTTTAATTCCATTAATATGACAAAAAATGAAAGTAGCGTTCATGCATACGTATGACCTACCATCTCCATGAACGGTGCTTTTAATTTTTATCTCAAAATTCTAAGGAATAGTATAAAATGAATATATACTGGATATATATGATATTTAAAACATCAATACTATTCTGGATATGATGTACCTATAACTACATGGAAAACTATTTTCCAACAAGTTCAATTTTTGACTCATGTACCAAACATCGACAAAAACGTCGGATATGAACTAATATTATTAACCAATTATTATAACATTAAAATATTTGATATGAACTGAATAATAATATTTATATGAGGTCTTTAATCAATTATAAATTTACCAAAGTTTATTATTCAGGAATATAAAGAAACGAACAAGACATGTTGGACTTGAGGTAAGGGATCCTACTCCTCTCTTTCTTTTTAAGTACACTCTTTTATGTCATTCCTTTTAAAGCTCATATTTCTTGTTATTGGGATGTTATTTTATATTAATCTTACTGTAATTTTTATTTTCATGTGATTAGAGACCCTATTCTCTCTCATCAATCCATTTTGGAAGTTTTGAGTGGCGCCGTTAGGCTGCCGAATTTTTGTAAGAGATCTAACCTCTCTCTTTCTTTTTAAGTACTCTCCTTTATGTCACTTCTTTTAAGCTCCTATTTGTTATGATGGGGGATGTTATTTTATATTCTTCTCACTGTAAATTTTATGGTAATATAATGATATACCCTATTTCCTATCATCAATCCATTTTAAAAGTTTTAAGTGGCGCCGTTAGGCTGCCGAGTTTTCGTAAGGGATTTTTCATCTCACTTTTATTCCCGTGAGATTTATGCTACATTTTCCACAATTTCCTTTGAGTGGTGTATGTACTGCCAATTATTATACACTTTGTGTAGTATAATTTCATTTATGGGTATTCACATCTTCATTGTATGACCCTTCTTCCATGGGGTGTATGTTTCGAAAGATACCCATGTCGGTAAGGGAACCTTTCACCCTCCTCTTTTTAAAAGACTTCTTTTGTTATGTCTTTTAATTCACATACTATTATGTTGGGATATGTTCTTTTATATCCTTATTGATGTAAATTTTATGTCCAAGTTATGAGATTCCCTTTTTATCTCTCATCAACTCATTTTCTGAATTTTGAAGTGATGCCGTTAGGCTGTCGAATTTTACCAAGGGAACTTTTTAACCCAATTTCGATTTATTTGGGTTCAACATGTAGTTATTGAATATGTCATCTTTTGAATATGTGTGAATGTACTTTTATTGTTTTACACTTAATATACACTTATATTGGGTGTATTTATATTTGTCACACATAATTTTGAGATTGAATTATCCTTAATTTAACGATACCTTCTTTATAAGGGAATTCATCACATTTGACATTTTTATTGAGACTTCATTGTTGTTATGCACCAATTCACTCTTATATGGTGTATATACTGTCCTTTGGAATATTATATCATGAATCCATTTATTCTCATGATATTATAAAGTTCTGACTAAATATTATTCCTCAATTATTGTATTCAAATGTTTCTAATTTTGGTAGAACCCCTTTAACCAAAATATCGCTTTAAATGTTTTAATTATTTGCTCTTATTAATATCCATGTTTTCAAAGTGGTTTTAAGGATTTATTTATATGGATATTAATGGTTTAAAAATTTAAAAGCTTCAAGGTGGTATGGGACACTATGATTCAAAAATCTCTTTATTAAATGTTTTATATGGTTTTGGAAATGGTTTTTTTGAATGGATTCATTATTTCAATATCCTAAAATGATATATTGTGATTGAAATGTGGAAATGTTATGTTTACTTTATGCATGTTTTATGTGATACATTTATGTTATGGTTCTTGGGAATTGTTATGAAAACGGGTGGTTCCATGATAAACTAAGGGCGGGTGAGCCCGATATACCTCTCCAATGCATTGGGTAACGTGAATGAGTGAAACGTTAAGGTTTATCCGAATAGATTTAGGGAATATACTGTGGTGGGTATTCCAAACGTAACCAAGAGGGTTAATCCCTACGTAATAATGTTATGAATGCCTCAAGATCCCTTTTATGTCTTATGATTTCTATGATTTATTCATGATTTGATGAGGTATGTTAAAGTGCCTATGTTTTATGGGTAAAGTATGATTTCATTCTTATGTATATATGAACTCATGTTTCCTTTCCATATTTTTATAACCCTTACTGAGCTTTTTATGATCATCCCAAGTTTTTGAAATGTTTTTCACAGGTCAAGGGAAAGGTACATGATGTGATGATAGTGTCAAGGATGTGTCAATAAAGAATCCATGTTTTATTTTAAATATGTTTCCGTTGATGGGAAGAATGAATATTGTCTTTTATGTAACCACTTTGTTTAAATGTGGAATGTAATGCAAGTTTCATGATCTAATTCTCTAAAACTCTAAACCTGAAAAGATCCTCAATGTGTAATCTTGTAATAACTCAATATTAAGTAAGGTTTAAGGCTGGGGCCTTATAGTTGGTATCAAAGGTCGGTTTAGATAACTTTAGAGGTTAGTGTATTCTTTAAGCATAAGTGACATTACCCTAATGGTTAGGATTTCAGAAAGAGTCCAAGTTTTAGATAAAGTGAATAAGTAAGTATATCTTATTGTTTATCTTCCTCTTTAGTACATGATGGTTATGTTGATATACTCACACTAACCTTTTTGGTTTTAGTAAATGGATGGATCTAGCAGGCACCAAAGTGACAATGGGTTTGAAGGAAACTGTGGTGGTTCTCTGATTAAGAGACTGGATGAAATGGGGTATTCAATGAGGAAACTCGTGGTTGTTCTAAACCAAATATCAAGGATTCATGATCATCCACTTGAACCTTGGTATGATTTGTAATGCATCATGTACGAGATTACCAATCGATGTGGATGTTCAGGTAATAATTATAAAGGTAACCATTTGGGTTTATATGATCCTTACTTTTGAGGTAATTATGGGTTACTATATGTTATGATGGAAGTGAAAGGCATGAGATAAACATGAGGTTAAAACATGTTATGTTTATTTTTGAATATTTTATCTCGTTTTGGGAAATTTTTTGAGAATTATATAGTTTTGGAAAAAGGAAAACACGCAGACCGTGTGACAACCCGTCGCGTCAGACAAAGCTGCGGGAATCGACCCCAAAACCAAGGTGCGACTGGTATTTATCGCCTACCACTGGACTACGTGAAGTCCCTGGTTAGTTTGATTGATTCTTTTTAGTTAGATGATTTTTTGAATTAAGAGTAAGTTAATTTTGGGTTATATATGGAAATTTATTAACCTATCATAGAGGATATGTGAATAGGTTAATTACTTTTCAATACGAGACATTAGGAGCAACTGATGTTGTTTGGAGATAAATGTTACGATTTAACTTGGAAGACTATGTGACTAAATCCTTTAAATATTTGGGTTTCAATCTTAGTTTGGTTTACTTTGAAGAATTTTATGGAAAAATTGTTTATCGAATGGTCCTCGTTGAACTTTGGGTTTTGTTGGAAAAGTTTTGATGATTAAGCATATATTTTCTTTTTTATAAAGTGTTATACTTTTCTGGATTATCTGATCTTGTACTAACCTTTTTGGTTTGGTTTTGGTTAATTTCTAAAGACATGGGAAATATATAGTTCTATTTGGTGGATTAGGTGATTCTCTAGAAGTTGATTATAGTACTCTTAATGTGAACAAGTCTTCCTAAATACTCCTCTTTTGGTGAAAAAATGAGCTTGTGTAAGGAATCTAATAAAAGTTGAAAGTCAACATGATTAGTGATTATGTTTCCTTATGAATAAATTCCTCAATAAAAAGTAACTTAAAAAAATGTTTTCTATTAAATTTTCCAACTAGGGAATCGAATACAGTTTAACCCATCACAAGTTTGTGATTTTCTTGTGATTAACTTTCTCCTAAACATGTTTTCTATCACTCTCCATCAGAACATGACCCTTTGTTTTTTTCCTCCATTTCCATATTTTCATTATTGGAATCCTAGTATGGGTTAACTCGGGTGACCATTTTACTTATATTTCTTTATTTTAAAGTTATTGTTTTACCGACTCTTGTTCCGATGTGGGATTTTCAATGATGTTTCCAAGACCAGTTTTATAATTGCGAGGACGCAATTCCCAAAAGGGGGGAAGGATGTAACACCCCAGGTAAATAAAGAGTATGAAATTTTCACATTTATCCATCTTTGTGAATAAAATATTAATATTACTTTAAAGGGAACTCTATGCTCGATGGAGTACCCAATATGCAACAACAAGTTCCTTTGAAATCATACGTTGCACTCTAATAATAAAATAATATTATTTTAAATGGTAGTTAACACATAGTCGTTGTATTGACAGGAATGAATATAAATAACTAATTTATGATTAAATATGTTTGTTAAATGTTTTTACTTTTATCCAATAAATTTTAGAGGCTTAAAATACAAATGAATCCAATCTTAAGCATCGAATACACTAGTATTTTTAAAAGATTGTTTTACTACCCTTTTGATGGCAAACCATTTTTTTAAATCAAAATTTTGAAAATTTTATGAGCTCTATTTTTAAAAATAAAAATATTATTTATTATTGTGGCATTGAAATTTACATTGGGTTAATTTTTGGTATTTTTCTGACAATGTTCATTTTTCAATGAATAGTGAAAAATACTGCATTTTACATCAAAACTGCATTTTCATATAATTTAATTATATGGTTACATTATCTTTTTAATTTGTTTTAAAGTGTAATTAGAATATATTTTTACCATGTAATCCAATGATGGTCATTGGGATTAATTTCATTTTCGAATTAGGCATAAACAAGTGCCAAACTTTTCATAAATATTGTTTCTTAAAAACACGCTATTTGTTTTGACAATGGAAATTATTTTTAAATTAATTTTTGCAATTAATGTGTTTGGAATTTGGTAAAATGGATTAAATATTTGAAATCATAAGGTCCAAATTATGTAATTAAGACTCTTTTGTGTTTGGACATTATGAATAGTAACGACGGTGATTATCTTTAATTATATTGATTAATGAGTAATCAGGTAGTTAAAGATAATAAGATAATATCATAATAATAAAAAATAACCACAACATGTGTCCTAAGGCTACTGGTTGTCTCATGGCCGACCATGGGATTCCTTGTTCCAAACTTGGGGTCCCCAAGGAATCACTTTTGTGAGAAAGTGACTTTTTATCATTTTATTTTTAAAGAATGTTAAATGTAACAAAGAATGTATCACCTAAGTAAAATATTTTTAATATTGTCTACATAAATGATATTTTTGACTATAAATATTAATTAAAAAGATAAGAAGATTTCCTAAATCATGATATTTTTTTATAATTTTTAGGCATTAAATTTATTAAATTATTTATGACATCATGATGATGCAGTGATTACCTCATTAATAAAGGATTTAAATAAAATGGAAAGATAATGTAAAATCTAAGATCTAAACATGTCCAAACCCTATTGGATGGGTGGATTTCTAACCCTTATCATCTTATCCTCTAAACACATCAATGTGGGACCATTAAAATCTGAAACTCATTTTAAAAATAAAGTTACATTTTATACCTTTCCAAGAGTGCCCCTCCTCTCCTCTTATAAAAGACCCCCACCTCTACCTCCTTACCCACACTTCCAAAGCCTTTGGCTCGGCCAACCCCTGACCATTTTGTCTCCCAACATCCCTCTATAACTCCTTGAAGCCTCACTTTGGGCAGAAGTCTTCCCAAGGAAGCATTTGAGCTCAAACCAAAGGGAGTTACCAGATTTTAAGGTAATGTCTTCACTTGTGTCCTTTTGTATTATTTTTCTTCTCCAACCCCCTAAAATCTTTTTATTAATTTATTTTGTAACAAATCCAGTATCTTCAATATACTAGGATGTTTTTAGAAGATGTATTCTAGCTACACATACACACACCTACATCTAATGGTTGAAGAACATACTATTTCTGTGGATGGCGAATTTCTGCCTCACGAAATGATGATTGTTCAACATTCTTCTAACACCTTCAAAGGTGGCCATTAATATGACACTATATTTATATATGATATATAATATGTTTATTTTTTACTTAATCTTAGGTATTTTTCATTTATTTCATACGTTTATGGTTTCCATTATGGGTAAACGCGATATCTTCATTTAAGGAAGTGCGGACTACAACCCCCTCAAAGTGATTTGATTCGTTATTACCATATGTGGTACGTATAAAGGGTATATTTAATGATATTATATATGATACCATACTGGAATTAAAATAATATTATGTATCATTATGTTTTAATTCCATTAAATATGAAATAGAAATGGAAGTAGCGTTCATGCGTACGTACGGCTTACCGTCTCCATGAACGGTACATTTCATTTATTATCTCAAAATGTTATGTACTATTATAAGTACATATATATAATGGATATATATGTAATATATTACATATAAATTATGGATATAATTCTGGAATTATAACATATATATATATCTCTCTCATTTTGTTTTAATTTTATTAATATGACAAAAAATGAAAGTAGCGTTCATGCGTACGTACGACCTACCGTCTCCATGAATGGTGCTTTTAATTTTTATCTCCAAATTCTAAGGAAGAGTATAAAATGAATATATACTGGATATATATTATATTTAAAACATCAATACTATTCTGGATATGATGTACCTATAACTACATGGAAAATTATTTTCCAACATGTTCAATTTTTGACTCATGTACCAAACATCAACAAAAACGTCTGATATGAACTCATATTATTAGCCAATTATTATAACATTAAAATATGTGATATGAAATGAATAATAATCTTTATAGGAGGTCTTTAATCAATTATAAATTGACCAAAGTTTATTATTCAGGAATATAAAGAAACGAACAAGACAAGTTGGACTTGAGGTAAGGGATCCTACTCCTCTCTTTATTTTTAAGTACACTCTTTTATGTCATTACATTTAAAGCTCATATTTCTTGTTATTGGGATGTTATTTTATATTAATATTACTGTAATTTTTATGTTCATGTTATGAGAGGCCCTATTCTCTCTCATCAATCCATTTTGGAAGTTTTGAGTGGCGCCGTTAGGCTGCCGAATTTTCGTAAGAGATCTAACCTCTCTCTTTCTTTTTAAGTACTCTCCTTTATGTAACTTCTTTTAAGCTCCTCTTTGTTATTATGGGGGATGTTATTTTATATTCATCTCTCTGTACATTTTATGGTAATATTATTAGTTACCCTATTTACTCTCATGAATCCATTTTGGAAGTTTTAAGTGGCGCTGTTAGGCTGCCGAGTTTTCGTAAGGGATTTTTCATCTCACTTTTATTCCCGTGAGATTTATGCTACATTTTCCACAATTTCCTTTGAGTGGTTTATGTACTTCCCATTATTATACACTTTGTGTAGTATAATTTCATTTATGGGTATTCACATATTTATTGTATGACCCTTCTTCCATGGGGTGTATGTTTCGAAAGATACCCATGTCGGTAAGGGAACCTTTCACCCTCCTCTTTTTAAAAGACTTCTTTTATTATGTCTTTTAATTCACATACTATTATGTTGGGATATGTTATTTTATATCCTTATTGATGTAAATTTTATGTCCAAGTGATGAGATTCCCTTTTTATCTCTCATCAACTCATTTTCTGAATTTTGAAGTGATGTCGTTAGGCTGTCGAATTTTACCAAGGGAAATTTTTAACCCAATTTAGATTTCTTTGGGTTCGACATATAGTTATTGAATATGTCATATTTTGAATATGTGTGAATGACCTTTTATTGTTTAACACTTAATATCCACTTATATTGGGTGTATTTATATTTTTCACACATAATTTTGAGATTGAATTATCCTTAATTTAAGGATACCTTTTTTATAAGGGAATTCATCACATTTGACATTTCTACTGAGACTTCATTGTTGTTATGCACAAATTCACTATTATATGGTGTATATACTTTCCTTTGGAATATAATATCATGAATCCATTTATTCTCATGATATTATAAAGTTCTGACTAAATGTTATTCCTCAATTATTGTATTCAAGTGTCTCTAATTTTGTTAGAACCCCTTTAACCAAAATATCACTTTAAATGTTTTAATTATTTGTTCTTATTAATATCTATGTTTTCAAAGTGGTTTTAAGGATTTATTTATATGGATATTAATGGTTTAAAATTTTAAAAGCTTCAAGGTGCTATGGGACACTTTGATTCAAAAATCTCTTTATTAAATGTTTTAAATGGTTTTGGAAATGGTTTCTTTTTGAATGGATTCATTATTTCAATATCCTAAAATGATATATTGTGATTGAAATGTGGAAATTTTATTTTGACTTTATGCATGTTTTATGTGATACGTTTATGTTATGATTCTTGGGCATTGTTATGAAAACAGGTGGTTCCGTGATAAACTAAGGGCGGGTGAGCCCGATATAGCTCTCCAATGCATTGGGTAATGCGAAGGAGTGAAACGATAAGGTTTCTCCGAAGAGATTTAGGGAATATACTGTGGTGGGTATTCCAAATGTAACCAAGAGGGTTACTCCCTACATAAGAATGTTATGATTGCCTCAAGATCCCTTTTATGTCTTATGATTTCTATGATTTATTCATGATTTGATGAGGTATGTTAAAGTGCCTATGTTTTATGGGTAATGTATGATTTCATTCTTATGTATATATGAACTCATGTTTCCTTTCCATATTTTTATAACCCTTACTGAGATTTTTATGATCATCCCAAGTTTTTGAAATGTTTTTCACAGGTCAATGGAAAGGTACATGATGTGATGACAGTGTCAAGAATGTGTCAAGAAAGAATCCATGTTTTATTTTAAATATGTTTCCGTTTATGGGAAGAATGAATACTGTCTTTTATGTTACCACTTTGTTTAAATGTGGAATGTAATGCAAGTTTCATGATCTAATTCTCTAAAACTCTAAACCTGAAAAGATCCTCAATGTGTAATCTTGTAATAACTCAAGATTAAGTAAGGTTTAAGGCTGGGGCCTTATAACCTAGGCCCCCATGTACACGAACAAATATTCATACTAATGAATATCCTCATAATCCAACAAATATTTCTTCTAATGTTATTTTTCCTCAATGGCACATACCCTGGGAAACTCCCTAGGAGACCACACATCCCGATCACCACTCTATTCCAAGTACCCTTAACTATGGATTTCTAATCAGGTAGGCTCCCAAAAATAAATGTTCAACATGTTGACATGAGTCATATCATTTATTAATTTAACCCTTTATCATTATACGGTATTAAATTCACCCAAATTTAGAGTACAATGTACTCATTTTAGACCCTATATCTCAACCCATGAAGTTCCAATACACTTAAATATGGGTTTCTAATTTGATACCAACGTAACAAATAGGACCTACTGATAGTAAATACAACCTTCCATATCATGAACATCGAGTCATTTCCCATCAGGCCCCAGCAATTTCCCCACAAACATGTTTCACCCTACCTGGGGTTCACCAACATCCCCAAGCATATCAATAGACTAATGAATATCCCCACATTCCAATATATGTTCTTTCCAATTTGTTTTTCCTCACTCACACACACCCTAGGAAACTTCCTAAAAGGCCAGACATCCTGATTACTACTCTAGGTCAAGCATGCATAACTGTGGATTTTAAATTAGGTAGACTCTTAAAAATAATGGTGAACCTTGTAGATATGAGTTATATAATTTATTATTTTAACCATTCATCATTAGGGGGTGTTACATTCACCCACTATTTAGAGCATAAGTCCTCCTTGTGGATCCTACATGTCAACTAAGGCAGCACCTCCACACATAAGACTAGGTTCCTGCTCTGATATTGTTTTCTAATATCAGAACCAGAACCACTGAGTGTGAGCCAGAGTGACACATGACCACATGCACAATTCCCCATACAAAAGAGGTTGCTGACTAGTATTGAGGGTTTAAATCCCTTTGTGTAGAGACTATACCCTCTATGTCATGTGAGGATATTGATAAATAATAACATAAATATATTATGAAAATTAGAGTACATTCATAAAACCGAAGACAATATATATGATATAATAATCATAATAAATAACGATACTAGGTAAAGTTAATGCTAGAAAATAATCGAAACAAATGAATCCCCACCCAATATTCATCAATTAATGACTATATCCTTCGACTCCATCTTCTCAAACATCAACCATATGGACTTTTCCCTTTTCCATGACAATAGTTATGAACTATAAAAGCATATTGAATGTCTGAGTATGTCATGAGTATAAGACTTGATAGGAAACCAAAAAAACCCATTAACATCAGTGCATATAATATACATGCCAAATTTCACATGTCTTCAATCATGTGTCTTATCTCAAATTTCATCCAATGTTGACCAATACATGTGTCACATCTCACATGCCAACCAAATAGGAAAACTACATGCTCAATTATAGTAAACAGAAATACAATATATATGACACATAATAGAAATAACAGATTAAACATCCCATCAAATCAAATAGTATCATAATCATAGTAATCAAAATCCATATTCAAACAACACAAGCATAGTTCAAAGGTTACACATACACATTCCATGCTATCAAGAATCAACATATGTCTCAGAAGATACGCACACATGACAAAAATCATGACAATAACCCATATATAACATTCTATAGTGTCAAGAGCTTCCTACAGATACGCAAACATGCCAGCAATCATGCCAATAACCCATATAAAACATGAAATATAGTCAATATATTTCTACCCTATGTGAAAATATGTCTGATGACGAGGGTTTATGTCCGAGTTTAATTGCACCACTAACATATTACTACCATAGAAAAAAAACTAAGTTTAAAAATATAATAATCGAGATAAACCAAACAACATTGACAGTGAATCAAACTGATAAATATCATAAAATATATTTTGGATAGAGGTTTGGGATAATAATAAAATAAAATAAAAATAATAAATAGAGGGGGTGATAAAGAGAGTCTTGTGAGGTTGGGATCACTAACCTCCCATGCGCTAACCACCTCCCCACCATAATTCATCTCATCCTTGAGAATCACTTCATATTACGGAACCACTACTCCCCACCATAAGAGTTTCCATACTAACATTAATTTTTTTTAATTAAAAATGTTTTAATGTTAGTATGTATACTCTTATAGTGGGGAGTAGTGTTTTCATAATATAAAGTGATTCTAGAGGATGAGAAGAATTTTGGCGGGGTGTTAGTTTCCGCACAAGGGGTTTCTCATTCCTACCTCACATCAATCTCTTTCCCCCCTCTCTCTATAATTTTTATTTTATTTTATTACTATCCCAAACTTCTCTCCTTAATATCTTTTTTGATATTGATCAGATTGATGCATATTCAGTGTCATTGGATTCATTTTAACGATTATATTTTTAAACACAGTTTTTATTCTGAATAATATTAGGTTTCAATGGTGTATTAAAATTGGAAATCAAAACTCATCATTAGTCTTATTTTAACATAAGGTAGGAGAATATTGACTTTATCACATATTTTTATGTGTTATTTTCATGATCATTAGAATTCATGTATATCCATATAAAGTTCTTAATAATATACCATGTCATATTTGGGCTGTTGGAATGATTGTTGGTGTGCATGCTTAGCCCTGTGAGATCCATGTTTGATGTTTGATCACATGGAATGTGTGTGTGACCTTTGACCTATGATTATTTTGTTTTCATATGGATTTCTATGATTGTGATTATGATACTATTTGATATGAAGTGATTTTTGATATATCATTTGCATTATGTTTCAAATGTATTGTATTTATGTCTACTACAATTGAGATTGTAAGTTTGGTCTATTTGGCCAGTATGTTAGATGTGACACATGTATTGGTTGACATTGGACGATATGTGAGATATCACACATGATTGGTGACATGTGAAATTTGATGTATGTTTGAGACTATCCACTAAGAGGGATGTTCTTGTCTTTGGTTTTCATGTACATAAATTATTCTAGTCAGTGGGATGTGTCACATTGTTTTGGCTATCCACATAGGAGGTATGTATTAAGGCTTTATTTGGCATTCGATATTTGATGTATGGTTTGGGATTTCCACTCAATACATATGTGATTAGACTATACTGGTTCGTGTAGGTTCTGGCTGCAGCGGAAGTGCATTGGTGGGTGTACCCAACATTAATTTTAGCATTAAAAACGATCAATATGAGATCTATCACAGTAATAAAATACCGGATCTTTGGAATAGAACGAAGAACAAAAATGAAAGAGGGGAGTTGCAGAACTATATAGTGGATCATCATATATTGGTTATAATTAATTTAATTAATTGACAATAATTACCTTGATGAAATTCCTTCTTCATTGATGCCTCTGGTCACGATCCGATGTGATCCATCATTGCATCATAGAATCCAAGTGTAGGATTCATCTAGTGGTGATCCACATGTGCTCCACATATCTCTGAACATATCTAAAGGAATCTTTGGGTGCTAGCATAGAAGATCCTTCACTTATGATGTCCACCTTCGATCGCCTTGATCCGGTGGATGTGGATCTCTCTCTCGTTGCTTGAGAGTGTTCTTGGTGGGAAAAATAATTCTCTCTTGGATTGAGATCTTTTTGAAATCTGTTGTGCACAACCACACAAAACAATGGCTAGGATAATGAGAAATATATATAATTGGGATTTTTAAATACATAGAATAATAAAATGAATTAATTACCTTAAATCATTTATTCATTTCATTAAATTCTT